>OZ024692.1:14547049-14877662 GCA_964016905.1 Perithous albicinctus | reverse complement strand
GTAAAAAAAAACAGTTTACAGAAAAAGGTGCACTACAGGTACATTATATATAATATGAATATATATTGCATTAAATAATTCATGGAGAAAAAGAACTTACATGTACCTTAATCGGTATCACGACTAAGTAACTACTTCAAAATAACTTGGAAAGAATGGCCAACAGCAACATTTACGTAGGATGAATTAGAAAAAAGAGCTAATTCAGGGTCGTGGCTGAAGAGTTGACAGCTAATAAGCGTCCACCCCAATATTTTTTTATGTGAACAAACGAAAGGCGACTAATACGGGGGGAAGCCCCCGGTGGGGTTGAGGCGGGAGGGGGGCACCTACGACTCAACTTTTTTTTTGTAATATAATTTGTAGAAAATTATTATCAAAAAGAAAATTATATCTTTGTTTTGTACAACAACTTCTGTAAGTATTTAATAACGCGATTTTAATACACTAGTACATTACGATACGAGTGCGGAAAAACGTTTTCTCACGAGTCTGAGGTTGCAGCACGAGCCGAAGGCGAGTGTTACAATCACACGAGCTGAGAAATAGATTTTCCGTCGAGTATCGTACAAAATTTGACGAGGTGCAAAAATGGGGCTTGACGCACGCGAAGCGTGCGTGAAATCGCGTTTCTCGCACTGAGTGACAAAATATTTTGTCGAAGAGTTATTTAGACATGGCCTCTTCTTAATGCACCTTTCTCTGTAAAATATTCTTTTTACCCGGCAAAAATGTCGAGTTCCACGATGCCTATTTTTTTTATATGCTCTCAATATATTGCCTATAAAATCTGAAGCGAAATTAAAGTTGTCTCATTAAGGGAGGGTTGGGGAGGGAGGAGGAGTTAGAACTATTGGAAATAATGATTTAAAAAATCTGAAAAAATGCACCTACATACCATTTGTTACTGTTAACAACATATTTTGGACCAAAAAAAGAACAATGATTTTTGAGCATTGTCAATTATTTGGAATAGGCCAAAAATTATATATATGTAAAATCTGCCACGATAGATTGTTGAGAATAGTATACATAGCACAAAAAAAAATTGACAGAATATTAAAAATTGTAGGAGGAGATACATTTTTTCGAATCGAGGGTGATATGTGTATTCAATTTAGCTCCACTATTTTTTTTTCGTAAAGTGCAGTTAATTTAATGGAAATTAGGTCCTATAATGTTAATTGTTTCGATGGCTCTTTCCGGAGATATGATTTTTTGAAAATTTGTCAATGTGATCTAGGGTTTATTTAAAAAGAGGGATCTACATTCGGAGCGGATGAATTCTGATTTTTTGGTAAGTTTTATTCCTATATTTAGGGCCTTTAGAATGAGAATATGATTAAAACTAAATAGAGACTTTGATTTGTTTCTGTTTATAGACAATTTATAGACAACACATTTCTCGAAATATGAAAAATAAAATTTATTAGCGCTAACACTTTTTTATTTTCGATGCATTTCAGTTCTAAAATCACGTTCGATGCGTAAAAGTTTGTAAAAGTGCCAAATTAATTAATTGAAGCACTTTGTCGGATCGTCTTTTCCAACAAAAAAAAGCTAAGATCGATATTCAGTATTTTTTTTGGACTTAAAAAATTTGTTGCCGTCTAAAACTTTTGTTTGTCGTTTTGTGAGATTGATTGATTGTCAGACAAGCCGCTTCACGAAAAGCAAATTAAATTAAATTGCTTCCGAAACAAGAATTTTGCGGCTAATTTTCCACGGTCATATGACCGTTGTACACAATAAAATAACGGATATCGTTTTTAGTTTAAAAAAAAAAAGACGATCCGACAAACATTATAATTAATTAATTTGGCACCTACATACAATTACGCATCGAATGAGCCCCTTTAGAATTGAAATGCACCGAAACTTAAAAAAAAAACCCCTGCTCAGTCGGTAACAAAAACTGCATTTTGCGTAAAGCATTTTTCTCGGTCGCAATCGATCTTTCGAATAAAAAATGAGAACAGTTGACTGCGCCTTAAAATTCTGCAGTCAGCCGTTCTCATCTTTTATTCGTAAATTCAATTGTGGCGGAGAATTTTATTTTTCGCTTATAGAAATCAGAGAGAGACAGACGTCATCATCTTATTTTTCCTTTGTCGGCAAACGGCTTGTCCGACAATCATTATAATTTATCGAACAATCATTCACAAACAAACGTTTTAGACTATTAAAAAAATGTTAAAGTCGAAATCGACCTGCCGCCTTTACAAAAGCTTTCCAGCATAAGATAAAAATATGTCACAAGCTACACTTTCTCTCCGCAAGGAGGCCACCGGTGAGAATTTGGTTTACTATATCAGGCATATCAACAAAAAAAAATTCCCAATTTTTTTTTTAAATCAGATGATATAATTCCAACAGAGACACCAAGTTTTGAATTGATAAAAATGGGATAGACTTTTGAATTAATTATTACTTTTCACTAAAACATTTATATTTCGGTTTACGCTATGTACAATTAAAAAAAATTAAAAACATGCGATTTTTTTGTGTGTAAGAAGATCATTAGTCCAAATTTAATTCACGTAATTTTGAACGATATTTATGGTAAAATTAACGAAAAATCATACGTGTTTAATGTGAGAAAAAGATCGGATATATTGGCATCAATTTATTGTATTTAAAGTATGTTAGACAGAACCAAAATTTTCGTCAATATTATTTGATGGGATTCGAATTTGATCAAAAGAATAATGTTTTTTTTTTTAAATAATAAAAATAGCTTTCCCTTCGGATGAAATTCAACAATTTCGACTAAAAATTTGGTTTTGTCTATTAGAATTGAAATAAATTAAGTTGCGGTGCTAATATTCGATGTTTTCCACCTTGAATTCCATTTTTTTATCCGAATTCTTTTTTTATTTGACATTTGACGTATCTTGGAGTTTATCTAATTTTTAGACAATTTTTAGTATTTTTTTTCTTTTGTTTGAGTGGCTGAACTGATATGGAATGCCTCATATATACGGTCATCCCTGGCCAGTTCCTTCATAATGTATATATCCACATATGCACTTTATTGTACATATACAACAAGCGGGTGTATTACGAAACTTGTCGAATGAAAACTAACGGACACTACCGCAGTCACGTTTGCTCACAGCCACAGCTACAACTACATCTTTGTCGTCTAAATTGCGTGTCTGGTGCAACTTGAATAATCGCCGGTCAATCTACGACATTTTCCCGGTAAATTGACGTCAAACGGTCAAACCCACATTTTCTTCGAAACTTCACTCAAGCGACGTTTGACATTGTAAGTAAAATCGCCGACATTTCCAATGATTCCAAAACCGTTGTGTCGATATCAGCGATAAAGTCGCGCCTGGTTTCCGATTATGTCAAGTGCTGGATAACGATAGTTCAGCAAAAGAAACAAATAAATATATATATATAACGTATCAAGAAATAATTTATTAAAGAAAAAGAAATGACGAAAGACGTTGCGTTCGTTTTCGTTGGAATAATTTTCTTCGTCTGTTCGTCCAATCGATGCATCCACGCCAAACCTACGCAAATTTCTGATATTTCCGTTTTGTATCAGATGAAACACGACAAGGAAATTTGTCCATTGGGTGCTTTTTTTCGTGACTCAAATTACGCTAAAATTTGCGACAAAGTTAAAGTTCCCAGTGGCAATGTAACTCTTAATCCAAATGATTCCGAGCAATTTTTGTGTCTCGGTATGTATGACAGAATTGTAAAATTGTGTTATTTGGAGACTACAGAAAATATGAAAAATTTGGTTTTGCCAAACAATGTAGATCAGTTTGATGATGAAGTAAAAAAATTACTGCCAAAGACCGACAATGATATCGAACAATTTTGCCACAAGTGGAAGAATGATTATCCTCCGAGGTACGAAAAGATACAGTTTTATGTGGCACAACTTGAAAAAGCTATGAAAAAACATATTACATGTTTAAAATTGTGCACAGACATATCAGAAAAATTTATACCGCTTTGCTCGGTTCTCGCAAAAATGGATCAAATGTCAGGGCTCACCAGTCTCGCACCGGATACTATAAACGAAACACCGGACATTAAACTTGCCTCGCAAATACAAGTCGTTCAATCACAAGCAGCAGATCAAAATGCAAAAATTGTAGGCAAAAATGAAGCTGTAGATTCTCAAAAATCTGCAGAAAATCCAGGTGCGATAAACTCCCTCGATAATACACCAGAAAAGTTAACAAAAGTATTACCTGAGATTTCTAAAGCTGATGCCAATGTAGAGAAATCGCAACAGAATAATTTACAGGAAACTAGTAATGTTGTTTCTTCGCCGGAGATGAAAAAATCACAACTCCAAGCAGAATCTAAATTAAACACTGAAAATACTGAGGTCGCTGCTGCAAATGTTCCTGAAACAGCGGTGGGAAACGACAAAGAGAAAACAAAAGTTGAGGATAAAGTGGAAGAGCCAAAGAAGAAGGAGGAAAAAGTCAAGCCTGTGAAAGAAGATCAATCGGTGAAGGAAACAGGGGAACAAGTTAAGCCTGAAAAAACAGTGGAGGAACAAGGGCAGGCTAAAAACAGTGATTTGAGCAACAATTTAAAAACACCAGAGTCACTTGTACCATTGGACGATGCAGCTCTCCAGAATCAAGGTAATTCTGGTGAGGATATTTCTGAAACTGTTGGAAATGTTCTGGATGATCCGAATGGTGTTATATCGCAACATACTCAGGATGAACTTGGTGAACAAATTCCAGGTATTTATTTTGGTACACTCTTTGGGATTTTAATGTTACTGTATCGTTGAACATATTTTTTTATTCATCAATATTAATGATCTTATAAGCCTGCTATAATCCTCTTTACAATTTGCAGATGCTGATCCTATGGATCCAGGAGGTGAGTAGGATTTCAGAAGATGTTTCATGAAACTTAATTACAGCAATACAGACTCATTTTGACAATTTTTTTTTTCCCTTTGAGATAAAAGAGAAATATTTTTAGAAAAACATTGTCCTTAAAGACTGTGAGAACATTTATTTAAATTATAATAATGCCAAAAAGCTATTAATAATAAAATATATTATTATTTAAAAAGAGAATTGTTCATCAAATTCCAATAGAAGATTTAACTTCCTTATATTTGAAATGAAATCTCTAATTTTCCTGAATACATATGATTTTTTGAAGAATTCTTTCGTGAAAATTCCACTTTCGACAATTTCTTAAGGCAGTTTTTATGAAACTGTTCATTCAATGATCTTGTATGATGTTGGAACCTTTCTATTAAAGTTTATTATACAATACAATGCAAATCAAATTATCATGTGTTATGAATTAATCAGTGATTAAGAAACCTTTTTTTGTCTTGTGCTATGATTTCGTTTCATTAGTTTTGTCATGTTAGTTTCATTCTGTAGTGATTCTGCGATATTGGTTTTATTATCTACCAACAAAATTTTAAATCCCGTCTCAATGAATTAATTATTAATAAATGTTTAGTAAATCTATTACATATATATTTTAAACAAGCAAAACTGTGATAAACAACAATTTATATTCACCGATCTATTCTTGTACTTTTGGATATAATACATTCTGCATTTTGTCACTCACTGTAATATCACATTGTAAAGGAATAATTCTGTTAACTAAATTTAAATTAAATTTCGGAAAATTGGAGAATTACTTTCATGTTATAAAATCAAGGATCCCAATGAATGTGTTGAACATTTCTTTATTGTACTAATTTATTTATAACTTTTTGGCATTTTTATGTAAAAAAAAAAACATTGTTCAGATATAAATTTGAGTAGGAAGTTTTTATTTAGCATATATTAAAATAAAGGATACATATAAAACCTCAATAAAAATTTTGATTTGACTACAATCTTAGTAGTTTGTGATGTGGGGAAAATGTGAAAAAAGTATTTTTAATGATGTTGATTTTTGTCACTTTTTTTTCTCATCTCAAAGTATCAAAATTCTAATTGAATCAAACTTTTCATTGCGATTGTATGTATAATGCATCCATAAATTTTATATCTACTAAAAAAGTATTCTACACAAATCTGGTAATTTTGATAACGCTTGGATTTTTTTTTATTGCACTTAGAAAGCAAAACGTGAAGATTCACATTTTTTTTTAACTAAAAAAAGGCCTTTCACAAAGTTATTAATTATGAAAAGTCTGATTGTTGAGTTGTGTTATTCAGTTAACTGTTCAATCGAATTATCTGTGTTCTTCTGACGCATTTATGTTTGCAGATGGCCCATTGCCCGACGAAGACAGTCAACAAAATGCGGTTCAACCTTCGGAGAAGAGAGGCGAATATATTCCTCGTATGCCGAGCGGCCCAAACGAGGACGAATCTCACTTCTTCGGTTACTTCACAGTTATCGGTGTTATGTGTATCGCCGGTTACGTCGGCTATCATAATAAGCAAAAGGTAAAGTTCAAATAGCACTCCAAATTTATTAAGCAATTAAAAAACAATGAGAAAAATCACGACAGAACATATTCAATCACAAATTATGTTCAAACTATGTTAAAAAATAAAGATTAGCATCGTCTGTTTCTATCTCACCGATTAATATAAAACTGCGATCAAGGTAAAAATATTATAAAAAATTAGTATTCGATAGTGAGTAATAATTTCGCAGCCAAATAAACGAACTAAAAGTTTGTAGATTTGAAAGAAAAAAACAGCGCTTCATACGTAAAAAAAAAGCTTCGTCATCTCGAAGTATCATTACAAATAATGCAATGTAAATTTTTATCCAAAGAGGGCTCTGGCAATGAACTTTAAGGGTAGTATCATTAAAAAAAAAAAATTTGCGTTTAATCGTCA
Organism: Perithous albicinctus; assembly: GCA_964016905.1. Taxonomy (NCBI): domain Eukaryota; kingdom Metazoa; phylum Arthropoda; class Insecta; order Hymenoptera; family Ichneumonidae; genus Perithous; species Perithous albicinctus. The sequence goes on along the minus strand of OZ024692.1, from coordinate 14,870,838 downwards.
AGCACAAAAAGTTAGATCAGATCACTGTTTTGGTAAGAGGTAGTAAATTATTTACAATGATACTTAAGGGTAGGAAATTTAATTGTATTCTTTATTTTACTTTTTAACGACATATTTCGTTGAATTTTGCAGCTATTCAGACACACCCTAATATCGGTATCCAGTACGTTGCGTATTTATAGATTTTTATATTCACACAGATATTGGCGATGGTATTGGAAGGTCGAAGGGGTCGAGGTGGCCGAAATCGAAGGAGGCCAAGCACAGCCAATTACCGAAAGCTCGACTGCACCTTGGAAGAGGCTGTAACGTCCCAATGCAACTCCAACGTAACTCACGTTATCTATTGATATTGAGATTCGACTATCATAATACAAATAACTGGAGCGGACGGTATTTGAGTTTCACACCGAAATTTCTGTATCATAGCTTTGTCACCGGTCGAAGGTATCTTTTATATACGATCACATTCGTACGTTCCGATAACATAACATTATTGGAATAACCCGCTGCTACTCGTGCGAGATACACGACTTAATCTCACCCAGGTGGCATGAAAAAGGGAAATTGCAACGATTTTTGCATTATTCTCCAGACTTTAAAAGTAATATGAACGAAAACTGTTACTTATAATCGTTTAACGGCATCACTGAATGGATATCAAGAAAAAAACGTATGTAGTAAATGTTAGATCGGTCAAAACCCTTTTTTTGTTATCGATCTGTTCGTCAAGATTGTTATTCGTTGTAAAAAAAAAAAAAATAAGTACATAACAAAAATTATTACTGTTGCGGGATTTAAAAAAAACGTGAAAAAAGTGTTTTCGCCAAAGTATATTTATGGTGGCAGTAATTTTTTTATTAACAAAAAACTACTAATCAAACAGCTTGAAATCACCGCAGTCGCGACTTCATATACTTAATTTTATTAGTCTTTTTTTTACATAATACATGAAGGGTATTTTACAGTAAAAATCGACATAATTAAGGATATTCTTTTTGCGATTTAAAAAATTAAAAAAAAAAAGATATATATTTGAATATACAGATATATAAATATTCTCTATATTCAAATTTGACGATAACGTCACTTTCTTCAATTTTTTATAAATTCGCTCTGCAGCAAATTCTTTTAAGCTTCTGCGTAAACCTTTTTTTTTTTAGATGAAACAAACGTTTTGATGAGCCGTTTAATAAAAAAAAAGAAGTTTTTTTATCTGATTTAAAAACATGGTCTGCATATTTTTTATACGGGCTTATAATTTAATAGGTTTAAAGTTGGATGAACATTAGCGAATTATTATTACGGATATGAGAATATTGTATTTAAAATATTAGTACAATCTTCCGACAGCTGTAGCTTTTTTTAAAAACATTTGCAAGAAAAGAAAAAGTCGAAATGAAATAAATAATACAACATGTAATAGCCAATATAAGAAATATAGATTATCCGAAAAATTATATTGAACACTTAATGAATATGAAAGTATCTTTCGTTTTACAAAAAATCAATGTTGTTTTTTAAATTCGGCTAAGTCAATTAAAATTAACTGGCACCACTCGATCCACATTTTTAAGTTAAAATTTTATAAAGTATACCGTAGAATTAGTATCCAAGATGTAAAGTTAAATAATGATTGATTAAAAATTTGCAATGTTTAATCAGACATCATTTTCATAAAGAAAATTTGCCAAATGTTGATCTAATTTTATGCCTACAAATGGTATGTGAATCCTTAAGAATAAACAAAAATAGTAATAAAATGTCGCACGAGTAGTAGTGGGTTATTGGCGCGTTCGTCTAAATAATGGGAGAAGCGTGCAAAAAGGGCACCGTCGATGTTCCTCCACTCGTAAACGTGTTCTGTTTTCCTCATCTCGCTATTACATGCGTGTTTGCGTAGCTCTATCGTTAAGATAAAACGTATGCTGCGATCCAATAAAAAAAGCCGTGAACGTAGTTGTATAATTATAGATGTCGCAGCGCAATTGATTCTATTTACAATGTACATAAGTTAGGTGTATCGTGGAGAGACGGAAGTGATCAAATCGTTGTTCGAACTTCAACGATGTCGTTACATATTAAGGATGGCAGTCGAATTTTGACGAGAATTCGGTTGCGATCAAATTGGCATCGCTTCGAACGAGAAACAGTAAGAAGTACTGTTTGACCCGTAGCACTTGGATTCTTTCACTTTGTTTAGAAAAAAATGAACTTCTCATCGATGCATCAAGAAAGTTCGTTCGATCGAGGCACTTCCGACACAATTTGAGTGAATGGATGCTAGCGTGACTGTAGCCATTGTGCGAAAACTGAAAGAGACGAAAAAAGAAATGATCGCACGAGTGCACAGCATTGCATAACTTAAACTCGTAACTTAGATTTACGCTACAAAAAAAACAGTACTCTGTAAATGATTAATTCACGATTTTTACGCCAATAAATGCTAAGAGGAAGTTTATTTTTCCTACTTAACCGAATATTGCACTTGTATATTTGTTTCTACCGATTGAGAGAACTCTGGATATTTGGGTATTGGGGTGGTTCATTTTCAATTTAAATTTTGTTTTTGGTCTCACAACCCTGCTCAAACTTCCGGATAGAAACCTATAGAGACGTAACAATATTTTATACGTTTGAATACGTTTTGTGTAATTCCAATCCGGTAGTCAAAATTGCTGGTCAAAACTGTTTCCGTCTAATACGACGCACTGGAGTATCCGAGATTATCCGGATAATCGTATCGAAAACAAGTTCGCTTTTATATGTTCTTTATAAGAAGTCTTGATTCTTTATTATCTTTTACAACTAATGACGACAAATACGATTCATTATCTGTCAGTTCTGAACCGCATAGAAATATGTAATTTTCTTATCCGCTTTGGATCGCTGCCTTGGAAACAATATCTATCCGTTTACTTCCGACAAAATCTTTGATCCCGCAAGAAAAGCCAATTCGAGTTTTAATACGTCCTAATCCGCACGTAATGATACAATACATATCCGTTCATTTCTGGCAAAAACAGTGATTCGTTAAGATAAGAATATACGAATTTTAATACGTTCTAATCCGCATGTCATAATACAATATGTATCCGTTTATTTCCGACAAAAACTTTCATCTGTAGAAACAAGCCAATGTGAATTTTAGTTCGTCCTAATCTGCACGTTTTAATATAATATCTATCCGTCGCCATCTCCTTCAGCATCACGAAGCAAAAGTAATTAAGCGACAAAGAACTGTTTGTTGGGCTTTGGTTGTTTTATTCACATATTATGTTTATTAAGCTTCGTTGTTTCGACCTAATTTTTATAGATGGAAACGACGAAGCTTAATAAACATAGTATTTAAGCGACGTCAAAAGCGTAGGGCTTTGTCCTCAGTTAAGTAACCCCAGTGATACATAAACCATCAAATACCAAAACTAATAAATAACTCATGTTTAGGAAAGATTTCGAGAATTCTTGATAATCTTCGTTCATTTAAATTCCAAATTATTACCATTATTTAAGTTCCAGTCATAAAAGTTCAATCTTCAGGGGATCGAGTCACCTAATTTTTGATAAAGTTCACCAAGGTAGTTATTTTCTTCCTGTTAAGCTAAAACTAAACCAAAAATCTGCCAATTGATGAATCGAACAAATAATTTTTTTATCACACCATAACCAATTTTGTCAAATGGTTTACTTAGAAACCGAAGTTAGGTGTTTTCAGGTCTGCGCCTGATCCAGAACTAAGAACTGGATGGATTTTGATTTTGTTGGCCTTGTTTTGTTTGTAATGACATGTTCTAAAGATTGAACAATGGAATTTTTTGTTATGTCACCCAGACCAAAGTTATCGACTGATTTATATATTGTTTTATTACTGATCCGACTTGACTTCAAGTATCATGAAAAGTATCAACTTTTATAAAAGCCATCGTTCACTCTCTAGAGCATTTCGATACGAACAAAACTAAACCAACGTAGTGAAAATCCATCCAATAGTTAGTTCTGAATCAGGTGAAGACCTGTAAAAACCTAAATTTGGTTCCTAAAGAAACCAGTTGACTAAACTGGTTTTGGTGTGACAAAATTATTTGTTCGATTCATCAATTAACAGATTTTTTGTTTAATTTCGTCTTAACAGAAAAAAATAACTATCTAGGCGAACTTTACCAAAAATTCGATCTGAAGATCGAACTTATGACTAAAAATTTGACCCTAAGTTTCACAAATGATTTGATATGTCTTTTCTTTACGTTTAAAATTTCATTAAAAAAAATTGTTGACCGTTGTCAATAATCTATAGATGTATAATCTATACTATATAGAGGTCTAATAAAGAATTGAGATATTAACCGTTAAAATCTGACTAATATTATGATTTAATCTTTTTCAAACCTGAACGAAAAGATTTCACATTTCAGACTACAAATGTTTCTATATATAAAGAACGCAAGCTGCTGCGTACCCTTCAATACAGTCCATGAAAACACCAAAAAATGTGGAATGTTCTTACAAATTTCGAAAAAATAATCGTTTATACAATTAAACAATTTTCTTACTCGTTCTGTACCGCTACTAATATTGACTAACGAATTGAACAAATCTAATTGTAAGAATTCCCTGATTTCATGGACAATGTTTTAGTACCTATTTAGGTATTTCAGGTTTTCCCTGGCTATAGTGGCATTAACGAGAAATCTCAGGACAACCTTCTATAAATGCTATTGTGGATTGACATTTCGACATTTCGAAGTTGCGGATAGACGGATAAAAAAATCTACGTATAGAAACATATACAAAATGAACCTTCTAAAAAACTACGTAATACGATTTCAATTGGAAGAAACGTATATAACCCAATGTAAAACGTAATGGCATCTGCGTATAGAACAGCGTATAAAACATTTTCAAAGCAGGGAAACAAGAACGGATAGAAACATATAAAATATGGATCCTATGATCCTGGTCGAAGCTGCAGATAGAGACGGGTCAAAATAATTCACTTCCGTTTCTATCCGAAAGTCATGTTTTAATCCGCATTAATACGCAAACACAGATGAAAAAAGTTACAGAAAACACATAGTAGACGGAAGTGAATTTTTTTTATCCGCTTCTATCCGGAAGTTTGAGCAGGGAACTCAAAATGTAGTGCTAAACACAAAAAAATCCTTCTAAATCGTGAAACGTAAAAAAAATATTTGAAATCAAGAGACGCGGTAGCGTCTCGACAATTTACTATTTACTACAATTTACGACTCACAATTTGAGCTTATTTTAAGCTCAAATTGTATATTTGTAATTGTAATTGTAAATTTAAGGTAAGGTTGAAGTTTCTACCATAATCATGATTTTTCTATTTTTATTATTTCTATTTTTAATATTAACATCAACGTATCGATGCTAAAAACAATCTCACAAGTCTGAGGTTTAACAAAAACTTTTATTTTATCACACGAAATTCACCAACGGAATGATTTAGTGAAGTTTAGATTCCGAAAATCCTTAGAAAGGCTTTAATTCCGAAATTTCGATATCAATAAGGTGGATGCAATGTTTTCTTCAGGACAGAGATTTATGCGTGGTTTTCTTTTGGAGTAAAATGGCGCAAGAATCTCGGTTTTATGTAATCGAAAAATAAAACAAATTATTTTTTAATAACATGTTGAGTCTTCAATATCATTCGATTATCATCGTGAAATTTTCTGCGGGGATCATCGTTGAAGGCAGAAAGATAGACTAATTAATTAAAATAGGGTTCCAGCACGTAATAATTTTCGATACTGTAATAAAATACAGTTTTTTAAAACTATTATCGACTTAAATAAATAACTTTACGATCATATAATTTCCAAAAGTTTACACTTTTAATTTAGACAAAAAAAAAATGTTTGTAATCAGAATTTGGATTTGGAAAATTTGGAGATAGTCTGGAAATTTCTAATTGGCGATAAAATAGTCTCAATTATTATTAGAATATAGCGATAGTACAGTTGAAGGTTCTCGTTTTACATATTTCCTTGTACAAGTCAATCTTTAACAACTAGGCCATTTTTTTCCCGACACCGTTTATTTTACTCTTTATTATTAATAATTTACAGTGATATGTACGAAATCTGTAGAAAAATTGGCAGTGTGGGCAAAGAATATTTGAAAAAGTAAAAAGAGATTTTTAAAAGTTATAGCGACCTTGTTGATGAGGAATGCCTCGTACGTGATTTCGGCTTGAGCTATTGATAACATTCGGTAAATTTAGATTAGATTTACCCTGTATATTGTCGCCTATAAATGTTACACTCGAGCACCGGGTAATTTTATGCTTTTAATCGGGTGTTTCACCGCATTAATTTAACTGCCACAACCGAAGGAGTTATTGAAAGTGGAGCAAAATTAATAATGTCGGTGACAAAGTCAAATTGAAAATGTCAAGCGTATTGATTGTCAGATTAACGACTACCAATTGCAGAAGCGATTATCGAGCATATGCCGCATGCGATGAATTACAAAAGCGCAGAAGTAATTTATGCTCTGAGTCACTCGACGACATAGGCGACAGTCACAACTTTTCTGTCAATTATTTCAGATCTGATTTTACTTTACTGATGCAATTAACACGCTCAATTCGATTACTCCGAGTTGTAACGATACCCCTGTATTCATTTATTTTCATTACACACTATTCGTTTACTTAGAACTTAAATAGTTTGATATTTAATTATAATATATTATAGATAATATATTGAATATTAACTTTTTATAATATTCAACTATGTTGGCGATAAAATGCGTAAACATTTGATTAAAAACATAGAAAGTGTATATTTTTTCAAGAAACGTTAAAAAAATGCCACAGAGAGTTAAGTAATGGATAATACTTAATTGTTCATGACTTTCTTCGTTGCTTTGATTTACATACCATTTTTTAAATGAATTGTTATGGAATAACTTTTTTCTTTTTTTTTTAAATATAAAGTTTGTGTTTATTCTTGCTAACGTTTTATGAAGTTAAAAGTGAAAAAAATTAGTATCTGATAGTAACCGTCATTTTTGCATGTTCTGCTGAAAGTTAATAAAAAATGTGTTATTTTTCTTTTAAAAAGTGCAGAAAGCTAAAATTAAATGTACTATGCACTGTTTTTTAATAAATTGTATTTACAATTGACCAATTTAGGTGAACACAGTTACTCATCATTATATAAATTTGTATAAATACTGGATATTTACCTATAGATGTGCATGACATATATTTTTTATCTTTATATAATAATATAATTCACTAATTAAAATTTGATTTTTGGAAATATTTTTTGAAGAAACAATTCAAAGGATATTTCGAAAATGTTAGGATGCTTTAATGTACATTTAGAAAAGTAGTATTTTTTGTTGTAATACCCAAAACGTGAAATGCATTTTTCTGAACTCACTTTTGGAAAATTGACATACAGCTTAACTAAAGAAATTACAAAGGATTTGTTTCTGCACTTTTAATGATATTATTACGTTTAATTATTTTTATACCATTATTAAAACGATTTTTGTTAAATCTCGCCTATTTTTTAAATTCAGCACTCTTTGAATAATGTAGTTTATTCATATTGTAGTAAAAACAAAACTTTTTAATGGTATCATAAAGTATCTCCAAATTTTTGAAAAAGATTCATTGCATTTTGTATCTTAAAAAAATGTAATTTAAAAAAAACGCTATATAATTTTTCTCGCTGATTTCGACAATACCGGACTTTAAAATAATAAATATATATCTCCAAAAAGCCGCCTTCAGAGTTTCACTGATTTCGAAGTGTGTCTAGAATTATGCCCTAAAGAAACATAAAACTACTTCTCAATTGGTTAAAAAATATGATCTCAAATCTTCGTCAGCATGATATTAAGAGGAGCCTGCAATTTGATTTAAAAAAAAAAAATAGAATGGATTCATGATAAAGCAGTAACACACATTTCATGACGAATTCCCATTGCGGTGTGCATAAAATACGATGGAACAGCCAATTTCCCAACGACGTGTCATTGTGACGAGTTTCCCCTCTCGATTGTCGATAGTGAAAAACAATCCAATTCCGCGCAACGCATTTCGGAGGTGAAATAAACTAGAGTCTCTAGGGTGAAGTAGACATTGCATTGTCCGATAATTGAGCTACCTCATTTTATTGTCTCTCTCCATTTCTCGTGCAATATCCGAACGCTGAATTTTTTTTTTATTTCTTTTTTTTTCTGTCGTAGAATTTTGGTTGAATTTCAGCTATGTACTGTCCATACAGTAAAGAGCATCTGACGTGTGTGCCTTTATCCAATTTAAATAATCCGTGTTCCTCACGTAGATACCTGGCGAATTTGGTTGCGCGCAACCGATTCCCCATGATACGGTACCTAACAGATTTTTTTTTTAAATAATGATTATGCTTATCATCCGCAATATCTTCTGCGATTAGAAAAATGATTTTACCAATCGTTTCGTATTTGTTGTCTTTTCTCTTGAATAGTAATGGACCGCCACTATCACCCTGCGCAAGAAAATTAAGAGCAAATGAATCGGCAATGAAATAATTGAGAGGCAGCTCTGTGCAGTAAACTTTTTTTTTTGTAAAATTGGTCAGCTAGTTTCCAAAGTAGCAAATCTCGTTAATTTTGATTTAACAGACTTTTTTTTTGTTTTTCTAGGATTTTTTAAATGAAGGAATTGTTTGTACAAATTTTCAAAAGGAAACTGGCATTAAAGGAGGTGAACCGAGATTTAAGGACTCATGCTTAAAGTTTATAAAATATATAATAATCACTTTACAAAAAAATAACTCAGATTGCGCCAAGAATCCATGAAACATATTTTTATGCAGTTTTTTTATAAGCGAATTAATAATTTTATTTTATTCTTGATACATGACACATCGTTTTGTTAAATGTTAAATGGTATTTTAGGAAATGAACGAACAATTCGCTTCGTTTCATTTGTTAATTGTAGAAAAAAATTATAGTTATTTTCGAAGCTTGAAATTAAAAAAAAAAAATAAACAAATGGCTGTAATTTTTAAGCAATGAATATTGTTGAAAATGTTTGTCGGTTGAAAATTCATAATGCATCTTTTAACAAACAAAATGAGCTCAAGATATTAAATTCAAATCTTATAAAACTTTGTAAGAATCTCATAGGTTTTTGGTGTAATCTGAGTTTCTTTTTGTAACTTTGTAAAAATTTTGTTACTTCGAATTGAACATATGCAAATTTGTTCAATTAACAAACACAAATCTGTACTTGTTAAATTCGAAGAAACAAATGATTATTTTTGTAAAAATCACGAAAAAAATAGTTGCAAGGGGTAAATGACAATTTTAATGTCAAGAAATAATGTATGTTTAATCGAAAAATGGCACTTTTTTTCAATGACAAAAAATATGTCGCTGAATAAAAATAAAAAATAGTTTAGAAATTATTTTTCTGATTTTTGTTTGTGTAACTAAAAATTAATAAAATAATATGTCAAATTAATAAAAAGTCTGTTTGAACACTTGTGTTAAAACTGCAGAAATTTAAATTAAATTTTTTAATGTATGAGACGTTCGAACGAGCATTAAAATTACCTGGCAAGCATCGGTGTGATCAGCATAAGCACAGATCATCGACTCTGTGAGATGATCGCCGAAGGTAGAATTTCTGCATGCAGCCCAAGGCATCACCCTGAGTGTAGCCTTTCGCAGATACCTTGATGCACCTCCGTCTTTGAGGACACGACCCCAACCGGTCACCTGAACTTTGTGACCAGTGTAGTCCGATCCTTTAACCGGCAGACAAATTGATCTCACCTTATCACTGTATTTAACCGGATACTTGAGCTTTATCAGAGCTAAATCGTTTGTGTCATGAAGATAATCGCTCTCAAAATCCTTGTGTAGTATCACGCGACTGATGGGAACTATATAGCCAATCTGAGGATTTTGAATGTCATGCATACCGAGTCCAACATCAAGATGAGCATGATCGACCCTGCGTACAACCAGACAAAAAAAAATAGTACAATGAAATACAAATAATTTAATATGGCATTTATAATGCAATTTTATAATTTAACTAAAACACTTTTACTATTTTTTTTTTAATTAGTAAAAAATTGTATCTTAATTAAAGTACCGCGCATTTAAGTTGCTTACAATTACCCTGGCTTCAGAAAATATTGTTGGAAACAAGCTAATAATTATTTCGATACTGGGAGTAACATGAATTTTTATTTTTACTTGCGAAAGAATTAAAGGGACACCACCTTAAATTGGAATTTTTGTTTGAAAGTAGTAAGCAGTAGTTTAATTAAAGATGCATTATATATATTATCAAGCAAAAGTTTGATTTAATTGGAATTTAAGAATATTGAGACGAAATAAGATCTAAAAAAAAACGTCATGGATAGCAAGAACATCGATTTCTAAAAAAAAAATTGTTTAACATTGTCAATAGAAATGGTTTTCCGTTGTTAGAAAATTAATACTCTTATTTTTCCGGATATGAATTTTAAAGAATCGGAATTTTTTTTTGGGAATGCTTGAATGAAACATCGCAAATTGTGGATATGCTTTCATAGAAAAGACCCACATTTTACATAACAAATTCGTTGAACGAACAATTTTATAAAGACAGGCCTAAAAAATCTTGAAAATAGAAGGAGCACAATTGCCACAAAATTCTTTTTAGAAAATCGTATAACTCATTTCCTATTTTTTAAAAATGATTATTTTGAAATTGTTACAATTAAAAAAAAAATTAATTCGATAATAATGTTCTTGTAATCTTCAAACACATTGAATTGTTTCCTCCTTTTTTACTCTCGGTCCAAATAATTCCAATTTCAATCAAATCAAACTTTCGAAAGCAATGAGAATTTCAGTCGTTCATACACATTTTGGTTTCGAAAAATTCTATTTATAAGAGCCTAAATTTCTATTTCAATCTAATACAATTAATTTTAATTAGTTCGTACATTTTGTTGTTGTTGTAAAAGTGGTAAGCAAAATTTAAATTAAATTCAATAAATTTCATAAAATTAGACAAACCATTTGACGCAGTGGCCAGCTGTTAAGACATAGCGATCATTTATTAATGCACCACCGCAGTGCAAAGATTTCTTGAGAAATATCGCAACGACCCACGGAAAAATGTGCGGTACCGTCACGACACCACCGACAATTCTGTTGGAAATACCTTCTCCAGATTTGCCACACTCTGCAAAAAAAAAAAAAATTATTACAATTTATCACAAGTTTTAATCACAAGTTTATATTACCGCAATTTCTATCAATTCGTGGCGGAGCATAAGTCCTGCGACCACTTGCACTCTGAAATCAAACGAAAATCACAAAAAATTGAATTATTATATTTAGAAGCTCACAAACTGTCGCGAGTTTTGAACTCGTTCGATTGTCATTTAATTACTCTCAACGAACTTGTAGGATACAAAGGATGCTGAAGATTGCGAGGGCGATATAAGATCCCATCTTCTTTGTAAGTTCTCTATTGTTGCATCGCTATCGGCTTACAGAAACTACTGAGCTTCAATCACTGAACTAGACGAACTATATGCATTGATCGCCTTATTTGCTGAACTCCAAACTCACTCGAATGCCTCTCCCACTTGTAATCACACTCATCATACGGCCTTCAACTCCAATGCAGAGAACTGCAATTTTTAATACATTGGAGTTATTGTTATTTAGTAGACATGTTCTCAGAGAATTTTTTTTCTTTAATAGTTTGTCCACTTTTGAAAATTATTTGTGAAATTACATGGATATAATTTAGCAAAATGTGATTATTATCTTTATTCTTTGATTTTCTCATTAATACAAAAACTTACAATTACATATAATTGGTTACATTCATACATACAAACTTTCTTTCAATAAATTGGTTATGGTTAAAAGATCATAAATTATATATAAAATATCTCAGACCGTTCGTACGTATAGATTGGTAATTTAGTTTTTTTTTATGAAACGTAAAAAAATTATTCGAAGAATCTTGAAGGGTAAAAAAAGTGCAAAATAGTTTTTATCTTATTCAGGCCCCCGAAAAATTCATCTTCAGAAATTCCATTCTGTAAATTAGTGTTAAATTTTTTTAAATTATTTTGTGGAGCCTAGAGATGAAATTTTATTGTTTTATTTTTTTGTAACAAATTTCTTATTACCAAAGTTTCGATATTCTAATTTATCATCTTGTTTCCCCAGTACTTTTAAGTTTTATCGTTGCTTCTTACTTCTTACTATGTAGAATTCTTTTCTCACACTCTTTCACATACGAGGGGCTGGAATTCATACAGCCACAATTCGTGAACTAGTAAATCATGTTTCTTTGGTACACATTTTATTAAAATGTTTATTAGAATGTTATTAGAATGTTTATTTTACGGGAATAAAAAGGAAATTAAATGTCTGGTACACTCGAATTCGAACAAATTCCCAGTTATCGGGCTGAAACGTGACATAAAACTTTATGGTAGTGATATGCGACCTTCGGTATTGGACGAGATCAATAAAATCGTTCAGAAAACGGTTCAAGTAACTGATCTAAAATATTGTATAAAACTTTAGAATGTGCCGATGTTTGATACTGAATTAAAATAAATTTTTTTAATTCAACAATTTCCTGCATGTTGATAAAATAAGATCATTAAAATTTGTATACTGTCACCAATGATTAGACTTTATAAATGTATATGATAAATAAATGGTTCTGTTTTACAGTTTCTATATATGATTGGATTTCTACACCAATTTATCATCTGGCCACAAATTAATTCATGCGATATTAAAAAAAAAAATCAAAAAATGCGTTATACTAAAAAAAGAGATTACAAAGTAGAATCTTGGCCATTGTTTCCTTATTTTTTTTAACCGCCTTATTCCACAAAGCTTCCTCAGTAAAAAAGCCAAAATAAATGTTTACTTCAATTGACTTACTTATTCATAGAGGTAGCAGTACGGATGGCGGTTGGAAAAAAATGGGAGAGCAATGTGCAAGGTTGTAATTTACAACCGCTTTTTTACTTTTTAAAATACTAATAATATTTTGTATTTTTTAATTCGTCACTTTACTAAAAAGTCTAGAGAGTTCTTAGGCTTTATGGAAAATGTCAATAAAAACTTCCCCAACTTAAACGACTGAATCTTTCTTAAGAAGAAAAAATAGTTTTATATAGACAAAATCCTTGAGCTGTTTCTTCTTTCATCATCGAACATCATCGAACAGTCGAGTTTTTTTTTTAAATTTACGACGATGTTCGCATGGCAGATAAGAAATGTATAGATAAAGTCGGAGATTTCTTATGTTTAGAAAGGAACGAGAAAAGGTACAATGAAGAAGATTTATCTTCCGTGGCACAATCTTAGTTACTCAAACGAAGCGATGATCCCGGAAAAGCTTTTCACGAGTTTCGTCCCTTAAGGGACTCGAGTGGCAAAAACGTCTCTTTATATAAGGTTCGAGCCGTGTAGCACCGTTGCATTCCCTCGTGTACACACTGCCTGAGGATTAAATGATCCTGGCAGCTTTCTGTCCACACATATATTCGGAGGGTGCCTCAAGCATAAATTCAATAACAACAAGGACTACCGTATGTGTGACAAAACATGGGGAAAAAAGGAAAATGGCAAAGGAAGAAAATGATATCTCAGCTGCTGTTGGAATAACAACAGCAGCTGTTAGATACTATGCGTCTATATATCGCATTATGAAGACCACAAGCATATGCACTATAGTGCGGAAATAAAACGTGAACCTTACGATCATAAAATCATCCTCGTTCTTGCAACTTTCGCAAACGACTCAACCTAATAGCCACATATGTAGTGCACCAATCAAGATTCTCGATCTTACAATTCAGCATTTGTCAGCAATTTAAAAAAACGGATGGTTATGGAATTAAAAAAAAAATTGATGGTCATTTCGAGATTGTCGCGTCTCGTTTGCAGTTTGCTTGAACTGGCCAAGGTCGTAAATCTTAGCATCTACAATTTGATGTTGACAAACGTTAGCGACTACCGAGCTACCGTATTTTCATTCGGTGTAAGTTGTTTTAAATAAATATTGTGATATTCCGGATTGATGAGTTGAGTTAATAATTTTTATTTACAGTTAAACTTCACTTTAGTACACTTGATCTGCCTTAACTATTGTTGCTTAGCAATGAATATTGTAAATGCGGCTAATGCTCTGACTGTTAAGTGTGAACAGCAGTTGACTGTGACTGACTGTTCGACAACTTTGATGTTTTGTCGTTGGTGACTTTCGAGGAAGTGAACTTTGAGGATCTTTGCAGAGCTTCGCAGATTGGAAAAAAGGTGGGGATGGAAAATCTCCAGGATTTGCTTGGGAAAAAAGTGAGTACGTGAGGAACGGGTAGACGCGCTACAAAAGACCGAAATTTTCCAAATTGCTCAGGCGGACGTCTGGCCTAAAAAATGTGGCGATTGTTTTATTGCACGCCGTACAGTTCATCCGACTGACCCATGGGCTCAGATTAGCCCGGTCGGCCGTGCTCAACAGCTAATTGCGGGGATTGGGAATTTTTTATTGTAAAAAATAACAAAAAATAATAGAACATTTTTTAATAAATTCTTTTTGTGCTTTTTCTGTGAGACTGGAAATTGACACGAAAAAAATGTATGTAATTAACAAAAAGGTTCTGTGTGAATTTGTGTTAAAACTACAAAAATTAAAATTTGTTTTTCACTCTAATATGAGACTAACAGAATACAAATTTAATTTTTTTACACAACTATTAAATAGACAATTATTTATTTGTTATCGGTATTTTATTTATTAATGCCAACAATACATGGAATCTTGGGTCGTGATTTTCATAATCCAAGGCACCATCGCCACCACATCTGTGTAGAGGCCAGGATAACCTGTTCCACAGCCAATGCCTGTCGAGGACACACCTATCAACTCGTATCTTTCTTTTGAATTTATTACCTGAAGAGGACCTCCACTGTCACCCTGAACAAAAAAAAAGAGAATGACAAAGCGAACGCTCATTTTTTGTTGTTGTGTGGAAGAAGACCTAACGGTATGCTCTGCGATTATATACCTTAATGTCCATAACATATTTGCTTTAAGGAGATTACAGCGGTACATTCAGGACACATTTTCGCATTTTCATTTTCGAAACGAAATTGGTATTAAAGCAGGTAAAATCATCAAGAATTAACAAAAATTACAAATTTTACTTTTATAAAACTGCGTAAAAATATGTTTCAAAGGTTCTTTATGTAAACTGAGTTATTTTTCTGTAAATTGATTTTTGTACATTTTGTAAACCTTAAGCATGAATGCACATATTCGATTCCATCTACTTTAATAATGTTTCCCTTTTGGAAGTGTGCACACAAACAATTTTTTAAATCTTGGTACTCGTATGACTTGACTGTAACCACTGAGATCTCCTGATGAAAAAATGGGTATAAAAAATCTTGAAAAATGGGTATAATTACCGCGCATGTGTCACGACCACCGTCGTTAAGTCCAGCGCAAAAGACAGTGTCAACGTTCATTTTTGGACAATTCTCGGGCTTGTAAATCTCCAAATTCACTGCTCGTAAAATGCAAACTTCGCGAAATATATCTGCGTATCCCCAGCCTAAAACAGTCGCGAAACTTCCTCCAAATTTTCTTGCAGTACTGAGTCTGGATTCTTCAACGAAGTGGAAAAGAAAAGTAGATTATTCAAATTTAACGTGTTAAAAATGTTTGTTCAGGAATTTTTTTTATAGACATCGTATATTATATATAATTTAATAGAAAAGTTGTAAATTTACAGTATTTACGTATTAATCCTTTGAAGCATACAAAAAAACACGGATTTTAACGGTGTCTTTATTTATATCTCTTTGTTTATAAACAATAAAGGCTTGTTATAATTTTTCTTGGACTCCTTGGAGCCTTAGGGATATATGTTATGGCATGAAACAGTGCGACCATTATAGGAAAAGAAACTTTTAGACTAAAAACTTTTCAAATGTAAAAAGACGACATTGGACTTACAATTCTTTTTCAATGATACTATTTTATTGGTTCGAATACATAAATAAGCATCTAAAGAGGATCATAATCATTTAACTTAAACGTTAGATGCAATTCAGAAATTAATTGTTTAAGTGTGTTGACTTGTCGAGATTGCCGATGATGTGAGAAGGAAAATTCTTATATAGATTGCCAAATTTATATTGATATATTTATATTAAATACCGATTTTTGGTAGACAGATTGGTCTGATAAATTTGTTGAACGTCACTCTCATATTCAAACGAACGAGCATTATGTCAGCGAATTCAGTTATATTGTTGTAATACGGATGAATTATGAATTTCTCGATGGAAAATCTGACGGTTCGTGTGTCAGCCTCGCAGATGTCGTACTCACCGACGACCACCTTAATTTCCTCCTTTTTGAAGCTGTATGGGCAAACAGTATTTTAATAATTATTTATTCAGTCACAGGCAATGGGAACTACACTTGTAATTTGGTAGGAAAATTACATCAAATTAAAAGTGATAGCTAATTTTTTAAATTTAATTTTGATATATTTTCATTTCTCATGTTAAAAAAGAAATCACATAGAAAAAGACGTTAGTAGGTAGCACCACTAAAATATATATTTACATTCCGTTTTTATTGTTGTAAAGGTGAATAAAAATATTTTGTAAAATAAAAATACATATTTTCAACAAATTATTATTATTTCTTTTAATGTTGTAAAGCCAGAAAATTGCAAACAATTTTTAAAAAATAATAAATAATTTTTGGATATTTATAAAAATGAAAATTGCTAGAAATACAAAAATATTAATTAACATTCTTGCAGTCAGAAGTTGCATTGGATTTCAATTAAATTTTTTAAAATACCCATGAGCGAGGCAGTGAGCGGCTGTGAGAACATATCGATCGTTTATCAGAGAACCGCCGCACAGTAATTTCGATCCGTTGGCCGTTATCAGAGCCATCCAAGGATACTCGTTTTCGGTGACTTGTATTCCACCGACAACTCGAATATTGCCCACTGTCGCTTCGTTCTTTCGCCCGCATTCTGATCAATCGGTACATTTAATAGTACTGAATAAACACAATAACACAAACACACGAAGTTATTACCAAGCGATACAATCAATTACCACAGAATTTGTACGCAGGACTTCCGTACGACAGGTCAAGCTGCCTATTATTTCGCTCAGCGGTCGTGAATATTAATGTCCACCGGTTGAATAAAAACGTAAACACGATTATTTTTAGAACGGCCAAATATATCTTCATGATTGAAGCAACAATCTTAGCTGCGTTTCTTTAAAGTGATGAGCTCGAACTGAAGGAACCAACCTTTATGTATAGCTTTTGCTTGGTAAAAATACATTTTGCTTCTCGCGGATTTAACGAGTTTTTGCAAAGTCTATTAAACGCGAGTTGAGGACATTTCGCGTTATCACTGACTGAAAATAATCACTACACATCCGGTGGCCCAAATAACAGAAAGTAGGATTTTAGAGCTTTTCCAAGGTCCTGGCTATATTATTTAATTTTAAAAAATGCTTTCAACAATGCGTTGTTTATTGCTAATGTGCTGTAGATTTTCAGAGAAAAAAAAAATGTACGGTTAAATATTAAATCTACAACATAATAAAGGACAGTGTTCCCTTGGGCACTCACAGGCACTTACAAACACTCACAGACATTCACATAGACAGCCACAGCACTAACAGTACTCACATACGCTTACAGACACTCACATACGCTCACAAACACTCACAAACACTCATAGAAATTCACAGTCATTCACACAGGCACTCACAGCACTCACACACGCTCACTACAGTGAGTGTAGAGTCTACAGTGAACTGTAGACTCTTAGCGTTATCACTGACTGAAAATAATCGTTACACATCCGATGGATCGGAAACCGTAAGTGTAGAATTTTAGGGGTCTTCCAAGGTCTTGACAACATTATTCAATTTTTTTAAAAACTGCTTTTAAGAATGCGTGGTTTATTATTAAATGTGACGTATCAGCCAAACAGTGACAGAAACAATGTAGAGTTAAATATTAAATACTGTAATAAATATGTGATAAAAATGTAACAATTATTATCTTAATTATTTAGTGCAGTAGCAAGCGTCTTTGGTATTTTGTAGAATCCAATCGAGATGTGGACCCACTCTTGTGAACACCGCTGTTCTTGGTTTATCGTCACAGATATTCGTGTCTGAGAGAATGCCTGTTAAAAAAATTATGTTTCATAAACATTTTGATATTTGAATGGAGAGCAACGATAAAGGGATTATTTTGCATTAAAAAATGTGGAATATTACCAACGAGATCGTAGATTCCAGTGTAGGATCGATATAGCAATGAAGAGCCCACGTCGTTCTGAATAAAAAATGTACATTTTTTTAAATTAACGATTATATTGTTATTTTACGGGTCTAGTAAGAAATCACTGTTAAAGTCTCAGGAAGTCCGGATAAAATTAAAGTTCGGCATCTTAAACACATGTTTTTTAAATAAACATTTATGCGTTACACCATTCATTAAATTATGTTTTATTTTTAGAAACGGTGGGATGTTCGAAAAATAAATTATTAGTTCAAAACAAAACACGATTCTTTTTTCCTGAAGTCGGTACAATCCCTCAACCAAAAGTTTTATTTTCTTACAATTTGTGTAGTTTACGAGAAAAATCTGAAGAAAGAATCATCGCTATTGAAAATACCAACAAAATTGATTTTAAATATATTAATAATGCCAAAAAATGATTACTAAACAAGTTAAAAAAAAATTGTTTAACAGATTCGATGGAAGAATTATTTTTCTTAATTATGAAATGAATTCTCTAATCTTTGCGAATACATGATTTTTTTAACTTTTCGTATAATTGTGATTTTTTTTTTAGAAATAGTTGCAGAATTATACCTATAGGACATTTTTTTGTAGAAAGATTTCATAAGGCGATTGAACGAAAATTGCAAATTTTACAATTCCAAGCAAATTCTTCAAATAATTATATACAAATATAATTTTATATTAAATAGAAATTAAATTTAAGAAGATTCGGTTGAGGAGTTCCCGAGTTATGGCACTATGAGTTTTTTGCCTTCTATCACGCAAATGTATACGCACATACAGCCGAACACTTTTTCTAAAGAACTTTTCTCAACGCCTTAGACCATTTTGAGACTGACATGACAAACGAGAAAAGAAATGTCATGGCAAGAAAGCATCTTCTATGAAGAAGCAAAAATCTTACATCGCAAATGATAGAATTGCCGCCAACGATTCCAATGCATCCGGAGTCATCATGAAAATTCGAAGGTTCAACGCCAGATTTAATGCACTCGGAGTATCCAAGAATCGGCAGTCCCAATTTTCGTGGACGACAGGAGCGTGTGTCGATATTATCGGCTGATTTGCTTTCAGTCCAGCCGAAAACAGTGCCGACTTGTCCGAGATAAGTTGATCCAGGATTTGGCAGACATACCGGCGAAATTCTCTTCTCGAATTTCACCGGCCGGCTCAATCGAATCAGAGCGATATCGTGAGCATGAGAATCAGGACTGAATTCCGGATAAAATATAACAGACTCGATGCTCGAATTTAACGACGATACATCCAATCTGCAACGATCGTATTCGCCCAGAGAGACTTTGATTTCGGGCGCAGTTGCTCTGCATTCAATAATCATCGAATAAGGAAACAATATATTATCCAATGAAAATGGCGTAAAATAAATTGAAAAAAATTGGTGGACTTCGGGATTATTTTTTCTTGATATCTATTTGTTCCATCGTATCCGAATTTTTTTACAGTCAATAATATGTACATTTATGAATGCACATAAATTCGTAACTGTACATATTTTTGTAATAAAAAAAGCAAGAACAACAGTTTTCAAGAAAAATATTCCCGAAACACGCCAATTTTTTTTCACATGCTACTCAGTTACCTGTACGTTAATACGATTGTAACACAAAAACTTTTCGTACCCAATTAGCTGACTAGCTGCTGTCATGACGTAACGATCATTGATCAAAACGCCGCTCACGAGATTTTTCGATTTAACGTGAACATTTATTAGCCAGGGAAATTCGTGAGAGTCTGTAAATTCACCTCCTAGAAGTCGGGCATGATTTCTGTTGGATTTACCACAAACTGGAACGTAAAATAAGAATTATCAATAGTTCAAAATTCATTTTCTTTCAATAATATCATTTTTTTAAAAAGAATGTGCCTATTTTTTTATCGTTAAAATTTTTTTTGTTATTCCATTTTATTGTTGATAACTTCATACTGATTCGCTGCAAAAAAATCCTCTAGATTCAAATATATCAAATTGTAGGTGTTGCATTTTTTTCAGTATAATTTTTTATTCATGTAAAAAATAAATGAGACATTTTTTTATATTTGCCATTGGAATCTTTTCTCGCATTATCTAAATACTTTAACGAACAATCAGTGTCGTGAAATTTTTTATACGATTTTTTTTACCAGAAAAAAAATAGATTGCTATTTTTCTTTCTCAAAATGTTACCTATAGAATTAAATAAATTTTTTTTTTTACAGTTTCTATCGAAAATTGAACTTTGTTCAATCTGTGGGACAATATTGTATTTTAGAATAAATGAATAATCGTTTAAAAACTGTTAGTATGAATAAGCATTCTTATAAAAGCAGTCAAAAACAAATTTTCGAAAACGAAAATTACAAAATGATAAAAAAATGTCAGTAACTGCTTTTAAAAAAAAGTATTTGGTAAACTCACTTGACGAGTATATGAAATAAAACTTTGCAGATTATACTGTTTAAGAATCGCACCAAGAAATAGCACTATTTTTAACCTGATGTTACTCAGTCAATTTCATTTTGGAAAAGAGTTCAAAAGTTCAAAAGTTACCAGACCTGTCACGGTCTCTACTTCTAATTAATTTTTAAAAAATGACAAGTCTATTATCGTATGTCAGAGGTTACCGCAACCACCGCAAGTCCTGAATCTTCCAAAAAGCAAGTCGAGAACACCGCGCCCTCTTCTGGTAGCATTATCCTTAAAAAAACAAAAAGAAAAAGTCTCATGGAATAGAAAAAATGCAAAGAAATATATTTAAAAATTCATTAAAAGTATATTTAATTATAATTCGCATATAAAGTAATTGTAATTAACATATACAACTATCAGCCACAAAATAAAATTGAAATTTAATTTGAGGTCACGTAATTGCGAAAAATATATTTAAAAAATGTAGTTAACCATAACTCGCATATCGATTAATTATAATTCACATAAATAATTTTTCGCCACAAAATATAACTGAAATTCATTTTAAAGTCAGATATGCATTGAAAATCATGTTTTAAATATAGATTATATATTTTGACACATTAATTGAAATGCATATAAAATATTAATAAAATATATTGATAATACCGAACTTTTGGCCGATTTATATGCTGTCTTAATTTTGTCATATCTGTATATATATTTTTTTAAAAAGACTCTTATTTTAAAAAAATATATAAGGGGCATTAATTTACCTTAGCTTCTATTGTAGAAACACCAGCCTGCGGGACAGCAAAGTAAACGACCATAACGCAAATGAGATACTTGATGTACTCCTGTAGATACATGACTTAGTCTCTTGGTAAGCGGAAGCTCGTACTGCCGTGTTAGCTCTTTGCTTGTCGTTCGCGAATCGACTGTTCGACTCTCGCTGCGTTCGCGCTCGCGGGTTTTTCGTATAGCGGGACTATCGTTATAACCCGCATCCCAATCCCACCGTGTATCAGGTACCTTACAACACACGCACACAGGCTTATATCCGCGTTCACCTCTCGTTCAACCTCATCTCGCGTTCAGCTCCAGGATATTTTAATTTTTTTTTATGTCCTTAACGCTTCTAATGCGGTCAGTCGATGACCCAGAGGCAAAGACTCCCGTTATATGAGTCTCACAACTGCCTGTGATATAGCAGAGAACAGCGACCGAAGAAGTGGCCGATTTTGCACGTGACGATGAGCAAGATTTTTAAAGAGTCTCAACCTTGCTCAACCTAATTATCATATTTAATGAATATTTATCAACCATTTTGCTTCTCCTGATCGACAAAACGCTGAGGGATTTTTTTTAAATGTTTAATCCTGGTGTTATCTATTTATTTATTTATTTATTTCAAATAAATAGTCGATTAAAAGTATTGTGTATTTCGAGTAAAAAAAACATTTATTCATACAAATTTGTAGAGGCACATGGGAATTAAATAAATTAAGGTTTTAATTAAATATATATATATATATATACTGTTTTTGTCACTGGTTGCGACACGAAGAGATAAATTTCTCTTGCGTCTCGAGTTGCTTTCGTTTCTTTTTTTTCATTTTTCGTGGAATGTATCATAGAAACACATATGGAAATTTGTATGTCTAGAGCTGATGGGATATTATGTTACGTACAATATAATTATCACGAGAATTGGCACATAATGATAAATTCATTTGCGAACGATTCGATGTCGAGTTGGTGGATTTAATTCTCGCAGAAACAACCGTCCTTCGTGTTCTCGAGGATCCAGTCAAGGTAGCGCGTCATTCGGGTATAAACGCCAGGGTATCCTGGCCTGGCGCAACCATTTCCCCATGATACGACACCGATCTGCTCGTATTTCTTGTCCTTGCGTTCGGCGATTAGAGGACCACCGCTGTCACCCTAATAATTTAATTAAATATATTATTTCATTTTGAGGACTGTAAAAACATTATTTTGTAATTGTTTTATTCGTTCATTAGGAGAAAAATCTGGCATCGGTAACAAAGCTGTACGTCTGTTGGAACATCTGATATTGAAAAAATTTTTTTTTTTAAATTGTCGTTTTGGAAAATGCATTCTTCTAAATTAATTTTTGCACCGAAATAAATGTTTTTTTTTCTATGAAATAATAATTTGGAATACATTTTTAATGAAATTACATTCTTTTTCAAATATTTCCAGATTAAACAAAATTAAAGTTGAAGAAGATGGATTAAAAGATAACTGTTGTACCAATGTTAGCATACATAAAATCTGGCAGCTAAAGGGTTAAAGATGTACGTTTCATATGAATTCTCAATCAAAAGTATGAGTTGACTAAAATTGACGTAAGTCACAATAAGAGAAAAACCTGAAATAAAGAAATCAACGCCACTAGAGTTAC
Source organism: Perithous albicinctus (assembly GCA_964016905.1). Lineage (NCBI taxonomy): Eukaryota > Metazoa > Arthropoda > Insecta > Hymenoptera > Ichneumonidae > Perithous > Perithous albicinctus. The sequence continues at coordinate 14,847,627 of OZ024692.1, read as the reverse complement.
TAAGAACATTCATTTTATATTTTAAAAATGCCAAAAGTTTTTCTTAATTTCTGTATTTATAATTTTCATATGAAATAAATTTCCGGATTGTTTTTTGTGATACACAAATGATTTTTTTTTTAAAGTATTTTCATGGGGGACTTCGAAAAATCTGTGCTTTGGTGGGTCACTTGCTCCCGGCCAGAATTCGGGAATTCTGGGTAATCCGACTGATTTGGATAATCCAGGAAATCTGGGTAATTCGGGAAATCTGGATAATCAGGTAATTTTGGGTAATCCGGGAAATCTGGATAATCAGGAAATTTTGGGTAATCCGGAAAATCTGGGTAATCTGGGAATTTTGGGTAATCCAGAAAATCTGGGTAATCAGGGAATTTTGGGTAATCATCGATTGTCTTACACGGCGTCGGCGTCGGCTCCGAGATATTCAAAAAATTTAGTGCAACCGATAAGCGACATCAAAATATATTCGCTATAATGCTCGTAAACTATTTTATGAATCACTAAATGAATGGTTGTCATTTATTACTCACTAGAATGATTTTTCTGACATTAATAAAAATGTTATCAACTGTATAAAAAAACATACCTGGCAAGAATCTCGAAGCCCATCACGATATCCAGCGCACAGCATATTGTCGGATATCATTCGAGGACTATAGCTGGTATTCCGACAATCCGAAAGGCTCATAACAGGTATTTCGACCTCCTGAAGAAGACATGATGGTTTTCCGCCCTCGTCAAGCGTTCCCCAGCCTGAAGCGATAGCCTTTGTGTCCACATAGTCGTTATCTGGAAAAAAAATACCGTATTAAGCATTCTCTGTCAACTAAGCCGCTTTTTTTACAACAACCTTGAATATTTTTCATTATTGGTCAGATTATGTTTTACTACCACTTGATAATACTTCTAGGACGTTTTTTTTTTTTTCAAATTTATACCTTATTTTTATATTCATGTAAAATATTCAGACCTTTTAACTAATATATATATGTAACATATTTTTTTACTGTCGAAGATCGTGCACTCCCGCTCCGGCGATTTTATTTATAGAATCAATATACTGACGTTTGAAGATTCCATGAATTTTACAGCGCAATAAAGATGACATGTTGTGATTTAAAAAATCATTATTTATTTATTTACGTTATCGTGTCAATAATTTTTTTTTAATATCGTGAAGAGATTTGAAAATGCAACCTCTATGCCGATATTTTTTTTTATCTTTAGTTTTCAAGATATGAAAATGAAAAAAAGAAATACATAATTCTTTAATACAATGGATTTAAAAATCTGAAAAACATGCACAAGAAGAGATAGGAAAATCTTGCCAATTATGAAAAATGTCCAATCGGTTGTAAAAAAAGTGGCTTAGTTGACAGAGAATACTTTATATATCACCCGTATACGTTAGAGTAAAAAATTCACGGTGATTTGAATGACCCATAGGAATTACGCTAGTCACATAATAAATGAGAAACAATGCATTGCGAGACAAAAGCGAAAGTTTTCGATAGTCGCAATGGTTTTTTTTCTTCTTATCTTTTCACTATACTACGCTGTAGTAGAGTAATTAGCAGAAAGCAGTTGAAATTATATCTGTAATAATAATAATTCACGGTTTTCTATATCGAGATGAAACGTATTCACGTATATTTTTTTTTTTTTTCGTTTGATTAATAATGGGATATTGTTGTAACTGGTATTTGTACTTTATGTCAGAATGAAAGAGGAGACGGAATGAATAATTCGCGAAGTAGATAAGCTGTCGATAAGTTGCCGAAGAAGGATGTGAATTCCTCGATTCTGTCGAGGAGATGCAAGTGCAACTGATGTGTCTCGTTGCATCTGTGCCATCTCCGTCATACATTATATTATAAAATCGCGGGCAGTGTGTATGTTAATCGGTACCCGTATAAATGCTCGTTAATTTATGACTTTTCTGCTGTAATCCGTCTCGTAATAAACGATAAAGACGTTACAACCGGGTCGGCGCCGTTTGCGCAACTTCCGACGAATCTTTTGGACGGCATTCTATCGACTCATTGCGTAAGTATTGATTATCGTTTACGCTTAGACTTTTCCTATTTCCGGAAATAAGCTGAACGACCAATTTTTACCTCAAGAAATTAGGTAATTTAAACAAACGTTTGATTTTTTTGTTTTTAAACAAGTCTAATTTAGTTATTTTGCTTACTGGAGGAAGCTCTGTTTTTATGAATTTCTTCTTCTAGATTTTCATGTCAGTATACTCAAAATGGTCTTAAACGTCGTGCCTGTGCGTGTGTTTCTTAGTTTTCCCTTAAATGTGGGATTTGCATTTTTTAAGAATATAATTATATCTTGGATAGGTATAAAATTTACACAATTTAAATTCGTTCATGCACATTTTAAATTTTTTCGTTAACTAAAGATACTAGTTAACATTTTTCTTTTATATTGAGCTGATTAAAAAAAATAAAATCACGCAAATAATTGATTTTTCTGCCAATGCGATATCTTCGATTTCACTTCAAATTATACAAAATTTACTCGGTTCTATGCATAATCTATTAGAAAAAATCGCCATCGTGGGAATCGAATATTTAAGCGGTAAGAAAGATTTTGTGTTATACAACTTTGAGGTTGCTGATCTTGAGATAGTTTAGAAAATAATTCTTTTGTTTTAAAATGAAACCTATAATGTAACTACTATAACATTCTTAATTCAATTTTAAAAAATGAACAAACTGAATCTTCTATTTTTTTAATGCTATTTTTTTCTTTCCAAGATAGAGTTTTTAAAAATGCAACTCCCAAATTATTGGAAGAAAATTTTTGAAAAATTCTCTCACGTAGTGGTGAAGTCGGGCTAAGTATTAAAAAATATTCAATATTTAGACGTCGCTATTGAATTTAATGAAATATATTAGGTCCATTTTTTATTTTTCTTGTTCAGGTTGGTTTAGTTCGAACTTAGGATTTTTGTTAGCTAACACATAAGACAACGGTGACAAATACTTAAAGTAAAATTCCCCCAAGAAATGAAAAAAGTAGATGAAAAAGATATGTAGACGTTGCTACTGAATTAAAAAAAGAACAAAAGAAGTCATTTATGCATTTATCTTGTTCAGGACGGTTTATATACAATAAAAAAAAATCGACTCCCATTTCTGTTAAAGTTGAGACATACTCAAAATAAAATTGTGCTATAACACGGGAACAAGCAAAAAATATATCGAGGTTTTTATCGTATTTCAAAGAAAGTGATGGAAGATAATTGTCATCGTTCGGGTGGGAGCCGAAAAATAAATGTAAATTTCAGTAAACAACTTTGAACAAGATAAATAAATAATGAACTTAACTTATCTTTTATTAAAATACCATAGCGACCTGTAAATATATATTTCTTTACGTACTAATATTTTTGGAGTATTTTCTTTTGAATATTTCTCACCGTTATATAAAGCAGGAGACAAAAAAAATTCAATTTTCCAACAAACCACCCTGAACAAAATCAATAAAGAATTTTAATCAAACTCTTTTTTGTTCTGCGAAATTTCGTAGTGACCTCCAGATGTGTTTTTTTGCGCACCAATAATTTTTGAGGATTTTTTTCTTTTTCCCTATTTAGCACTGCTTTTTTGAGTTGGGTGATTAAAATTAAAAAATTCAGTTCAAAATGAACTATGCTACTGTATTTCCGGTTTTTTAAATGTACCGAAAGTACATGCGAATGAGTATTATTTTTCGTTTGAAAATATTTTGTGAGAATTTCAATTAATACTCGGTATTCACCTTTTACAGTTGGCAAACAGATTGGTCGAATAATCTCGTTGATTGGAACTCTGTCGTTAAGTCTGAGTAGAGCAATATCGTTGTCGAAATTGAGGAAACTGAAGTCACCGGTTGTCGCACGAACGACGAATCTCGTTGTCGGTTTAGCTTGCTCCTGGCATCTGTCGTGCTCGCCGAACGTCACTTTGATCATGAACCACATAAACCTGAAAATAATACTAACGGATGATCGATCGTGCAGCTTTAATTGCGTCGATTAACGGTTAATACACAGGTGACGATATAGTCTGACTCACTAAAACTATACATGGGATTACCCTTTTACGCAGTGAGCAGCGGTAAGCACGTAACGATCGTTGATCAGCGTTCCACCGCAGTAAAACTTGTTTAAATAGGAGAGCCTTGCCATCCACGGGAATTCGTTCGTCTTTGTCGCTTGACCGCCCACTATCCGACTCTCTTCGTTTCGCACACCGCAACCTGTATTTTTTTGCCAATAGAGCCAAAAGGAAGGGGAACAAAAACACCACACGAATTAGTTAACACGAAAGTTTCTCCAAATTTATTATAATTCGAGGTCAATTTCTAATTCGATATTATTATTGATTTATAAAAATGTTGAGGAAACTTTGGCGTTGTACTTACTGCAGAAACAGGATTCTAATGGCGTGTCTGAATCTGGTGGTTTGTTGCCGAATAGACCAAAGAAGTTCTTCACAATTGTTCCACCTAAGCGTCTTTCCTGTAATTCGAAATTAACAATAATTTAGAAAACCTTTGGGACATGTTGGGTTATGGTTGTCCTGCTTCCTTCCACTTAGATTTTTATAGTTTTCAGTAATTTCTTAATATTAAATACCGATTTTTTTGTTTTTTTTTAAATGTAAGCCAAGGGTTACAAAAACTGTGATAAGTTTAGTAATCAATGCTTCCTCATAGAGGAAGCTTTGTTTTCGTGGATTTTTTTTTGGGTTTTTATGTCAAGATACTAAGAATGGTAAAAATGTGGAGAAAAGTGGTTCAGAAATAATGTCTGTATTGTGTATGTGTGCGTATGTGCAGATTTCCTTGTTAGCACGATAATGACAAAATTGTTCATGTACCTCCTTAAAATTTAGTACACAAGTGGGCAATCATATAACAACGTTTGGGATTATATTTGGTGCGAATCGGTCGAGACGTTCAAATTTCATAGCATTTTGAGAATTTTGAAAAAAGTCTTTTCGCGTTATAACTTTTGCAAGTTCTCATACATGGAGCTGACATTTTACACACAAATGGAGGAACATTGAAACTTGACTGGTGATAAATTTGACGAAGATCGATCGAGTGGTTCCAATTTAATGACAATTTCAGTATTTTTTTAAATGTCCAACTCTTGTAAAGATTAAAATATCTGGCTGCAATATCCCACGTGAATTCACAATTATTAATTATCGAAGATGAATTTTGTGCAAGGAATGGTCGCTGCTAAATTTCGATTTTGTTTCATAAAAATTAAAAAATTGCTGTCAGAAAACAAATTGAAAGTTTTTATAGGTTTAGCTTAAATTTGACATACTAGTCTATCATAGAACAAGGTTTCGGTACAAATTCGACGCGAATCGGTCAAGAGGTGAACATTTTATGGAATCTTGAATATTTTGAAATATCTCGTTTCGGCCTAGCTCGCGCAAATTACGAGATATTTGTCTAAAGTTTTGCACTATTTTTTTTTCTCATTATTTTGTACCTTTGATAAAGTTTCCTTTGACGAAAAAGCCAACATTTATCAAGATACTTTCTCATAGGAGATGGCTTTGTCAAAACTATCAAATAATGAGGAATCAATATGCAAGGTTCTACTTTAAAATGCTAGGTTTATGCAGATACACTTACTGTTTGTATGGTTTGCAGACAAAAAAATTGCTGTCTTACCTGAACCTGTTGATCGCCGTTTGCCGCAGCGAATGCGAATATCGCGCACAGCAACAACACTTGAACCTTCATTTTTAACGACTACAACTTACAAAATGTTCCAGGTGAAAATTTGTCAAAATGAGAAATTTTTAAAACTGAATGCACCAAAAAAAAAGAACGTAAATGTGCGTTTGCCGGTTACTTAAAAACGGCCGTTTTTCATGACCGTTGATATAGATAAGTCGTGAAATCGGCGTCTCCGGCTTCGCCGATGTGTTCCGTGATGCGAGTGACCAAAGGTGACGAAGAGGAGCCGTGAAGAAGCATAGAAGACTTTCACGACGTTGGTTACTTCGGTTGCTCGGTTGTTCGTAGCCGCAGAGAGAGGGATTTTAGTATTATACAGGCTGGGCGCCAACTGGATAGTGTATATAGCTGTTGACCAGTTCGAGTTTGCGTTAGAGTTCACGTTCACGGTCGCGAGCTTGCTCTACCGCTGCTGCTGCTGCTGCTGCTGCTGCTGCTTTGTCGTTGCTTCTGTCGTTCGCTGATGTCACTGACCGCAAGGCCACGCGCTCGTTTCCTCGACGTGTCTTCGCGGAGTCCCTCCACCTATACCTCTCCGTAATATTCGTACCTTCACTCCAACGGGGGAGAGAAAAAGACACGACACGCTTAAGATACGTAGAGCGACATAGAGACGAAGGTGCAAACAAGAAACAGGATTGATGCACAATATGCAGATTTTATTGCAGAACGAACAAACGAACTTGACGTTGCTCGAGCGTTAAAAAGGATCTACCGGTCATTGACATGTAAGAATTGTACAAAAACAATTTTTTGTTTTTCTATAATTCTAGTTGTCAAAAAAGAAAATTGTATTTAAAAAAAAGTCCTGCTGCAATTTGCGGTTTTTGGATATGCGGACTTTCTTTTATCTGTACGAATAATTAATAGAGATATGTAGAGAGCAATTTATAATTAAGACAACTAAGAAATGTTGAATTTCCGCTTTTTTCGTTTTCGTGTAATTCTAGTTTCTAAAAATGAAAAATAAAAAGTTATAATTTTAAAAAGAATACCTTCTACAATTTGTGATTTTCGGATGTGCGGCTTTTTTAAAAAATGATCATATAATTGTCACGACTTATTATTTGATATCTGTACGAACTATTTACAAGCAGTTACACAACCTAAAAAGCTGTAAATATTCTCTTTTCTATTTTAGTTCATGTAATTTTAGATTTAAAAAATATATATTACAAAAATATATTCCATTTGCAATTAGTAATTTTCGAATGTGCGGACTTTTAAAAAATGATTGGAATAACGTTATGAATAATCAATTCGATGGGATACTTTTTTGAAGATTTTCTTTTAAAGATAAAAATAAATGAAACAAGTTTTTATGCCTGAACTTGGCGGAGCCTCGTTAAGATCAGCCAGGTATTAAAGATCCAAAGGAATTTTGATTCAAATAGTGTATCTTAAACAGAAAAAAATATTCTCGGTGGTGTGTGTGACCATCTTCTTTGCTGTTTGTTTTGCCAGAATTATAACCACATTGGGTAAATTTGTCCTGTTGCCGTATAAAAGACCGGTTCGCTTCATCGAAAATAGTTCCACTCGTCTTACAGTTTTCTTGAAATAACATTTAACAGTAAGATTTCTTATTTTGGCAATATTGCAATTCTACTTTAGGAACAAACTGAACATTACACGTCTAATAACTGTACATATGTAATACACAAAAATTTTAGATTGCATAATTCGGTCCGTTCCCGATCCAACGCTATGACATTGTTCACTTCAAAGACACAACACAGTAAAATTTCTCGTTAATTCTAAAGCCGACACAGCAAAATTGAAGAGGCTCTGACTTAACACAAAAAAATTAACAATGTCCTGCCTCTACACAGTAAAACTAACGATGCCCTTTACTTCGACAAGGAGAAACTAAAGATGTCCCCACTGAACAAAGACAAGCTCTCTAATGTACAATTTTACATATGTTTAGGCTCTACAGAGATAAGAGCAATTCCACAGGCATTGATTTTGCGCTACTTCTGTATATACATACTCAACTGTACTCAGTTCTAAGTCTACACAAATTTCAAAGCTCCTCAACACGTAGTCGTGTCGGGCGTCGATAATGCTCTAAAAATACCAGTGTAGTTACCAAACACGTTTATCTGTGGTTACTTTTAACACGTGTTGAAACAACACGCTTTTTGTGTGGTAAAACACTCATTCGTGTTGCAGCAACACGGCTACGTGCGTCAGTGTGAAACGCTTATGCATACGCGTAAAGCGTGTTGTTATGGAATTACACGTAAACGCGTTGAATCAACAAACTTATTTTTACATTATGTTTGCCAGTTTTCCCTGTAAAAAAAACCCCATTGAGTTAATTTGACTGAATTTTTCTTGCATTTCATAATTTTCTTTTTTTCGTCTAACTTCAAAAGTGACAAAAAATTCTGTACATTGGCCGAAGTTACCTTACAAAAAAAAAGATGTGACAATTATAGAAAATAAATGTTGTAAGAGTGACAACAAAAATGTTGTTGAATTGAAATGACAAAAATATATTGTCAATCGAAAATGACACATATCTAATGTTGTTAAAATGACAAAAAAATCTGTTCATTTTGTTTCTGTAGAATCACCGTATTTTCCATATAATTATATATATACTTTCACAATATTACCACAAAATATTTCTTTAAGTGACAATTTCCGATTGATATTTACTTAAGGTAGAAATTTTAAAGGATAGAACATCTGAAGAGACTAATTCTACGTCATTAAATTCTTCAATCAGTGTCTAAAAGTCGTTCATCGCTATACACACACACACATTGTTCCAGGGTAATTCGACGCCCTACACAACAGAGCGGCTAATGGCTATAACGATTTAGTCACGCAGGACATAAAGTAGTGGCCGTGTGAATAGACTTTCGCTCATTGGGCATATCCTCGGCAGACAATACTACAGTGACAATGGCTCTCAGTACAAACTGTCGTAATGGGTTGGAGTGCATCGATGCGTCGGCTATGAACCGTTACACGCTTCGTGCATTACTCCACCGGAATTCGACCGTTATCAGGTTAACAAAGAGCCGAACCGAATACTATTTATTGAAGCAGAAGACACCGTTTTATTCTCTCATTAACACTTAAAATCCAGCAAGAATTTTTGTGTTATCGAATGTGTTATCAAATTTTTAAGTAATATTGTGGCAAAACTAATAGTCTTGCCGTAATAGTTACAAAAAAAACGGTAATATTTTACATAAATATAAGTTTGAAATTTAATCATTTTCAAATGGCAATTTAGACATTTTTTGCAAAGGACCTTTTCTGTAGAGCATTCAATTTTCTATATGGACATGCTGTGAAATTACTCATTACAGTTGTCATTAAGGAGGTATAAAAGTCTAAATACGCAAGAACGGATTTCCCATGTTATTTAAATGGGAAATTACAAATTGCGTGAGCCATCTCTAAATATTATTATTCAGAGCTCACCTTTGATGAGCTTTCTTGTTTTGCATCAAAGTAACTTCTCAACCAATTAGATTGACAAGAAAAAATATAACGTTTTTTTTAATCACCCTATTATTCATATATAAACCCTTTAAATCCAGCCACTATTTTTCTGCTTAAAAAAAAATTCCCTTCCTATCACAAGAAATGCAACAAAACAAAACACGTTTTTTTTTGCAAAAATAATTTACTATTCGTTTATTTTTCAAACTTTGCGATAAAATTCATCGATATTAGATAATCTTACTTTGAGTGGATCATTTATCTGATAAGACATATAAGATAAAAGTTAAACGTGCCAAATATGGCACGCCTGGTACTAAAGGTTTGCAATCTAAAGCCTACTTTCTGTACAATAAAAAAGTGGGATACATCTCTATATAGCACGTATTTACAATTTGTGTTCATAAATAATTGACAGGTTCGAAGTAATCACTGGCGAAAGGAATTGCCCCATTTTTTTCTTCATTTTACTCTTGTAGGCCTCTTTCACTTCACGCAAAGACACGTGTCGTTCATGTTCGCGCGGATCCAATTAAGGTATCTCGTCACGCGAGTATAGACACCGGGATAACCGGCTCGGCCGCAGCCTACACCCCACGATACGATTCCTGAAAAGAAATTAATAGATTATCCGTCTGATATTGTTTTTAACCGTTTGTAGTCATGGCTGATCTTTAAATATATATTATTTGAGAACATATTTTAAAGTCAACTTGGAATTCAAAAATTGTGAATAATACTTAAAACTGTAAGCATACTAGAATGTGTATAAATAGTTATAACTAAAAAAAAATATATATCAATATATTAAATGTTAAAATAAGTAAAAAAATATCGATAAAAAACTTTTTTCAGTAGTTGAATTGAATTGATATTTAGAATTTTCTTATAATTATGCAATTTTCATTCCCGAAAATATTCGTTTAATGGTCTTGAGATTTCTTATGTGCAATGTGGTATCTATCTACAGAAACATTTCCAAAATCCGCGACTTTTTAATGATTTGTTAAAAAATATTAATATTTTCTAATTATAAGAAACTTTTCAAAAAATCATATGTTCGCAATTCTTAGTATTAGGAAAAAAGAACCCGAAAAAAATACCAAGAAAAAAAGTCCACGTCGAAAAAACGTCCCCCGGAAAATGTTTAGGTTTTTTAGGTTCATTAGGTTCTTTAGGATCTTTTTTCCGGGAAACTTCTTTTCCGAGGTACTTTTTTACGAAGGACTTTTTTTCTAGATACGTTTTTCCGAAGGATTTTTTTTCGGGATTGGAAATGAATAGAGAAATAATTTCACATATATTTTTTAAAGGATTTATCAAACAAATACTCTGTTACTAATTTATTAATAACTGTTTAGTATTATTATCTTTCTGAATCAATGTTCTTGGTACGCATAACAATTTTTCTCTTTTGTGTCAAAGCACTGAAATTTTAATTAAATGAAATTTTTCGTGTGAATGCATCTTTTAATTTGATTGAATTTTCTATTACCTGCGAGCTCGTGTTTATCGCCTTCCTGTACGAGCAGCGGCCCCCCGCTGTCACCCTGACATGAATCCTGCGCGCCTCTTCCAGCGCAAATCATATTATTAGTTATTCTGTTTGCTCGGTATTTCATCTGTCGACACTGCTGCAAACTGAGTATAGGCACTTTGACTTCGTGAACAACACCAGGCAACATTCCGCCTTCTGTTGTGCGTCCCCAACCCACGACTGTGCCTTCCTTTCCTGCGGGATCCGATCCTAGAAAAAAAAATAATAAAACCTCTGAATTATTTATCATTTTTTATTTCAACGAAAACTTTGCAATTTATTTAATGTTTTGACAAGAAACTTTCAATTTTATAACCTACGAGACGCACTATTTGAGGAATTGCCTTTTTTTAGTGATGTTATTATAACATTCTGTATTTATAGAACGAAATAGATAATTAAAAATGTACAGCTTCTCGGATTTATAGGAAAAATAAATGATGGTTTCATTGAACATTATTCGATGCGCGAAACAGCAAGCGTCACTTGTTTTGAAGTCTTTGTATACGAGAAAAAGGTTGACTGTATATCCATGTATACTAATTACGATATTTATATATACAATTTATATATATATATATATTAGTTACCAATTTAGAAACAAATATACATATAGAAAATCATTACAACAAAAAAACGATGTCTTTGACATTTTTTTATGGAAATAAAAAACATTTCCTGAATTTTTCGTTTAGGTACGTCTTGGATTTGATCGATAAAGTTCTCTTTTTTGTAAATCAGTGGCAGATCCTTGGTAATTATATAATTATAAAGTTCCCAATTGTAATAAAACTCATGTACCCAGCGATACAAATACAAAGTCTCTATATTTCGATACTGGAGGCGCTGGGTATCAAGTCCGATTCTATATACCATAAACAACGCCAATATGGGGCTTCAAACAATATCTGTGACGAAACAATAAAATGCAGTTGCCTTGCGGAATTTTATGCAGCTAAATTTTTCGAATACTCCAAAGATATTTGGAGGATTTATGATCGATTGCACTTTAATATTTTTCTGTAATAAATTCGTTTCTTCGCATCAGCGGATTTACATATATTTTTGAATTCTCACCTAGAACTGGTAGACAAATTGGTTTGATGGTTTTTGAGAATTTTACAGGTCGCCGAAGTTTTAGTAATGCCACATCGTGATTGTAAGAATTCATGTCAAAATTCCTGTGACGAATTACCGCACTGACACTTCTCATTACAGCGACTGCATCGGTAGTCACGTATTGGTCATGATCGCCGAGAATCACTCTAATTTTGGAACGTTTCAGTCTTCGAAAAAATAAAATAGAAAATAAAATGTAGATGATTCATTGGAGAGATTATTATCAGGGGTTCTTGAGAAAAATTTAGTACTAACTTCCGTAAACAGTGAGCAGCAGTGATGACGTAGTCGTTAGTAACGAGACTCGCACCGCAGTGGAAACGGCCGTCATAGACCAGACGTGCAACCCATGGATATCTATGGGGTTCGGCTGGTCGACCACCAACAATACGATTTTCCTGAGTGAAGACGCCGCATTCTGCAATATTACACACAGTAAGAAGCAATACTAACGTTTTTGTACATTTAACGAAAATTATTTATCCATAAAGTACCACAATTTTTATTATTATTTTTTTAAATGTGTGTCAGTGTTACAAACAAAAGTAAAAAACTATTTAAAATATTATCTTTTTCCCAATAAATTTTTTTTTTATTTTCATTTTACAATATATTTATCGTCATTTTAATAAATAATTTTTTTTTAAACGCTATCTCTTTATGAACATAACAATATTTTTCTTTTCAGGATGACAGATTTAAGAACAAAAGTAATATTTTTTTACATTGAACAAAAATATTAATTTCATTTTTTTGCTTTTCTTTACTTTTCATTTTTGTTAATAAAAAAGTGTAATTTTTAGTTCTACAAAAAATTCACAATCTATATTATACAAAACATTACAGTTTTTATAGAAAAAAAAGTTGTTACATTTAAAAATATAATTATTGTGAAAATAAATGTTAAAAAAAAAATAAATAAATAAATAAATAAATAAATATGTTTATTGCTTTGTTAGAATACATAGGATTCTTATAGCAAGGGAGAGAGGAACATAAAAAATAGTATCTACATTCGAAGACGACATGAGTATTTACTCATTTAATGCGAAAGCCCGCAGCATGATCGATCTTGTGATGAATAAAAAAACTTTCGTTATAGATTCAACATCGTTGGCTAGCAATAGATTGTGCACGATTACAATATCCACAGGGCCTTCGAAATAATAACGCCAAGATATGCTCCATGGTCTCAGGATCGTTTCTGTTGCACGCTTGACATGACGAATTCGGTGTTATTCTATACAAAACTTTGTTAAATGTTTCATAATTTCTGTAGAAATTTGACAAGCGTATCTGTACTAGGACACGCTTCATAGCCGTAGGTTTAAAAGAAATATATGTATTAACTATAGTTTTGTCGATTTTTGTTTATTAAATATGTAATTTATTTTCAAAAATACGGTTTATTTTATAGAAAAATTATTGTGTACATCACTTCTGTATCCATACGATAATTAATTTAGTCGGGAAGTAAAACGATCAAATATTTGTTGTATATTTCGAATTATATCAATTTAAAAAAAGAATCAATTCACGTACTTTCGAATGATCTTTTAACCAATATAATAATTCAACTTACGACCATAAAATTAAGATATAATTACAGTCATACATAAATATATTCGAATCAAATATGATTATTTTTAAATAAAAATAAAAAAGAATTTTCAGGATCGCGATCGATGTCCAATTGGCAATATAAAATGTAGAAAAATATCAATTATAATATATAATGTACAAACAAATTTATTGTCAATAAATCACGATTACTACTGCTACTAAAATTTGTCTGTTTTTGCAATTTTTTTGAATCACGCAGAATTGTTTTTAATTTGAAAACCAGCATATTTCTAACTCTTTTTAGAAAATAAAATCCTTTATTGGTTAAGTTAATTTATTACTATTTACATAACATTTTTTTTAGCAACTTCACTCCATGTTTTCAAAAATTCTTACAAATAACATCATCATATGAGAGCAACATCAATAAAACAAACAATTTCATTTTTTTTAAATGATTTAGAAAATAAAAAGTTAAAAATTATAAGTAAATAAAAAACGAATGTCAGAAATAATAAAACCCACCGCAACTGCAATTACGAAGTTTCTGCTCATCACTGCCGCCGGAATCGCCACCAGTGATGTCGATACCGAAGATATCGTCGAAAAGGAAGCGCGAGGTTCGATTACTATCGGATGTCTGAAAGAAACATCGCGCTATGAATGAATATTAGTGTAAGAATACGTATGCGATATATATTTCCAATCCAGCTTGCCGCTCACTTTCTAACACGTTTTATAATGAAGCGCGAGGGACTTTAGACGTGCGAAGTGATCATCGAAGAAGAAACGTGGGGTTCCATCAGCTGCCGAAGAAAGGAGAAAAAGAGAGAAAGAGAGAAAGTGACCATGATTCGAATTGTGTGTCAAGGTCCGCGCGTCCATCGTAAAATTCAATCGAGCAATGTATCAATCGATAGTACCATGGCATTATCCACCACATATCTACACGTTCTTACGTACGAATGCGTAATATTTTGACATTGATTGACAATATGCTATCCCAAGGCTCCGAGGCGTTGTCGAGAAAAATTATGTATCTGTACGAAGAGCCTGTACAACGATTATATGCCACATGTCGATTGTTTCGAATGCTTCTATGTAACGCATTTGCATAACTCAATATTGTTACGTTGCAAGTAAGAATGCTTACTCTGTTATATATGTAAATTATGCAAATGTACGGAAAAAGGATCACGGATTTTTGGAAATTTTCTTTTTTTATTTATATTAAAGAAGAGTAAAAAAATTCTATGTGATTGATTGCTTGTTTGATTGCTCGATTAATTCCTTTTGGGTTTACGATTATGTAAAAGAAATCTCTAGATCCGAAATAACAAATGGTCGAAGGTAGTTTTTTTGGAGAAATTTGCTCTGTTGTAAAAATAGAACTTTGTGCAATTTTTTATATTCAAAAATAGCGGTTTTTTTTTCATATAATCAGAAAACCGTTACGAACAATCAGTGGCATGGGATTTTTGAGAACATTTGTTCAGTTATGAAGAATTATTAAGGGTAACTTCTAAAAAAAAAAATCTTCCAAAAGCGTAACGGCCATTCTGAAATTTTAGTGAAATTACCAAAAGTGTCATCATAAAGTAAAATGGGCTGTTTGGAAATTTACGAAAATGCCCAAAAGTGTCATCAAAAGGATCCAGAAATTTAGCGACACGATCAAAAGTGTCTTTAAGAAACACAGGCTCTGTTGGAAATTTAGTGAAATGATTAAAATTGTCCGCATAAAGCGTAATGGGCCATCTGGACATTTAGTAAAATGTCCAAATGTGTCCTCGAAAGGAGTACACTGCAAAACCAAACGTGTTGCAAATTGTTGTTCCCTATCCTTTAACATTGTGATGTATTTTTACACACTTAAAACGTGTTATTTTTCCCTAGCTTTACCATGCAAAAGCAACACGCTTTAAGTAATAAAAATGCATCGCAATGTTAAAGTGTGTCATAATGTAACACTCACAACACACTAATTGTCCTCCAAATTTAGTCAAATAGCCAAAAGTTCTCTAAAAAAGTAAAGGTCCCTCCAGAAATTTAGTGAAATGTTCGAAAGTGACTTTAAAAAGTGCAGGCTCTTTTGGAATATTAGTAAAACGACCAAAAGTGTCCTCAAAAAGCGTCACGGCCCTTTTAGAAGTTTCGTAAAATGATCAAAAGAGTCCTCCAAAAGCAAAACCACCCATCTGAAAATTAGTGGAAAAGTGTTGTTAAAAAGCGTAATGGCACTTCTGAAAATATATTGAAATTACCAAAAGTGTCCTTAAAAAGCGTAACGGCATTTTCAGAAATAGAGTGAAGCGACCAAAACTCAAATCGCCACGATCCCGCTTATCCTAAAATTATTCTAAAACAATATTTTCACATAATTTATGGACAGTCATTAAAAGTTAAACACGTTTCTTTTTTATGCTGTAAATCAGAGTGAATTCCTTCAATTAGTCATTCAACTCACTTTTGAAATCCTCGAATTTCCTAAACCTTCGTCTTCATAATTCACGAGGTAAGATTGCGCTTGGAGAACACTGACAATAAGCACGGCCAATATTTGAACACGACTACTGAACATCGTAATCATTATCACAAATCACTGTATTTTTTTTAAGGATATTTCCTTTTCTCTAAATATTCACTCTTTAATTTAATTTATTTTTTTATGATGATTTTAAATTCCTCCTGAATCCTCTTGTTTTCGTCGACGAACACTTGGCACTTGCGATTCTCAGCAATCCGTCGCAACTCAGGCATTATAACCTGACCAGAATTTTTTCTTCACCATTTAGTTTTTTTTTTTTTTTTTAATTAATACGATGTATTTTTTATTTTTATTTTTTAGAGTACACGAATGTCATGCGATCAGAACGCTCATGCGATCAGATTGTCGAGATATGCGAACGTCACAGTGGTACACACTGCTTGCTTTCACTGGTCTCATAAAAGCGCCAGGCTGATCGAAGCCCAGCTGCGAGCCGGGCGCGCTTCACCAACGCCGAAGAAAGTTCTTCTTTCTCCGCGAGCGTCCGAGCAACAAGCAAGTTTATTAGTGGCAAACTGTCGTGTCCGGTAACTTTTGGAATTCCCCGTGAAACGCGTATTCTCTTCGAATCTTTTACAGCTCAATTTAATTTATATGTCTCAAATAAAGTTTCATTAAACAGAAAGCTACTTCATTTTTTTATTCTTATATTTAATTTTAAAAAAACTCAATTTAATAATCAAAAATAGAAAATGTAATTAAATTTCAAATAATGAAAATTAATTAATTATAATTGGTTTAAAAAATTGACGAAGAAATAATATATTACATTTATATGAGAATATTTTTTTTACGAATTTTGTATGGTGTTTAAAAAAATAAATATTATAGTAGAATTGAGTTAATATCGTAGCACGAATGAGGCCCTCTTGACGAGCCCTATAGACGCCACCACACTAGATCGCGGACTTTGACTTCTGACTCAGCATCAGCGGTGCAACACGAGTTCGAGAACGCGAAGGTGAAGCTATAATACGCTCTGCTCCTTCTGTGCCGCCGCTTGTCCCATGCTATCGGTTTCCCACTACGCGAGAGGCATATATCGGACTCAAAGCTGGACCTACTTATCTCCTACGACAACTTTCGCCCCACCGCCGAATTCGAAACTCCCCGCGATTTCGTAATCCAAACCCCGCCAAGTCACGCATACTGTATGGACTTTGAAATTTTCACCTGCCTCATCCGCGAATGCTAATTTTTGCCCCGACATCCGCAACCACTTGAAAACACTTCCGTAATGTCTTCGCTCGTTAAATTAAAGTGAAAGGAAAGGTTTTCACTTTTTCGATTCATTTTAACGAAATTAAATTATCAAAAATGGCGATAACTCTCATTTTTTATTTGTTACTTTTAACGATGGACTATTAGTAAGCGAGAGAAAAAATGTTATGAAAATAAATCAATTTAATTGAAACGTACGTTTTTTTTGTCTTCGATAAAATAATAGTATATTACGATACGAGTGCGATCAAACTTTTTCTGACAAGTGTGAGTTTGCAACACGAGCCGAAGGCGAGTATTGCAATCACACGAGATCGCGCAAGTTTCGTATACAATTTTATCGCTCTAGTGCGAGAAGTGGGCACTTCACGCACCGCGTGGCATAAAACATTGTATTTCGTATTATTCTTTTTTTATTTATTGTGAATTCTAGCAATCTTATGACATTTAATTATTATTTTTTTTAACTAATCAACTGTTATCTCCAAAAAAATGTTTATTATATTTGTCATTAGTATTATTAAATTCAAGAAATGTTTTTTATAGCATAAAGAAATATTTATAATTAATAATTATTTGGACAAGTAATCATCACCTACTGTTTGTAGATTTGTGTTTGTGGTAGTAAATCTATACAAATCAAGTACAGGATGCTAAAAAACGGAAATAAGCGTCCGTTTCCAAAATGTTAAGAAGCCAAACATAAAATTGTCTTTTCTGTGGTTTAAAACTTGATTATCTGATTTTAATCGAATAAAAAGAAAAAAAACGCCTCCTCACGTCAGGTAACTTTCGGAAGTCTCGTTGCATTAACGTTCGTACCGCAATGTCTCCAAATCGATGTATACATTGGAGCCTGAGTATTGTTCGTAACGGTTCGATGGTTTCACTAACCCACATTCGTTCGTCGAAAGCAAAACGTCTCAGAGACCCGTGACCCGGTTTACGTCCTCTCGTCACTCACAGCTATCCTCTGCGCATCTCCTTGGCAGTTATCTGTTCATGCAGTATATATATATATATATGTATATATAATATGAGACAATCCTAAATAAATCGATAAACCTTTCCGATTTATTCTAATATTTTTTCTTATTATACCTGCTAAAAGAAACACGCTGATTTAAAAAAAATTAAGATAATTTTTTTTTAGAATCCAAGAAGATTTTAAGAATTTTTAAATGTCAAGTATTTTTGCCTAATTTAAAAATCTGAAAAAATGCTATAAAATCAGGTGTGATATGTCAAAATTGTCAAGCATGTGCAAAAAGTAAGCAATCAATTTTTTGTTCGATTTTTCAGGGATTTAAATTTTGTTCATATTTATAAATACTTTTACCTAAGCAATCTTCGAATACTGGAGTTAAAGCATAATATTTAAATGGACTAAAATTTAAAAAAAAGTATTTACAAAATATATGAAAATAGTTAAAAGTGCATGAAAACATTTGAAAGAAATTCCCAAATATTTTTTTTTTTTATAGACAATAATTTTTAAATGATACAAAAAGCAATGAATCTTCTAGTTTGTTATATTCGGATCTGGAGATTTTTTTACAGGATCAGAATGCAGTAATAAGTAACTTATTTATGGCCTGAAATGTCGATAGCCCTTTTTTAAAATACTTACATATATTCTCAAACATATTTGTATTTTTTGATTTTTATGTTTTTAGGATATTCCACAAGATTTTTGCAACATTTTCATCATAAATTCGGTGGTCTGCTTAAATTTAAAACCAGAACTGAATTACAGTAAAAAGGAAGGAACTTTAAAATGTCATATTATACCTAACATGACATTTTACAGTTCCTTCCATTAATTTTCCTCCTCCAATTTTAATGAAAGTAATAATCAAATTAAACGCAGCCCAGTATTTGTATGGGACAAAAAGGTGAAAATTGCATGTAAGCAATATAATAAAAAAATCGATAATCACAAATTAACGTTTGGTTTGAAGAAAGTGAAACAATTAAGATACTTATTATAGTCATGAGTTTATCGTTTATTAACAACAAACTATGCACCAAAATAGTACACATATATAGAACATCACAGCGTATCTCTCATCTTTACAAGTAGTATCTTAAAATTAATCGACTAGATATGCGTCATTCGAACGTTCGAATTCACAAATGGCAGTAGAACAGGGCGCGTTTGGTTACTATCAAGAGGAAATCGGTCATCAGCATGGATTCTAGCAGCATTCGTTCGATACTTCAACGACTCAATGTGAAATAAATTCTCTTCAGTCAAAATTAGTGATGATTTGGTGGTGGACAGACGCAATCTCCTTGCATTTTATCATGAAGCCATCCAAGATAGTTGGTAAGTTTAGTGTATACTCCTGGGAATTTTGGTCTTGCACAGCCGCGACCAAAGGATGTGATTCCTGTAAATTCATTTAATTGAATAAATTATTACATTTTTTTTAAACTGTATAATTATAATAATTAATTTTATGAAATTTATCCTTTACATAATATTGAATCACAGTGAGTAACGCGAATGGAGCACAAAAGCATAAATATAGAAAAATATAAAAGTGCAACAACAAATAAGTTTTCAGATGGCAGCTTTTTCGTTTAAATATTCTTCTTATACAAAAGATATATAATTACAATAATTTGTTTGACGGAATTCCTGATTTACATAACATTGAATCACAGTGATACAATATTATGTGATATTATGTGTGAGTGTCTGAGTGATGACTTTAATAGAGTGCAAAAATATAAACATATAAAGATAGAAATAACTGTAAATAAATTTTAAGATGACAATTTGAAAAAATTATTCTTCTTTAAAAAAAATTATTTAAAACTTACCTATAACTTCCTGATGTCCGGAAGGTCCTTCAACCACAAGAGGACCACCACTGTCGCCCTTAAAATAAAAATAAAAGTCGTTGAAATAAAAATCGACTCAATAAGTAGGAGAATTTTATGACTAAGAAAAAATCATACAGAGCAAGAATCCAATCGACCCTCGAGATATCCAGCACAGAACATATTGTCAGTTCTCCGCTCTTTGGGATATCCGGAATCGTCGCACTCCTCGTCCGAGAGTACCGGCACTCTAACGTTTCGCAAGTGCTCGCTTAATTCTGCGCCTTCTTTGACTCGTCCCCAGCCAATCGCGGTTGCCAGAGAACCCGTGTAATCGATGGCTTCTGAAATAACGATAAAATAATGAATAAAGACGATTATTATTAAAATTGATATTATTATTAAGATTATTAAAACAAGGTTCAAGAATTTAAAAAAATAAGTAGATTTTTAGTTCGTAATAAAAGTACAAAAAAGATGGTTCTTAATTTTTTTAAGAACCATTTCCGAAACTTGTGAAATAAAAAATCTGACAAAATTCACAAGGAGTACCATTAAGTAGTACTACTACATGTATGGCCAATTATGCCACAGATTCGAGAGGGTAAGAAAAGTCGAGTATATTTTTGTATTGTATTTTACAAATGTTTGAAATTACTTACGATTTTGAGGTAGACAGGCTGTACGTACAACTCCACTAAGAGGCACAGGTCTGTCCAATTCAATGACGGCGATATCATTGTTCAGATTATACTTGGTAAAATTTTCATGAACGGCCAAAGACTTGATGCGTCTTCGATAGACGTTAGATGTTCGTTTGTTGATGTCCGAATCGCCCATAACCAGTTCCAAGTGTTTTCTCTCGTATCTGAAATAATTTCAGCGATAGATAGTAAAGTATACGTTAATTTTTTTTTTATATACGTCGACGTCGATACTTGTTGGATATTGATGCCTGCCACTGCGTTTCGGTATAATATACTCACCCTACTAAACAGTGCGCTGCGGTAAGTACGTAATTACGTGAAATCAAACTGCCGCCACAATGAAACTGACCCTGCTTCAGGATACCGACCATCCATGGATATTCAGCGATATTGCTCAGACTTCCACCCACGATTCTTGTCTTCCGTCCAACTCCGCAAACTAAACATTTTATATTTGCTCGACGTTTAATTCATGAATTATCAGTTTTCGTTAATACTACTTTTATTTGTTCACATAATAATATTGAATATGTATGAATTTATTCGAGCATGTTCTTACAATTCTAAAAGTTCGTATTCCGTGAATATTTTAAAAGTTGCTTTAATTAAATTATTTGTTCAACGATTTTGAAATTATTTTATTAATAAATATTTGGCATAATTATTATTATTATTGAAAACTCCTATAAAGAAGTACATGTTTTTAAAACACGTGTTGATCCACTGCATTGAATTATTGCTGAAGTAACCACAAAAATTTCGATGTTCTAATTAAACTTTATTTGACAATCCGTGTCTACGGGATTTGCTTGAATCAGGCAATCTCTTTTCTCACAATCAGTGTTCCCTTTTTTTTTACGAGCCCCACCTTTTCTGCCCTGATATTGCGCCAGTGGGCGACTTACAGCCCTACTGTATCACAATTGCACGTCGTCACAGGGAAACTGCGGATCCGCGATAAAAAAAAACAAAAGAGGTTGGAAGGTAAAACCTTCCCCATTGCTTTCTCATTTTTTAGCCTGTCATTCGCAAAGCCTTCACTCCAAGAGAGTGCACTCGTAAATTTTGGCTTCCTCACAGTGGAAGCTTTGTGGACCATTTATTTATCATATACTTTTACCTGTGGCAAATTGTTGCATTGAAAAAATAAAAATTGTAAAATGTTAAAATTTTCTAAAATATTAACTGTTTGTTGGATTCTCACTACATTCAGTAGCAAACATCGAAACATTCTATTTGATTAAATGTCTTTTTATTAATGTAACAATGGCGGCATTGTTATTTTCACAAACCCTAGAGTATCGATTTTACAGATTTTTATTTTGTTATTTTACCTTTTAACTTTTCATGTCTAACTTTTTATTAAAGTAACAAATCTATATGTAGACAACAAAATATTCGATGAAAGTAATATTTATTATCGAGTTTTAGGTTGTAAATGTCTTAATTTAACTTTTCACGAATCCCAAAATAAAATATATTTGTAAATAAAGATTAGAAAAAAGAAACGTTTCAAGAGTATTTCAATGCCTTATAAGACTCTTGTTTAATATATTAAATTTAAAAAAAAGGATTGAAAAAAAGCTTACCACAATCATCGCATTCACTCGGACTTTTTGGGAACGCAACCCTCAGCGGTGAGTAATCGACATATGAAATTTCGTCAATGGGACTGAGCTCCCCATCGGTAGAGAGCCGAGGATATTCTGGTGAGTTTTTCACGTCGTCGAAGAAACTCTGTAAGGGAAACAGTGGCATTTGTTATTCAAAACTATACTGCATCTCATTTTATACGACTTTTTATGACTTTCTCGATTATTCCATATTCCGAATGAAACTCGATCGGGAATGCATCCCCCTGGAGCATCAGCTGGAGAACTTTGGTATAGGACTTCGACTCGAAAACATCCACATGTCCATTATCGAGTTTGGTTCATTATCGTGAACCGGTTGAAAAGTAAAGTGTGAAATGAAATTTGACGGTTTAACCAAAACCGACGGAAACGGACTATCAAAGACTATGTGTCGGGACGGAAACATTTTTTTTTAATATTCAAAAATAAAAACAGGTTATTATTCCAAGTAAATTTGACATAACATGTGTATTGGATTTAGTTGAACCAATCTCATTTCTCGATACACCGAGTTTCATCGAATTCAAGACTTTAATGTACGAAGGATTGTTTAAGGATGGAAAGAAAATATTTATCCACACAGTTAATGAGACATAAGTTAAATAATATAATAATAAATGTAAAATAAACAAAATAAATAATAAATAATATTATAATAAATGTGTGTTCTCTGTATGTTGAAATCAGCTTCGCATAGAAATTGTAATATCCACAGGAGCCCACATTTTAAGAATAATATTACGTTTTAAAGTAATACTGAATTTTATATGTATTTTTCAACATTCCTGAAGATTAACATTATTATTTGTTACTCTTTAAACATAATTTTTATGTGCACCAAGCCAAGTGGCGCCGCCTGATGGCATTGCGCACGAAATGGTCCACCCCTATTTCGAGATGTCACAAGAAAAAGTTTATAATTTGTTTGAGAGAGAATATGTAGAATTTAAAATTGATCTAGAATTAAAAAGTGTATAGATTATTTTAAAAATGTAATCTTATATTTTACTCCCAATTAAATACCGAATTTTTATTTTAGTATTTTTTCGTTTTCCTGTACATAAAAACAGTCCAGTGTACAAACAAAATGTTCAAACATAAAATGTAGATATTTCAATATAGTTACCACTCAAAAATGTCCATAGTTGCGCAGAATAAATTTCATAAATTTTTGAGACGAACAAAGATTTTAAAAAATTATTTGATAAAGACCGTCTTGATTTTGTTCCAAATTTGATCGAAATTTTGTTATTATTTATGCAAATTACAAAAAAAAAAATTGGCACGATGGCAAATTCATATCTTCGACAGGTTTAGTCGGATTAAACACTAAAAAAAATTAAATTCATCTTATAATAATGGTTATAAAAATAGTTCTCTGCATTTCCCGTGGTTCAGGCCATCAGAATGTCTCATCCAAAGTCTTTCTTTTTTTTTCTAAAGCCCCATTGACTTAATTTTATTTTGCACTCCAAATTTAAAAAAAATGCTCTTGTCTAATTTTCTACCAAACATTGCAACTATTAAGTGAAAACCATTAATGTTTTCCAACTATTCATTTTTTTAACCCACTATTACTAATAGTTCGATCAATACATCGACAAACTAGATAATTATGATAACAAACTTCTTCCAAACTAATAACCAATCAGTTGAACCAGTCTTATTGCAACTAATTTAGTGACGACTATTGATGTTTTCAGACTTCTACATAATTACCGTAAGCCACTAACTTTTCACGGTAACTTAAAAAATATATTTGCATTTATTTTTAACCTGCTATTTAAAGTTAACAATAAACATTTTTATCACTGTTGATCTTCTCCGCGTGTAGGAAAAAAACTTACCACTCGTGGTAGAGCGTGAATATAATTGTTCGTAGCGCAGATAACAAGTGCGACGATGCACCGGTAAGCCAAATTTTTCGTATTGCAATTCATGGTGATTGTTCTCTCGCGACACTTATATCGACTCGTTGGACCGATGAAACACGTGGCGCTAAAGGAAAACCGAACACTCAACGTTGATTTTGGTACTCTCGGCAAAGGGCCACACGCGGCACGGTCTATATTGTCACGAGGCGTGCCGTGGCGTGAAAAGGTGATGATCCAGGGGAGTTTTGCCGTTTTATAGTAAATTATAACTAATAAAGTACGAGGAGGTGGGGGCGACGTCACCTTGACTGGTGCGTTTGCATTGGCAGATGTGCCGTCAGGCCTTTAAATCACCGGTTGCCTGATGGTGTGTGCGCTAACATCGTCTGCCCTGCCACCGATGTCCCTGTCGTTGTCTCATCGGTATGAGAGGATGGCGCAATCGATGTCCACAAAGCGTTTTGCGACCATCGCAACGAGAGCCCCGGTGAATCCAATGTCACGAAAGGCTAACCGAGGCTTCGAAAAAGCCGGGAGACTCAAGTGCGGAGGAACCCCGTGCATCACCTCCAAACGCGAATCCCCTTCATTTTCCTCCAGACCATCCAACAATTCCGTCAATGTCATAACCTCGTTATCGTGAGTTATTTAACTTCAATGCTTGATGAGTTTATTATCAAGTTTAATAGAGCGTCTAAGTACAGATGATAGAGAACAAAATATCGAGTGCTCCTCCAGCAAACCTTGTTGCCTTATGCTATGAGTCGATATTGTTCTACAATTATTTGTATGATTTAAGTTCAATTTGAAGGAAACCGAGAGTCGAATTTTTGGATGTAGGTTCGAACTGTAGTTCGATCATCAAGATCGGTCTTAAATTTCAAGTTTTATCACCAAGATCAATCTCAACTTTGAAGTTCGATTGTCAAGAGCGATTTTAGATTAAAAGTTCGATCATTAGGCTCGATTTTATATTAGAAGTTCGATCATTAGGCTCGATTTTATATTAGAAGTTCGATCATTAAGATCGATCTTAATTTTGAGGTTCGATCATTAGGATCGATCTTAAATTTGAGATTCGATCATTAGGATCGATCTTAAGTTTGAGATTCGATCATTAGGAGCGATCTTAAGTTTGAAGATCGATCATAAATTTAAAGTTGGATCATCAAGATTGATCTCAAACTTATATTTCCATCATCAAGATCGATCTTAAGTTCGAAGTTCGATCTTATATTTGGAAGTTGACCATGAAGATCGATCTGTTTGAGATTCGATCGTTAAGATTAATCTTAAGTTTGAACTGCGACCATTAAGATCGATCTTATGGTCGAATGATTAAGATCGATCTTAAGTTTGAAGTTCCATCATCAAGATCGATTTTAAGTTTGATGAAGATCGTTCATCAAGATAGATCTTGAATGGTAAGTAACGCCCAAAAATCGGACGAAGAGTAATCTACGGAAAGATCTTGAATTTAATCTCACACCATTCTAGTCCATTATATGCCTACAATATTATAGTATTATTAACGCTCCCCGTTACGTCAAGTTCGAAGTGTAAAAAAAAACTAGACATTGGCTAACTTGTTTGAAAAATGAATTTGTTATGATTTCGAATTTTTCATTATTTTGAATTTTTTAAAAAGTTGTCCTTTTTTTTGTCCAGCTTCCGCAACAGTTTTATAAATAAGCAAAACTTTCTAAGTCATGAAAATATGACACAACAATGTTTCTTACGACGTTTCGTAGCCATGTCTAACGTGATTTTGTTTTTTTAGAATCTACATTTTTTATTTCTAATGACCGTGAGTATCAAAATTTAATTGTCATCAATTGTCGAACGGCACGATGGATCTATCTCAATTTTTTACATATATTTCACTTCCATAGCTTGATGTTCGACTCATCCACGAGATAAGAAGAAATCATGCAACAATGTCTCAGAAGGTATTCGACCTTTGCCGGCTGGGTTATGGAAAATTGTATTATCTCCACGAACGCAGATCACCTTTTTTGTGTCAAACATTCGTTACAATGACTGGTTTGTAAACGTTGTGCTCTGCTCTACAGAATCTATGAGTTATTGCGTTATCCACGACCTCGTGGCTTCCCCATTCAGTATGGATCTTTGAAATCTTTGCTGCTCCTAACTAACTGCTACTGACAGAACGTGTATATACGTATAGATAAATATCTGTTGTTTTACCTATGTTCCAAGAAGACTTTGCGGTCTTGTCTCGATAATACATGTCGCGTCTTCGCCATTACAATCGGGTCAATGTAATTAGTGGTGCCCTTGGTCCTCGTAGGCGTTCCAATGTGACAATATACAATTTGCATCAATTCCTCGAACACTTTTGCATTAATATTCATATAAACGACGATTCGATACTGCCTTATATATCCTATTATCAAAAATCGTATTCATATGGTAGACCTTGCAGTCTTATAATAATTCGTCACATGCATGGGATTCCCAGAGGAAGCTCATTAATCTTAACTCCTTTTTTTAAGGTCCCTGATTGATCGTTCGTTGTTGTAGTTTAAGGGACTAATAATTTATACTCGCTCTCTTTTGACGGTTGATCTTTAATGAGGCTTTTAGTTTCATTAGCTTTAATCAACCAATTTCCTTTTGAAAATGTGTATTAAAAAAATCTTCGAAATCTTGGTAGTCGAATGATCTGACTTTGTATAGTGGAAGCCTTTTTAATTACAATATGAAAAAATGATTGGTTGGCTCAACTAAATCCGGCGATCTTTCAAATATATATATTTAGATGGGTGGACATTTTTTTAAATTCAATGTATCCGTACTCGAATTTTTGTATAAAATGGTAAATTAAATTATGATGTAAAATGAAAGTACTTTCTTATTAATGTTGATTGAATGTTTCCTCATAGAGGAAGATTTGTATTCATGAAAAACTTTTTTTCGAGACTTTCATAAAAAATTATGAGGAAACAATGTGCAAGGTTCTAGCACAAAAACTTCCAGTAACGATAAGATAAACATCAACCAACATATACGAAAAAAATATTAGTAATGAAACTAGATTTTGCTAAATCAATTCTCGTTGTTCAAAATTCTCTTTTGAATTTATCGTGAAAATATGCGGGCAAATTGTGAATCTCCTAAAACAATCAATTTTCGACCCCTCATAAAATTTTGCGAATTTATTGTTTTTAACTGAGCAAAAGCTTAGTACCACACATGTGTCATTGTCTCGATTAAAACGCACATTTATCTCTACGATTTGGTATAATCGGCAACCTTGTCCTGGATAAACCAAACTGTGACCTTAAAGATTATCTGAAATCGTTACTCTCGTTATATATTTGCGAGCTTTCGACCGTGGCCTAAAAAAAATAGTTTTGAAATTTTGGTCCATCGTCGAGCGGAAATAGAAAGGGGGAAGAAAAAAGATAATGGTGGCAACATTAAATCGTTCCGATGGAGGGTTAATAAAAAAATAAAATAAAAGATAATCCCTCACTCAGACAACGTGACACTAGATATTGAAAAAGGATAGAACAAAAGTGGTTCAAGATTTTGTCGTTCGTAAATATAGAAGGTAAAGGAAAAAAACTAAATTAGGTGGTTCCCGACCATGGTCACGTGACTGTCATAAATGAAGCAAGGCTTGAAAGATAACGAAGACGACGAGCTCATCGTCGTCGCATTAAATATTTTGCGAGTCACAAGGAGACGTATATACGACTAAACAGAGAGTGCGAGTAGTGCTGCCAGTCGAGGTGAAACCCGCATGAGGGTGACGTGACCCATATACCTTGACCCATCGCAGTGGGTTACAGGTGTCAGAAAAAGCGCGTCGTAGAATGCGAGCGTCCTGAAAAACTTATGCATCGAATAAAAAAAAAATATTCCCCTCGCACTCACGAATCTTATCTCTCATTGCTCGTTTGCTCAGAAAAGTTTTAACGCGATAGATAAAGTCAGATGCGCTGTCTATGTCGTTGTCCATGGCCAATGGTGACTTTCTAAGAGATATCACGTAAAAAAATTAAAGCAATGAAAATTCGGCGGTGGACTTACTCTCATTGCTCGTTTGCTCAGAAATGTTTCAACACGACAGATAGATAAAGTCTGATACGCTGTCTATGTCCTTGCCCATGGTCAATGGTGACGTTCCAAAGATTCCAAAAGATATCACGTAAGGAATTGAAGCAACAAATTTTCGGAGGAGATTTCCTTGCGTCTTTGAGGGATGTTAAAGGAGATGATTCGATTTTAAAAATTACAATTTTATGTGCGGTTTTTTTCCCCTATTAAATGTTAAATATGTTTCAAAGTCTAACATTTAAGAAGTGGAATGAAGTTTTGGAGTTTTTCAACTCTGCGAATGATTCTAAAGAAACTACTCAATGTATTGCATGACGCAGAATTCCGTGAATGAAGAGTTTTTGCCACACAATTCTCAACCGGTTTTGCCACAGACACCAAGAATTCTTCGCTTCAGCTTTCAATTCACAGACTTTTAATCATATTTATCAGTTGGTAGGAAAACTATATATAAAACACACAGAAAATCTTTGTTCCTTAGCTGATTCGTCTCCCTTTAATGAAAAGC
Organism: Perithous albicinctus; assembly: GCA_964016905.1. Classification (NCBI taxonomy): domain Eukaryota; kingdom Metazoa; phylum Arthropoda; class Insecta; order Hymenoptera; family Ichneumonidae; genus Perithous; species Perithous albicinctus. Next base: position 14,818,773 of record OZ024692.1, on the reverse strand, counting down.
AACGGCTGACATAGAAAGATTATGCTAGAGTCCCGACTTGTGAAAAATGAAATTGCTCGGAGTGTCCAAAACGATTCTGAGAACACGATCACGCGTGAAAGAGCCTAATCTTGTGAGTAGGGTATGTCAGCCTCGGAAACGAGAGAAGAGAAACGAACGCTAGTAATCGATGAATACTACTCTTTCATTCCATTAATCAAACTGAAGCATCTGTTAATCCGTATATTATGCTGATTAACGAGATCTTTTCCAGCGTTTTCTTCCCACGCGAAATTTACTTTCTCGCACGAACATGTTCTTAGCTTAGAAAGTACTTTTAGCGAGAAATTTGAATCACCTTTTTATTAGACATTTTTGGCAACCGAAATTGAATTGTATGCGTAAAAATAGGTGAGTTTTGGTGATTATCCGTGTGTATTTATAAGTATCCTTGAGAATTCGCGGATATCCCCGAGCAGCTTTGAATATCTATCAGAACCTTTGAATATCTTTGAGTAACTTTGAGTATTTTTGAGTAGTTTTGAATATCTTTGAGTAACTTTGAGTATTCTTGAGTATCTTTGAATATCTTTCAGTGTTTTTGAGTATTTTTGAGAATCTTTGAGTATCTTTGAGTACCTTTGAGCATTTTTGAGTAGCTTTGAATATTTTTGAGTATTTTTGAGTACCTCTAAGTGTTATTGAGTATCTTGTGTTATATATGAGTATTCTTGAGTATCCTCGAGTACTTGTGACTACTCGTGGGTATTATCTTTGAGTAACGATACCAGAGCCTTGTCGACATGTACTTTTTTTATTACTGTTAAGTAATAAAGCTGCCGGATCCGATAATAATAATAGGCATCTAACGAAACAGTATGGAGATAGTCCCCATACGCATTCGCGTGCGAACACGGTTCCGCCAATGTACGCCCCACTACAGCGATTTTTCCATCAACTCGTTGAGGAAGGAATACAGAAGCCTCTTGAAAGGCGTCTTTGTTTTCAGTTTCACGATCACACACGGTCATGTAAGTGGCAGTTTGGCCGCGTGTCTTTACGTACAACAAAATACAAAGTCGGATGGTGAATCTGTCTACAAAATACCGTTGCTACAACAAAAATGTAAGTACTCACAGATATTTATTATTTATTATAATATATAGTATTTATTATTTAGTATATTACACCGCGACTGCTAAAGTGTGAATGTTACGGATACATTTGTATGAACTATAATGTATCTGTCCACTTTGTTACGCCAAAAGTGGATAGAGTTCCGGTTGGCACTCTGTCAGCCGCTGCCAATATCCATGAAAATACGTCTCCACGCTGCACTGTACAAGCCACATGATTGATTATGGTACCCAGAATGGGGGAAAAAGCCCCAAACTGTCGAGGTATTTCTAGTTTGCGTCGCTCCAATATTATGTTAGAAGCTGTACTGCGTTAAAATTCTCTCCGTAGCATATTATTCAGGATTTACTGAATCTAAAATGCGAACGTTTTTTTTCAATACCTTTTGAAGAACTTTAAGTAAAAAGCGATCAGTTGCCGAGTAAATGAAGCGCTTTTGTTTTTGTAATAATTTTTTAAAAATTGTATAAAGATCTAATACGATTCATTATTGACATACATATACGTATTGCAATGGTGTTCTCTGATGATGCGAAGAAAAAAAAAGTCAGAGTAAAAAATTCTTGAAGTTACATTATCTTTCTTTTAAATGTTACAACAAAACAATGGAACTTCTAGAATACTTTAATGAAGTTACGTTTGTTATTATCTTCTTCAAATATATTAATGATATTTTTACGTGAGTTAAAAATTTAAGTTATTAATAATAAATTATCTATTTATTATAATTTGCAAAGAAGTAGAAAGTATTTTTGTCCCAGTACCAAATATAACAAATTTTGTAAATTCCATTATTACAATCCTTAATAGAAATTAGATATTTTTCTATCTTCTCCAAACAAATTAATAATATTTTTAGGTTTCTTTCAAATTCAGTTTATTTATTTATCTTCTCCAAATAAAAGAGCCAAGAAAAAGAAAATATTTTTGGATCTCTCCCACCGTTCCACCGTAGGAGTGTGATACGAAGGAAAGTGACGAGAGAGGGAATTCTCCTGCAAATCATTAGCGCGTTGTAAGTATTATAGTATTGCTACCGCGATACAACCGCGAGAGTGTCGAAGAGTTGTACCGAGTGACGATCGGCGAACCCGACGGAATCGAGTCGAGCGATCGTCACACGTTCCTTCAGCCTACAACCGTAAAATTAACATAAGCGGCTAGCCTAAATTTTCACCCGCGAATACCCGTTCGTCCACTATTCCGTATAAATAAAGATGTGGCGCAGGTGAATAAGGCCTGTGTGAAAGTGTCCGTCGTGTCGATAGGGTGTTGTGGATTCTGGCACCGCAATAATCGCTTTACAAAGAGTTACAATAAAATTATATAAATTAGTGATATTAAACGAGCCTTTTTTTCTTATGTAATATTGCTCGCGATGCAGTTGTCGTTAATTATTGGCGTATTTGTTGTCGCGGTGTTTATCGATGTTCGCATTTATGGCTCGGTGAGTACAATACACGTATTGATAATAGTAATGAAAACGTGATAATTCGATAACATATCATTTATGCTGACAGTTCTCGCCTAGTTCTCCGACAGAAACCTTCAACTTTATGCAACTTTCAATGTCGATAAACTTTCGCCTATGGAGTAAACCAGGGACTGAGAATTTTAACGTGTTTGTTCAATCGTTTGCATTGTTCGAGAGTTGTGACAAGCTTTCTTCCATGGACAAAAAGTAGACAGAAAAAAAAGATATGCATAAAAAATGCATTCAATTACAATTCGAATATTAATTTATTTATTTAATTTTAAGTCATGTATATGATATATGCTTTTGACATTGATAGAAAGCAAGCAAGTTATTGTGACTCGTGCGTTGTTTCGAGCGCTTGCAGTAGCTTCAAAATCTAAGTGATAGATTGAAAGATTTTATTTTTTGTATTTTGATTTTCAATCAATCCTGTTTAAAAATAAGATGAAAGCTCTTGCTCAACGTAAAACATATTACGTATGTAATCAAATGTTTTCTTTTGCCCTCAAATAATCACATCTCATTGGAGAACCTAAAGAACGTAAACAACCTAAATGCTGCTATCCTTTTATCCACATTGCACCAAAATATGCCGAAAATATTATAAAAATATTGCATCGGGCTATTGAGCAATCTTAATATTACTTTAACAAAAAAATCAGTTCGCATTTCACGAATTTTGTTTTTTAATTGGAACGGTGACGAAAAATTGTGCATTTGTTAAATACATAATTTTTGTTATGTTGTAAAAATGATAACAAATATTTTGTAAATTAAAAACACTCGTATAAACATTTTTTTTATCAAGGTAACCAAATAATTGGTTATTCTAAATATTTTTCTAATGTCAAGAAGAAGACTTGGCAAAATCAAGTAAATCTACAGTCGTGGGTGGCAAACTAAATACTTAGTTTTTTAAAACCCAATATTCAGTTCATCGAACGAAAAACAAAAAAACATTTATTAAACTAAGTAAATGAGGTTGATCAAATAATCGTTTCTATTAACTAAATATTCTTCTGTCTTTCTCTGGGTGTACAAAATTTTAAAAAAAATCAGAATTTTCAAAAATCATAATATTTTCTCTGCTTAAAGCTGTTCATGATTAATATTCAACATTATAACGAATTTACAGGTAATGCCACTTTCGAATGTCGGAAAAAAAGCCAACGTGACTGCACAGGCACTTAACGCCGAAGCGGACAAAAATTTTCTCAATTGGTTCCTGGAGGTTTTAGGCCAGAAACCATCCGCAACGACATCATTTCCAGAGCCTGATAAGCCCCACGTTTGTCCACCATGTAGTCAGTCTCGTGATCTCCATTATTTATTAAAAATTTCTATTAGAAAATTGAATGCAATTTACGTAAATTATTTGGTATTTTAAAGAGTGTGGCTTGACGAACACGCAGCGCAGAATCGTTGGTGGCGTCGAAACGAAAACGAACGAATATCCATGGATGGCGCAAATGATACTAAAGGAAAAGTTTTATTGCGGAGCTTCGGTGATCAATACACGCTACGTATTGACTGCAGGTCATTGCGTTGATCGGTAATCTTTACAACATCCAGAGAAATCCCTCAAGAAACATCTAAAGCTCCCTCAACAAAAAGTTCAAATAACGATGATATATACTTTTCATTGGCAGTTTCGACAAGGATAAGGTGATCGTCCGAATCGGCGATCACGACAGATCTTCCATCACCGAAACTAAGACTCAGGACTTTAAAGTGGCGGAATTTATCAAACACGGTGCATACTCGACAACCAATTACAACAATGATATTGCCATTGTTAAGCTCAAAGGTGTCATCGATTTTGAGGGTTTGATGCGTCCAGTTTGTCTTGCAGAAAGAGGTGACTGCTTAATTTCTTCTAATTGCTATTAATTGAGTTGTAACCACTTTCATTACTTTAGAACTTATTCTATGTGTTTATTTATTTCATCAATAGTTGAATACTTTTTTAAAATATTCTGGTAAGAAAATGTAAACATAAAAGAAAATCAGGAAAAAAATGGTATTTTCCTTAAAATTCACGACACGGAAATCAAAGTAATGTACAAAGTAATTGAAATCCATTTATATTTTTATGTCATTTTCAAACTAATTTATGTGGATTTTTTTAATTCAATAAAATCTTTATATACGTTTCTTATCAATCTACACGTATTAACTAAATTTAATGAAAGGTACAACAAATCATTTTAGTATAGAACTACTTCAAGTAATTTTAGTAAAAAAGTACTAAAGTAATTTCAGCAAAAAAAAAGTACTAAAGTAATTATAGCAAAAAAAGTGCTAAGATAATTTAGCAAAAAAGCAACTAAAGTAATGTTGGCAAAAAGTACTTCTAGATAAATCACAAAAAAATGCTTTATGCGCAAAGTACTTTCGTTAGAAAACACTGCAAGTACAAAGAAATACGATTAAAAACTACTACAAGTTCAAAGTACTTCTAGTACAAATTGTTTATGTGTATTTTGCCTAAGTTTCTTAAAAACGTGGTCGGAATTCAACCGTTTCTACGTTTCAGGACCTACGTACTCTGGTAATATGGGTATAGTAACAGGCTGGGGTGCGATACAAGAGGCTGGGCCGACTTCTAACACCTTGCTCGAAGTCAGTGTACCTATTATAACGAATACCGAGTGTCGATCAATGAAATACCCAGCTAGACGAATCACCGACAACATGATGTGCGCTGGGTTCGTCGACGGTGGCAAAGACTCCTGTCAGGTGAGATAACACAAGTCCACCATCAACATCACAATCCGCTTTCCTTTCGAGAGTGACTGATCGGTCTGTGTGCCGATTAGCGCAGTAACGGGTTCGATATTAGCTTACTATAACCCAATATTTATCGTGAAATTCCCGTCGACTAATCGGTCAACGGCATTAACTAAATTTAAGGTCACTTTACTGTTAAGGGATTTTACAACTGGACTAAAAATGATGTGAAAAGAGCAACTGAAATAACTATAATCTTCAGATATGTTTAAATGTGTATGCGTACGTAATTCGATTTGTGAGTTGCCAATTGTCGTTGCTGATTTGATACGTAAGATTTCTGACCAAAACTTAAGAAGACAAACAATTTGAAACGGCTATTTTTTTATCATACCAAGTATAAGATCTCTTGAATAACGTAACATAATGTATAAAATGAAGGTAATACGTTTTTCATCTTTAAAAATGCGTCGTACTTTACCCTGCAATAAAAAAAAAAATCAGGATGGACATCTTTGAAATTCACTTTCATGGTTAATAATATTTAACCTTGTTATATTTTTTTATTTCAGGGTGACAGTGGCGGTCCTCTTCATGTGGTTAAAAAAGGCGACAAAGTTCATCGTCTCGTTGGTAAGACGTCACATTTATTATCCGCAATATACTTTTACGAATTCATTATCAAAAGTCATAAAGCGAGTATTTTCGTTATGATGCTTTTTTTTTAACACATAGGTATTGTCTCCTGGGGCGAAGGCTGCGCGCTTCCTAAATATCCCGGTGTTTATACGAGAGTTAACCGATATCTCACCTGGATTGAACGCAACACACTTGACGCTTGTTATTGTACTTAATTCATTTTAAGTTCCGGAAAATAAGAGTACAAAATGCGGAGATTAGTAGTAACTTTGTTAATTTATTTCTAAATCCCGTTTAACACGGGTAAATTGTTGACGCATTTTTTTTTCAACTGTCTAACTCGTTAAAGAAAGTGACAAGTGATTTATTTTTTGTTGATCGTCGTAAATTATCATTTATTTATGATAAATGTTATTCTATTATACTAAAAGCACACACTTCAATCAAGCATGTATAATGCAAAATACTCTGCGATAATACTCTGTTGCCGGACGTCGTACGACACAAGTAAAGAAATTGAAAGACAAATCGATGTCTCAAATAATTCCAGCCGTACGATGCGGAAGGCACACGTTTTTGTATTTGTTTTTTGGTCTACACAGTTGGAAATAATTGACCTAAGAATTGAATAATTAATTACAAAACCGCGATATAATTTTCTTAATACATGTTTCTATCAATTAGGAGTATATTTAACTGATTATATTATCACATAAATTCGTGTTTTGGTCACGAAAACATTTGAATAACAAATTTTTCATAACTGTATAAATATTTTGACAACCATTTCCAACTGTGTGAAATACTCAATGGCAATGAGTGATGAAGATTCCGCCTACAATCACACTTATGTTTAAATATACAATAGTCGTGTGGATACATTTTGGTATCTAGTCAAACGATAATTATCATGATCCGTGTTTCTTATCGCTATTTACAGCATTGTAAATAAATACATAATGATGATATGACGTGTGTTTGAGATCGTATTGTAAATTAGATAACTCCGTTAATTGTTCTAAAAATTCGTACGTTTTTTTATACCGGCGTCACTACAACACCTCCTAATGACGATTCGGTTGTTCCGCCAATTACAACGTCGTCGTCGTCGTCGTCTTTTGAATCCAATTCCTCTTCTTCCTCAGCTAGGATTGCGTCATTGTCATACAGCCAAAAAGTTTCCATGTTTCCCTTACCCTTAACAGAAATATATATATATATATATATATATCGAATTTAATTCATGATAAATTGATAAAGGAAACTTTTGGTGCTTAATGACTCTGTCAGAAAGTACTTTCACAACTCTCACCTTGACCCAAACGTCACCACGGGATTCCGTACAATATAAATCCTCCGGCAGTAACGCCTTCGTATCCGGCGAAATGTGCACCTTTCCTGGCTTTGAAAAATAAATTCAGACCAATTTTACATTTAAATTATTTATTTATTTATTTATTTATTTGACAGAGGGCAGAAAAAAGTATTGGAGAAAATGCTTTACACAACCACTATTGAGAGAATTAAGGAGGTTTGAAATATTAAAAAATGGAATTTCGAAAAATGATGTTTTTGCGTCAATAATAAATACCTCAGACTTATTAAAAATAAAGTATTATTTATTTCGGTGATCACTTACAGTTAATACTTTTTTTTGTTTAAGTCATGGTTTTGTAGTTGAATTATTTTTGCAAGATTATCGTTATTTTCTCCTGTTTTATTGTCGACGGATTAAGCTCCATTTCAGTGATTTTCACCGCATTTTTATTTATTATCGAAAAATGTGTGTTCTGTAATTTTATAGACATTTCAAATATTTAATATTCTTACGATTCTAAATTCTAATGCTGTATAATCACAGGCTAGACTATTTCCAGGTGTTACTTTTTTGTATAGTTATTAGAAGAAGTATTTTATAAATCAGAATACTATAGTAACGTCTTTTTACTTTATTTTTTTTTCTTAAATTACTAAAGTCACAGAAAATATGAAATTCATAACATTTTTTTTACAAGAAATGTATGGTAATGAGAAAACAAAACCTTTTTTATAAACCTAGAAACTGCCAAACTTTTTTTTTCCAAAATCAACAAAAAAATGTTGCAAACGTAGACAAAATTTTTTAGTTAATATTAGCAAAAGAATTCTGTTTCGTACAGTGAACAAAAAAATGGAAATTCTAAATCAAATTATTTATGTTGACCCTATAAAACAAACCGATTGAAATATTTCGTTTAAACTCACCAAGCCTGTTGTTTGCATTCGCGAAGCCGTATTAACGGTGTCACCAAAAAAGCAGTACCTCGGTACTTTGATACCCACGACTCCAGCGACCGCTGGTCCAGAGTGAATTCCTGAAAGCCACAAGTAATACCACAAGATTACAGACTTCCGAATGACATCACAGTGTCTTATTGCTGTTGCTTTTGATAAAGTTGTGGGATCACCTATGCGAATTTGTATGTCTAGACCGGATGGTAATTGCAAGGAACGAACTCGCTTTATAAGCTGAAGTGATACATCTGCAATATTCTTGGCATGGTCTTCCGTTCGATCTGGAGCTCCACTGGCAGCCATGTAGACACGACCGACCGTTTCCACCTGCACGTTACAATCACAACGTACTTAAGATAGGACAATGTAATCCTTAGGACAGGACAATAAAATAAAATTCCCTTAGTTCCGACCTTGTAGACATTGTACTCGTCCATAAGCGAATCGAAGCAGGAGAACACTGCATTCATGGAGGAAACTATATCCATTGCTCCCTCGATCGTCGAGTAATCAAAGTCGCATAGTTCGCAAAATAGAACTGTTATCGATTCGAATGACTGAAAAAGTTAGAAATTTTCAATCAAAAACATTGATTACGTCATATTTTCAATAATTACTTTTGGATCATTGTGTCTCTGATATCTTTACAAAGGTGGAAATTTGTATCGAGCATCAATTTCAATTTTATTAAGGGGATTAAGTCAGCTGGGAAAACAAATATTTTCTGATCTTTATATGGTTTGTATGTTTTAGTACTTTGGCGCATTCTGATGTCAAAAATTATATATATTTTTTTAACAGCTGAATAAAGCATTTCTTTGTATTTTGGATTTTGTATTCAACACCTTAAAATACAGGATTTAGATCATATTTGTTAGTAGTCTCGACAAGAATAACCACAGAAAATCTTACTTCTCTCGTTCATCAAATTGATATCAATTAATAAAATTGATCAATTAGAATCGATATTTATAAACATTTATTGCATAATTTATTGGAAAATATTTAAGGATTTATTACCTCGCAGGTACTTAGCGGACTTGCGCCAGCTCGTAGTCTATCCGCCACTGTCTGCGGAATCATCGAATATAGCAATTCATCACTCTTGTTTTTCCATCGATCGAGAAGCTCATAGCTCATCTCCAACTCTGTCGATCTTTGTTCCGCGCGTTCGCACATCATCTCCAGTCTTTAGTATATATGAAAGGGGTTATCAGGTGATCGCGATATTGACTCTCTTGTTCAGAGCAAAAGGAAATTGAAAAACAAGCGATGGACTCGCTTGATGACTTTCTAATTTCAAATTACCTTCCGCAATGTTGCCAGCCTGCGAGAACCATACCGCGGCTCATTCCGTGGGAATTGAGGTCGTTCAGGTAAAGACCCATGTTCGACAACTCGTCGAGGCTATTTATTCTGGTAAATACACATTTGTTAATCTGGTCAATTATGAGATATATCTAGAAGGGGTAAAAGAAAGTGACTAATTTGACAGATAATGCTTGAAATCGGTCTTTAAGTAATTAAAAAGCGTTAGAAACTTAAAGGTAATGGAAGCCCTTAGACATTAAAATGGTACACAAAATTTAATATACAAAAAATGGGGTAATTTTGCTTCACTTGTAGATTAAATTGAATTCACTAGCTAAAAAAAATGTCCGGTAAATAGAAATTTGTAATTATTTGAATACAGTGCAAACAGAAGACTTACAGTGGACTGCAGAGAAATATGATGGCTTTGATATCCTCGATATATCTCATCTGTCCCTTCAATAGAATACTCCTGGCACCCTGACTTCCTTTCCTATCCAATTTGCTAATTACACCTGCGGAGCTTTGACCATCAGCCGAATGTAGACGACTTTCCGGTGATCTTATCAGCTCTAGTTCGAACATTACGGAATGTAGATACATCACCTGCGGAATAATCATAGAAATAGCGACTCCACGTCTCCAAAATTGTAACAACAAAATATTAATTTCCTGCATTTGCAAGCGCAACCTTACGTTTCCCCAAGTGAAGGAAATCCCTTTCGGCCGTCGAAGTTTGAATATTTCAGTCACGTGCGTGTTAAGAATAGACGTCTTGCCGCCCCATGCCTGTAGTAGCTTACCACCCACTCCTAAAATCCTCATGTCATGATTCATGACGACACCGAATGGAAAAAGGCAAAGAAGGAGGCTGCAAGATACTGGCGAAAGTTCTCGGCCTACTGGCTCTTTCATTCGATTGTTTTTCGCTACCTGCCACAGAAAATTCTCACACTTTAGCCTCTTTCACTTCATGCACTATTCTGTTTTTTTTTATGTGAGGAATTCTGCGTTCAGCCACTAAAAAAAAGGTGCCAATTCATTCATTTTTGGCTTCATTGCAAAGGAAAATTTCAAAACTTAAATTACAAAGCTCCTTATTTTCAATTGTTTTCTAGTCATGTCAATTTATTATTCAGTCACACTTTTCGGTGTAAGAAAAATTTTGATCCAATATATATTAACAATTATGGAAGTTGGAGTGAAATCAATCTTCTTTCAAAAAATTCAAAATGCAATAGGATTTGAACCCCTCAATAGATTCACGGCATATTTAATCCCAATCCTTGTCTGATAATAGCCTTACTTGTAAGCCAAATTATAGCCGGATCTCTACGAAAAAAAATGTGGATATTATAGAAATAACAAACTTCTTGCAAAAAATTCAAAATGCCATAAAATTTGAACCCCTTAACCGATTTATGCCAGATTCAATCTCCAGCGTTGTTCAATAAAAATCCACGTATGATCGCTATCGTACCAGCAAGAATCCGAACATAGGCACATACATACAGGCATTTTTTACAAATAATTTTTCTGAATGTTTTAGAGCATTTTGAGTATCATGAGATGACAATCTAAAAAAAGAAATGTCGCGAAAACAAAGTTTCCTCTACGAGGAAGCAAAAAATCGAACTCTTTTCTCAAATAATTTCTAAAAATCAGTTTAATTTTAAAAAATACATCAATTTACATTGTACGGAACCAAGATGGCAACAACTTTAACGTTTTTGACGATAACATTTTTTTTTGCTTCCTCATAGAGGAAGCTTCGTTTTTGTGAAATTTTTTTTTCTCAAGATTTTCATGTCAGATCACTCGAAATGGTTCAAATTATCGAGAAAAGTTGTTTTGAAAAACTGAAACGTCGTGTAATTTCTCAGAATTATATAACCTGATTTTTAAGAATTAGTTTAGAAATCCTTTTCAGTTATTGAAGTATCATGAAGAGCCTTATATTAGAATGGATGTATTTAATTTCTTTTCGACTCACGTAATCACGATTGTCAAAGTCAATGCGAAATTTCACCATGACACTTTGTGAGCCAGGCACGTTGTTCGAGCTCTCGATAATTCGAATATCTAAACTCGTCTCGTAAAGATCTTTGGCTATCTGGAAGAGCTGACCTGACGAATTTCAAATTAATGAATAATTATTTCAAGTGCGAAGCATTTTTATTCGATCAATTTGATATATTTGAAAGTTCCTACCCATAAAGTATTGCGTAAAGCCTTGTCTGGAGCTTCGATAAACTAGCAAAACGCCGTGCGGATCCACGTGAGTGATGTACATCGAGGGACTCTTCATCTTTGGATACGTGAATCTCATTTGCATATGAATATTGTCGACACTTTGTAGAAAATCGCAGAAGTGACGACCCGTTGCTTTTATCGTGCAATCGTACCTGTATCGAATTCACAGACGATCAATTTTATATAAAGCATTTTTTTCTTCTTTTTTTGCTTTCTCATAGAGGAAGCTTTGTTTTTATGAAAACATTTTCTTTCGAGATTTCCATGCATGTCAGAATATCAAAAATTGTCTACAACGTCGAGAAAACTAGTTTAGAAAAAATGTGTCTGGATGGATGGAAAATGTGACAATTTGATTTTTTTTTTTTAAATTCTGTGAATTCTCTCATGGTCGTTTTTGCTATCGAGTTAAAAAGTTTATCATAAATAAAGTCAGGTTCTAGGAGCTTTGGGATTGAATTTGAGCTGAATCTATAAAGAAGTTTGGATGTTACAGGATTGTGCATTTTTTAAAAATCATTGACGTTTCACTATACTCGTGGGAGCATCGATCGGATCAGCTCAAATATTTTTTTACATAACAAATTTGATGACGATCGGCAAAGGCGTTCAGATTTTACAGGAATTTGACATTTTTTTTTTCAACCGGTTCGTATTTCAGAACATCTGACAAAACGGGATGAAGCTTTAGACACGTACGTAATAATATTGACGGACATTTGAAACAAAATTTGACGAATATAGACAGATCTTCGAATTTTATAGTAAATAAAAATTACATTTATTTTATCGTCGAAGTTTGCAAAAATATAAGGCATGTGCATCTTAAATGTCTTGAGCAATAAATGTTGAGCAACAATTAAATGTCTTGAGCGGTAATTTGTTACACCAGTTATGGAATCAATTATATATTAGATTACATTAAATTATATTATTACTTCACGAATAAAGTTTTCCCGAACTGCAGTTACTGAATTTTTTTAAACAATTGTGCAAAGTAGAACCTTGCACATTGCTTTCTTATTATTTTTAAGTATTTTACAAAGCGTCCTTTATGAGGGAGACAAAATCGATGATGATGAAAATGATGATCATACTTCCTCGTAGAGGTACCTTTATAAAACAGTGGAAAATAATGAGAAAAGCAATTTACACGGCTCTATTAATTAACTAATAGAAATAATACTTGACAGCCTTTCTATTTTATTTTGTCCTCTTAAAGCAATAGAATATTCGAAAAGATAATTAAGATAAAAAATATAAGGAACAGGTAAATAAATAGAGTGAGTTGAAAAGTAATGGGAGGAACGAACTCTGCTTCCGAGAGCATCATGCGTACGTTAAACTCGTGACCTGGGGTGCGTCTCGGATACGGGTAACTTAAGCTCCCCGGGGACATGGTTGTCTTAAAAATAAAGAACGATCCTGTCTAGGATAAAAAGCCTAAGCTTTTTCTTCCACGCTAATTTTGCGAAAGAATATACACTCTTCATTATTATTCAGTAGCCAATCGCTTTATTATTATATAAAAAGAGAATTTCCTTTGAATAACTCACTCGATTTTTTAAATAGATTTTATCAAATCTGTAAATTATAAACAATAACTATTCTACTTTCGTTATTTTCAAATATGCATTTTTTGCTTATGTTTCGATAATTTATTTATTGTTATTCAACATTGAATAGATGTTCAATGGGCTGTATTAATAATAAAATGTAACAAATTTTATGAAAAAGAAATGATGAAAACTGAAGTTATAATGAGGTTAAGTCACTTTTCTTCGTTATATATTTTTAAAATTATTATTTCTTTCATAAAATTAATGGCCAAAAATTATTGTGAAGTATAAAAATATGCGGTTATACGGAGGAAACATTAATGAAATATGTGATTTACAGATTGAAAATCACCGCGCAGGATCCGATCAAAATCGTTTTGTACCTATTCACTTCATTTTAAGTGATTCTTTTCAATTTAAAAAAAGCTTTTATTCTGTACTTAAATTTGATTGGCTTTTTTGAGGGTAGTGAATAGCGTTCGGCATGATAAATTTGATAGGACGACCCTCCGATTTCTACCCTCCGTGCAACCGTTCAATTCGTTTCGATCTGTATTACATTGGCTTAATAGCCTGTAATGGTCGCCCTAAGGTATTATAGCCATTTGAAGGCTTATAAGTGAATTGAACCGGAGTCGACAACGCTTTAATTAGCATTTCGCCGTTAGGTTGAAAATAAGCTCAAGCATCAAACCTACCACCCGCTAAGCTTACACGAACTTCCGTATATTTCGTAATTGGGAGTCTTTACAAACTACAATACAATTGCTTTGAAATAAACGTTGCACATAGCGGCAGCTTTCGCGCAATTATAACTCAGTGGCATTCATTCAAAAGTATAAATACAAAAGCTCATTACCCGAGGTTGCTGAAGAATCTTACGAAGCATCTTCCAAAAAATCGCATTGCATTGTCTACCGAGTCGCCCGTGTGGGCTGCAAGGGCTGCCGCAATATTCGTCATGTATGCATCAGGATATATTTGCCTCGTGTTGAATACCGTATACTTGATTCCAGCTCTCTCCAGGATCTGCATCCAAACTTCTTCGCCATACTCGAGCTACAAAAGAAGAAAAAAGATGTTTGTTTTGACATTTGTTGTGTCAATAATATTTTTTTTCGCATAATGTTTTATGTTAACAGATTTTTTTTCGATGGGATCTCTAAAATTCTTGTTGTAGATTATTACGGAGTAGGATATCTGATTGTGAAAACTTTAAAGAGGTTTAATCTTTCAGTGGTAAGCTTTATCTTAAAACAGAGCTTCAGTTTTTTCTAAATTCAAACCTAAGGTTAAATAGAATTTTATCTGAATTTAAACTAAACGTTAAATTCATCTGAATTTGAACTTAGGATTGAACACAAATTGTACTTAATTCGATGTAATCGTAACCTTAAGATTGACCTTAATTTGATCTTAAGATTGAATTTAATATTTGATTTCAATATGATGTTAAGATAAAACTTAATTCAATGTTAACTTAACTTAACTTGAACGTAATCTTTCACTTAATGTGATCTCAATTACAACCTTATTCGATTTAATTTGCAGCTATAATATATTAAATTGGAATATAATTAATCAAATGGAATAAATGAAAAAAAAATTAAAAATTGGCCTTAAATGTAAATAATTCTTTCTACAAACTTTTAAAAATGTGTGATTTTGTAAATCCCAAGAATCATTGATCCTTCATTAAAGAAAAAAATCAAATTCAGTGTGTCAAATTTTGTTTTTGCTAGAAAACCCATGTATTTCAAGTCTTCCGAAAATATAATCTATGATGCAAAACTTTTGCAATATCTTTGAGCATCTTTTCTCGTGCATTTTACCGATAAGAACCACTCTGTCGTTACTTCCCCTTTTTAACCGACAACGTTTTATCATGAAAACCTTGGAGGCGTCAGCTTGCAACACTTTTCACGCTGCATTGAGTGTAAATGGAAGGTCCTTGCCAGAGATATCCTTTTCTCTACATTGAATTATGAGTTGCAGAGTCTCAGGCGTTACTTTAGCGAACACGTTCTACGAAATCATTTATATAAGTCGCATCGTATCATTTTCACGAACGGTCCTGATGTTATTTTGACAAAAGAAAGAAAAGACGACAGTCGAGAATATATGGGGCATTCCATACCGTTTCGACCTGGGTCTGACCCTCAACCTCTCGGATATGATTACTGCTCGAACTCTAACGAGGCAACCAGAATTCTTATTAGATTTTTCATTAAACACTTAGTATAATTAATTTAAAAATTCTCAAAAATCTTGTATATCAATATTTTTAAGCATGGACGCAAAGTTGACCGAATCAAAAAAGAAAATTGAGTTTTAAATTTGGACTAACAATATGTTGGTTTTAAATAATCATAATTATATAAAATGTTTAAGAAAGAATCTAATAAAAATTGCAGTTGCCTCTTAGAGTTGGAGCAGTAACAAAAAAATGTAGGTCAAATCAGAGAGGTTGAGGGTTTCATCAAGGTTGATTCGGTATGGAATGGCCCATATATCTGAAAAAGAATATGTGACATCTTTCTCAATGGACTGGACCTCTCTTAATCAATGAAATTAGTACTATCATGTTACAATCTCGTATCGAGAGATAACTCAATAAATTTCGGAAGGCTTCCGTGTGAACACGATGATGGAAGTTCGCCAATAGGTTTTTCCCCAAGGGTAAAGTAATAACCGACAGGACAAAACCAACGATTGTCAATATTCGAATGAAAATGTATTCTAAATTCTTTTCCCTTTGAATAACCATGAATAATTTTCGGCATCTTGAAAACTGTTTATTGAAAGAAGGTATATTAAATTTAAAAGGCATAAATTTGAATAAAATAAAGAAACCTTTTTTTTATGACAAGGAAGAAAAATCTCGATGTTCAGCTGAATTAAAGAATAATGTTATAAAATTAACATACAAATGTTTAACACTTTTCTTGTATGTTTGTTCATTTTTTAACAATAAACTAACAAAATCCTTTACTTTTTGTAAAATTCACAAACAGTATTCGTGAAGGTTTGTAGGTATTTTTTTGGAAGGTATACAAATTTTAGTCAAGTTCGTACTCTATGCATTTTATCAAAATACTTTCGTAAAAGAGACAACAAATCCGCTTACAATTACGAACACAAAATATCATTATTTTTTTGTTGACATTTATGAATTTATTGATTAAATATCAAAGTGACTTGATATTTAATCAATAATCAAATATCAACCTTTTTGCCAAACAAAAAAGTAAATCTGTTTTTTTTTACGACTGCGAACAAAAATATCGACGAGCAACTCAACGAAAAAGCGCAGAACTGTTTCTGATTAGAATGGGATATATTGTAATCGTCTCTTTAAACAAGCTTGTACAAATGAGAATAAATCATTTGCAGAAAAATGCGCGTTGATTGAAAGAAAAGCAGAGTATGAAAATCAACGAAAATTACCAGTGATTTCAATTACTAAACCTTTATCCACTGATTGTAGAACGTTTTCCAAAAATATTGTCGCCCTTTTCTTTAATATTGATTGCCTTAGCAGCAACCACAAAACAGTACGAATAAACAAACGATCAATCAATCAAGTGGCAAAAGTTGTTTGAATATATTGAACCTCAGACGAAATTGAATAAAGGAGTTCGCATCTACCTCCAAACGTCGAAATTGGATGGTATTACAAGGGCTTTTCATAACATTTGCATTTTACCAAGGAAGCTTCGTTGGAAAGACCATTTTCCAGGTATACTTCAAGGCCGTGGTTTCGTTTTTCTTTTTTACATCAATATAACCGATGGGTTTTGACTGGATCAATGAGGAAATTGGATCACTTTTGTATTATATATTGTAGGGGAAATTTGTCCATGGATACAAGCTTATATGATAGATCACTGTATATTCTAGATGAATTTCCGGGCTTAAATTATACTGTCAGGTTTACGATAGTGCAACGACAGATATAATTAACAATAGCGAAGCTCATGGTTTTAACGTGCAAGCCACGTTCTTTAATAGGCTTATCCTTGGCAGACATGTTATATGATTATCTAATAAAGCGTTCTCCCCTTAATTATACTGGAGAGAGTCACGCGAATACGACACATGGCATTCAATTCGGTTGCCTTCGATGTCTTTTGTTTTCTCGTAGACTGAAGTTTTCAATGAAAACGAAAAGCAATTGCAATTGGGTTTTCTAATAAATAAATAAAAACCTACGAAGAGCCTTGCAAATTGCTTCCTCATTATTTTGTACCATTGACAAAGCCGCCTCTATGAGAAAGTGTGTTCATCAATTTTGGCTTCCTGATTAGAGGAATCTTTGTTAAAGACACATAATAATGAGGAAGCAATTTGCAAGTTTGTACATTGCAGGCGTGTTTATATATTGTATATATCAGCTGCACTTACGACACAAAAAAAAATTAGAAATGTATTTAATTATTATTTTTTAACATTACGAATTAAATACTACGTAGGAACTCTTCGTTGGATTCTCATCAAATCCAGTATCAAACAACGACACATCCTACTCAAATATTATGCAAAATTTTGGATCAGTTGCTTGAATCGTCCTCGAGTTATAACATTAAAAAAAGGAAAATACAAGCATTTCAAAACTTCGTAAAATACGAATCGATTTATCGACCTTGTCGAAATTCAATACCAAACAACATTGAACGTATCTTCACTTATGAAAATTTAATACAAAGTTTCAGCACGGTAGCCAAAAATTTGTTCGAACTACAGCGCTTACGTACATTTGTGAAAATTTCAAATATTTCATAAAAATAAAAAACGTCAAGCAATTTCTATAAAAATTATACCAATTGAAAATTGGCCAGTGCTCTAATACATGGTATTAAAATTTCAGCTGATTTTGTCAAATAGTTCACGAGTTATGGTAGTAGGAATTTTAGACCTTTCATCACACACACATACATACATCCGGACAATTTTTCAAAACCACTTTTCTCGACGTTTCAGGCCATTTTGAGTCTTCCAACATGAAAATCTATAAAAAAAATGTTTTTCATGAAAACGAAGCTTCCTCTATGAGGAAGCAAAAACACTGTTTTTTTTAAATGTGCTGTTGATGCTCTTTAGGCTTAAAATAAATAAGCCATCGATGACTTTTATCCGCTAGGCTATTTTTGACTGTCTCGCGCGGTCTCGCGATAATTAATCAATGACTTCTGAAAGGAAAACCTTCGATTGTCAGCGTCATTCGTCCAAGTCTAGCGTAGCTCACAAGTGAGCTATCGCCATGTACAGTCAACGAGTACGTGACTTCGATTTTAAGCGAAGGCTTTTGACGTTCATTGCTAACGAACGCGCGGCAAATATAACATTAATATTTTAATCAAGACACCTGGAAGTGTTCAAAAATTGTTCGGCTACGGTGACAACAATTCTTCGTACTCATATATGCAGTTTCAATTTTTTACTTATAGCGACGCTCATCGCTGCCTCTAAAAATATTGCTTTACATTTAAATGTTTAATTTTTAATTTTCGTAAATGCATCCTAATTAACATTTTTGTTTGAATTTTTACTGACTTCTCATTGGAAATAAAGAAGAATAAATTTATTTATTTATTTTAATAAAATATATTTAAGGAAGCTTTAGCGGTACAGTCACGTTATTCGAGTATACGAAGAATTTGATAACTATTTGTGAACATTTTCAATAGAAAATTGGCATTAAAGCAGGTGAAACCGAATTTATTTATTGGATTTGTAATTGAGAAGTTTAAAAAATGCATAACAATTAATTCACAAAAAAAAGTCAGCTTATGCAAAAAATCCATGAAAGCCGTTTTTTAATCAGTTTTTTTAGAAGTCAAATTTATAATATTGATTCGATGATGATAAATGACAGCTCATGTTGATCGTTATGCTCTACGAATTCACCGAGTAATTTGCTTCGTTTAACTTTTTAAACAAAAAGATATATATATAAACAAATATGTACAAACAATTTTTTAAATCTTGGCACTCGAATGTTCTGACTATAGCGCTAAAGTCTACTTAAATTTAAAAAAAAAAGAAATTTCTCATAAATAATTGTATTTTGTCTAATTTCATAAAAAATAAAAATTATTTTACTTAAAAATAAAAATTATTTAAAAAAAATGTATTTCATCGAACAGTGGGAAACATTTATCATAATTTTGTCGACTCGCAAGAGCTTTGGGATTGCCAATTATCGAGTACATGAATGGGTTTAATTCTGATGAGTAGCTGTGCATGAAATCCCTTGAATAGCGTCTGAATGTATCTCTCAACCTGATGTCTCTCAGTTGTACAGGAAACTTTTAGTTCGAAGCTTCGCAGTTATGTGTCCTTCATATAAAACACACGAATGGGCATAAAGCTACTTAACAAAAGCTGGTGTTACACTTCTTTGACAGTAGCGCAACAGCTGACTGACGAACAAGAAGATGAAATGTTCGGGCGACAGGTGGGGCCTTGAAATTGGTTGATAAACCGAGAATGTCTCGACTAAAGTATGTGAAAGGAGTACAAAAGTTGCAAAATATTAATAAAAATGTACCGAGATAAAAAATATCTGTAAAGGATGTAAACATTTTTGGAAAATGCTTACATCCAAATATATGTGTTTTATGAAATAAAAATGTAAAATGAATTCCCAACATTTTATTTTATGGGATAATATTAATAAAAATGTTCCGAGGCTAAAAATATCGGTAACTCTTCGGTTTTGTCGAAAAGTACCTACACCCAAAATGTATACAGCTTTAATAAAAAGATATTCAAATTTTTAAATAGAGGCTAAACAATGTTTTTTATTTAATTTTATCTTGTTTAAATAAATAGACTGCATTCCTGTATTTTTTTTCTCGCAATTTTTCTTGAAACTCAATAAAAAATCAACTTTCGTCACAAAATAAAAAGTATCAAGTATTATTGAATAATATATTCAATAATAATAATAATATATATTCATTAAAAACGAAACTACATTTAAAAAAAAACATAAACAAATTTTTAAACCAAAAATATTTTTTTATGCCGTATAAAAATATTTGCTAATAATTCGGAATTTTTTTTTTTTTAGTGATAACAAATCGCTGATCCTCCCTTAACTTTTTTTTTGCAATACTTTCAAATCAAACGTGACGTTTCCGCTCATATCTTTATTATTGCACCGGTCGTTTACCTTTGATTTCTCTATTCGCCAAGTGACACGACGTATATAATCTTATGAAAATATCAATTTATCATTGTGTCATCTCTCAATTCGTATAAAAGAAGATCACGTTTCGCGTCTTTGTCACTTTCACCGGAGGTATTAACTTGCTCTTTTTCGCATCAGTTGCTTCGAATGTTTACCTGAGTGGAAACGACTTCTCATCGAAAGGCGGATGAGTTGGTTCGAAGAGGATAGTACAGATACACGCGAAGTAATAAGTCTAAATAAGGCGCCGTATAGTATCCGAAGCACGTCATACGTGAAACCCGAAAAACCTTTTGCTCTGGATTCGCAGTGGTTTTCATGTTAGAGATCGCCGAGGGGATTTGTGATACGTGAAGCTCGATGGGTTTGCTAGCGAGCGTCGCTAAAGGGGGATTTCAGTAATCCTATTATTTTCAGAGAAAAAGAAAGTTGACTCGGTCGCTTTTTGCCACTCTTTAATGACTTATTATTTCAGAGGGGAGAAAAAAGTGGAAAATCGTGTTTTGCTTGCACGTAGAGAAAGTTTTGATCTGATGAAGAAGTCTTCTTTCGAGATTTTCATGTCAGCATACTCAAAATGAACTAAAACGTCGAGAAAAGTTGTTTAGAAAAAGGATATGTGCGTGCGTGATTACGATTTTATCCAATTTTCAAGATTTTGAAAAATGTCTTTTATTGCTCTAACTCGAACTAATTTCTAGGTCACACGGTGAATCTTGGCCCAAAACTTAATCAGAATGGTGCGATCTTTGGTAATTGACTTTAAACGAAATCTATAAAGTAGTGCAGATTTTATAGAAATTCGCATTTACGTAATTTTTTTTTTGAAAACGCTTTTGCTCGAATTGGGTTCAGGTAACGGATCCAAATATTTGCATAAAACTTGAATACAATGTGTCGTTGATAATGAAGAAAAAATTGTGAAATAAATCATATGGATTTAAAGAAAAACCAACGAATTTATTTGAAATAAAAAAGAAATTTATCTGATTTTTCTTTCACAATTTGCTAATAAATTTTCGACATCTTGATTATACAAAATTAATATTATAGATATTTAAAAAGTGTGTATTCATCGAGTGGGATCCGACTGTGCACCTCCCATGTCTATATAAGACACTGGTCTTGTTTATACTCCATCTTGATGTGTATTCATTCGTTTCACAAAATAATAAAAAAAAACAGGTAGTTTCGTAGCTTACGTTATTTTTGTCACGTAAGCAAATATATACAGACTATGTCTGTATGTATTCACCATATAGATTAACCGTATCCATTCATCGTTTTTCCTTCTTATTTTAAGTCATAAATGAGGCAATGTCTTTATTAAGCCACTTTTTTTTTTAAAAGATTTTCAGGTATAGTTTAAAATCGCATCATACCGTAATTTAGTAAATTTTTATGACTTATTTAATATGCGATCTCTACATTCTCGATTTTTCTGTAGATTCTAGACACATCTTTGCCAATTCTACAAAAATTAATTTAACCAGACATGACATTTGGCAAAAATTTGAAAAATCGGCATTTAGCGCTCATTAAATATTTATTGAACACGATAATCATGCAATTTCGTAGATTTACATAGAGCAAGTTTTATAAAGCTAATTATTGTGCTTAAATATTAAATTCCTTATTGTTATTTCGAAATAAAAGCGAAAATATAAAAATAAAAAATAGAAACTACCACACTAAAAAATGCATGAAAAATGTATTTCAACTGTTAATGAATAAATGCAATTTCTACAAATCGTGGGTAAAAATAATCTGAAAAAATGTACATAAAGAATTCTTACATAGTCACATACTATAACGCACTTTGAAGTTTACGGAATTGTTTTGCTCTTGAAATCCGATACTAACAGTGTTTTCAGAACCGGTCTTTGAGATTGTAAAGGATGTCGAAAAACAGGTGCATAGTAATTGTTATAATTCAATGTTATTATTGCTATTAAACAACAACAACAAAATTTATATACTTGCATTTCACTGTAATGCAAACATGAATATCACAGTTCATTATTAAACATTGTTTTAACAATGTGAATAATCTTTTTTTTCTATATTGTTTCAATACAAACCTGAACAAAGTGCTGCACGCTTTCCAGAAGCATGCCATACATAATTCCGATTAATAATTATCGGCAACTTGCACGTGGCCCGAGCGATTATAAAATCCAATTGAGCAACAGATTACACTAAAACCACACTCGAATAATATTAAAACAAAACAATGTTACGTATTGTGACACACGTCATTGCAAAGTTCTCTTTTTTTTTTTAAGTTGTTCTAGACATAGACACGTGTTTTCTCTTTTATTCAACAGTTTCGCGGCATCACCTTCAAAGCGTATGAACCAAGTGACGTTTTTTTCAAGACCTCTGGCAACACGGCTGTTTCGCTGAGCGGGCCAGCGAACGAGTGCCGAAAGCGGGGGAGGATAGGACGACACCACCGTGCGTGGAAGTTAACCAGTTTATATAGGATCACTGAGAGGGTGCCCAAGAACACACGTTCGGGAGCCCGCGGGAATATACTCATTTGCTACCCCTGTGCGTGCGCATATTCTCTCCTGCTACACACTTTATCATTTCAAGCGCTGTGATAAGGAGAGACATAAACGAATTTCGTCCTGTCAAAGAACCAGTTACAGTGTATATATATTTTTTTAATTGAGAAAATATTATTGGATTTTTAATTTTTCTTTTCAAATGTACAATAATTGTTATGTCACGAGAGAACATTTATTGCTTATTTATTATAAAAGGTTCAGCACCGTATTATCGTATTGTAACTTTATCAATTGTATTAATGTATTTTTCGAAAATGGTCAACTTTTTACTTATAAAAATATGCGTCATTGTCCATATATTCGACCGCGTTTAATGAACGATAAACTTTGAACAGACATTGATTTTATTTTTCGTAACATTTTTTTTTACAGATTTTAACATTTTTATTAAAAACGAATTATTGATTTTTTTTTATTTTTAGAGAAATATCCATTTTTTAAATCATTTTTATGTTTTGAGTTTAAAGTTATTGCTTAATTATCAAACGGTTCACCACTGTGTTTACCTATCATTATTATTATCGTATTGCAATTTTATCAATTCTATAAACGTATTTTTCAAAATCGTATTTGCAACAGTGGTTAAACGAACGATAGCTTTGAACATCCATTGAATTGTTTTATTAGAAACTTTAACTATTGAACTTTTTGTCATTGTCCTTAAAAAAAATTATTGGTTTTTATTATTGAGAAAAAAAATTATGGTAAAAAAAATATAGGAATTTTTGTTTACTTTTACAAAGCTTCCTCTATGAGCAAGTCAAAATTGATCAACATACTTCCTCGTGGAGATTTGTAAAAATTAAAAAATAATGGGAAAGCTTTTTTCAAAAAATATATTTAAGAAAAAAATAACATTACGAATCAGATCTGTAAATATTTTTTTTATGAGTCTCAGAGAAATGATAGCTGCTAATATTGATAAGGTGATTTTTACCCTAATGAACCCTTCTTGTTATTATATGATCAAATTTGTGCCCAAAAGCGAAAGATAACAGTTTCGGACGTGGTTTACACAGGAAAACCCTTTTGTCAGCGATCTGTACATTGCGTACATTTATATGCTACTAATACAGAAGGACATAATAATAATATATACAGAGAATTCCGTAAAGAAATATATGTATTTAAATCTTCAACGGCGATACAATATTTGATTAGTATAATCACATAGATAGCGATCAAGCTTTATTGGCATAATTAAAAAATTAATTATTGACTTTTCGATGTTATGTGCATCAATTCTATTGATTTAGAATAAAATTGTCAGTTTTTACTTTTAAGAATATAGATTATTATGAATTATGCCAAAGTCTCGGGTGGAAAGAATGGCAAATTTATAAGAGTCGTTTTTTTTTGGTACGGAATTTCGTGGTACACAGTAAAAACAATAGCAACATTTTGACATTTGACAAAAGTTCTCCACAAACATCTACAATTTGTATTAGTTTATTTAACAAAAAAACGTATTGCAAGATGTTGTTTTACAAATAAAAGTATTAATTAAAAAATTAGTGCCACATTTTTAAAAAAAGTACCAATAAAAGTGTTGATTAAAAATAGTAATTAAAGAAAAATGATTTTATTCACTATTTTTTTCCTGTTCATTAGCCTTGACTTTTTTTTAATACAATATTTTTCCTGTTGCCATTTTTGATCACTATATTAGCAAATGACATGTAAGAAATTTTAATTTTTTTTTCAGTAAGTATATCTTCGGAAATTACCATTTATTGCACTACTAGTTATAAAAAAAAATCCTAAGTGATTTACGATTTTTAGTTAAATTAACATTCCTTACTCAATTGACAACAATTTAAAAAAAGAACTAAACGTGCAAGTGAGCGATGACTGAATCTTTCCAAAGTTTTATTTATTCACCGTCACGGTTTCAGTTTCGGATAACATAGGCGTGAAGTACTAACTGCAGACAGAGATAAGTTATATCCGTATCTCTGCTGCAGACTTCTCAGGTGGAGTAAGTATACATTTTAAATTTTCTCGAAGATCAATCGTGGTCGAGAACAAAACTCTTTACAGTTTTCATTACCGACCGAGCAGTAGCTCATCATCTTAAGGTGATGTGACACATGTTCATCGGTATCGAAAACTGTAATCAAATCTACTCAGAGTCGGTTAATATTTCAGACAAAAGGAAATTAACTTTCACTTCGTCTATCTACGACGGAGTGAAACCTAATTTGCTTTTGTCTAGAATATTAAACATCTCTGAGTAGATTTGATTACAGTTATCGATACCGATTGCAGTTTCCCAGTTGTTTTCGAACATGTGTCACATCACCTTAAGGTGATGTGCTATTCCTACAAAATCCTCAACGTTATTGATCTTTTATATTAAAAAAACGGAACTGTTGTTCAGCACAATTGCTAGATACAGGGCCACTTACTTATCTTTTTTTCAAAAGATCAACCGGGACGAAAAAAAATCGGGATACAGTTTTCGTTACCAACCGAGTAATTTCGCGCCATCTTATCGTCACGTCTGTAATACCATTTGAGCTTTATCAACGTCGTTGTATTTACAGAATTTACAGCCAGTACAGTCAATATCACAAAGATGGTCATAAACACGGGATCATAAAATCTCGTGCACTTTTGGCACTGTCCAAAGTATAATCAGTGATGGTATAATGCTAAGAGACGCAGTTTAGTAAAGGGGTTGATAAAAAATAAGAATTTTCCTCCTTTCTGTATGGAAACTTTTCTTCATAACATGTTGATAATGATAACAATGGTAATTTGTTGTCAAAGTTTTTT
Organism: Perithous albicinctus; assembly: GCA_964016905.1. Lineage (NCBI taxonomy): Eukaryota > Metazoa > Arthropoda > Insecta > Hymenoptera > Ichneumonidae > Perithous > Perithous albicinctus. The sequence goes on along the minus strand of OZ024692.1, from coordinate 14,792,868 downwards.
AATTGTATAGATAAGTTTAGTAGTAGTACATGGTTTTTATTGTCCTCTTGCGGTATACCCCTAGCAATCTCAACAACCACCGTTTTACCGTAAAAACGATCGGGTGGTTTTTGGCAAAAAAAAGCCGAAAGTTGGTCGTAAAGACTGTAAAACGACTGCCCAAAAAAAATGTTATGCGGTCGTTTTTTTCGATTTACCATGGACAACCGAAAAAACAACCGAATAACATTTTTAGGGCGGTTGTTTTCGCGGTCGTTACGACCGATTTCCGGTTTATTTTTTGCAAAAAACCACCCGGTTGTTTGACGGTGGTTTTTACGGTGAATCAGCTGGAAACGACGGTGGTCAAGATTGCTAGGGACATTACAAACTATAAATATCGTATAAATGTAATTTGTTATTTTTTTTTTAATATTATTCCGAGGCCAATGGGCCATTCACCGGAGTCCTTCAGCCCAAATAAGTTTATTTAAAGGAGTAAGTTCAATTAGAATAAGATAGGTTATGTTAAAAAATGTCCTACACTAAGTATTCTTGGGTGAGAATTTCTTGGTTATGTGTATGTGATGAAACGGTATGGAAAATTTTGTATCCCAAGTCTCGTGCACAGTCGTCCGTGGTCTCGTGAAGCGTTAAGCACAAACTGAGCGAAACCGGCTGCAGTTCTGCGAGACTTTTGTCGTTGACTGTACACACGTAGATTGGTTCAGTCGAACGTCACAAGTGAGTTTCGATTATGAGAATACCGACGAGACGACGATCAGTTTCGGGTCACGTCGATCTCCCCAAGTGCAATTAAAAACTATATTCTGCCTCGAATATCTCGTCACTCCCAATGCTTTCTGTGTTCAACTGTTATTGTTGTCAACCAATTGTCGACTTAAGAACAGCCGGCAACAAGTTTCATTAATAGAATCGTGGCATAAAATTGCAGGAGAGGCGTTGCTTTTGGTATTGTTTCAAATATCGTCCGTGCGTGCGCTGTGTGTTTATAACTCGCGAGTGTCGTGTCACACGCGTGACACGTGCGTCAAGTCACACGCATAACGAGAGACAAAAACAGATATAACGCTTGCCATCGCCAGAAACGATGGTACAATCGGACAATGCGTTAATGCATGCGTGAGTGCGTATCACAGCTCGTTGACACGTCAATAGACGTCGTATATTATAGTTATATTAATAGTTAGTTAACATGGCCGCGGAGAACAGAGACAATATGCCTGTATCGCCGACTGAAAAATCATTCACCGGTAGCACAGTTTCTGAAGAAAATGACAACAAAAGTGCATCGCGATCGCCGTCCGCCTATTCGATCAGGGAGGACAGGTGGCCAGATCTCGTTGTATCAAGACCAAGAAAACTCGACGCCTGGTGGTCACCGAGACGTAAGTACCTTTTACCGTTTGTTGCATGTACATCAATTCTTTTTTTTTTATGGCGCCATATTTGAATTCGATATATTCGGCAGTTACGCTGCTTCGTTCTACGACTATTTTCGTAGGTAAATTATTGATCAATTAAACGAATTTATTTGTAAGTGAAGTTCTATGGTAATTGTACGAAGCGCCTCTTTCGAAAGATCGTAAACGTCGGTTTTTAAAGACGGCTGATTATCTTTTTATTATTAACGTTTTTATAACTGTTTAGTTTTTTTTGGTTTTTATTATTTGTGTTAAAACATAAAAGAAGGACAAGCATTTCTAATTTCAATATCGCTCGGACTAACAAGGAATTGTTTCGAGCAATTCGACTGTAGATCAGGCAACATCAATTGCCATGGTGAAAATATTTCTCTGAAAATATCTGAAAGTACCTCTGAATTTCTATCACTTTTCGACCTTTTCAGAGGAAGTCATTGTTTTCTCTGAAACTAAGTATTTCTGATTGTTCTGAAAATCTCTCATTTCTGTTCCAAATTCTCTGAAAAACTATCAACTTCATTGATATTTTATGTCGGTTTCATTTTTATATTTAGAAACCATTTTCTTAAAAAAATCTATATGAAGTATTCTTTCAAATTCGTATGAGTTAAAAAAGAAGCAGATCATAGGGATAACTCGCGAGTTCTCCGAGAGAAGCAGAGTTTTTTTGAAAATAACTCTCATATTGTCTCTGGAAAAGTTTACTTGGATTTTCTCTGAACATACTTTAACCGAAAAAAATCAGAGTTTTCGACAATTTCTCAGAAAGCACTCTGAATTTCTCTGATAAATTGTAACTGCTGGAGTTTGTGCGGAGAAAATTGCAAAAAAATGTAGGAAAGTCACTGAAACGGGCCGATTAGAGTTTTTCAGACAAATTGTTAGAGAAATGTTGTAAACAAGATGTTAATATTGGTGGATTTTATTTGTTTGTAAAAAGTCAGAAAATATGCATTTTGGTAGCATTGTACCCGGTATATACTTCTATTTATACATATCAGTTTCAGTGCTACTTCTAAATGTAATCTCTTTTTCAAAATATGGACGCACACGGCTTTTCTTTTTCAATTTCTTTGTGAAGCTAAAACTTCAATTAGAACTTCAGGATCAAAATCTGTAAAACCGCTTTTAAATACTCATAATGATTTTTGTTTGCATACATGATTGATTGGATTCATCTAATAGGTGTAGTTGGCAATTGAGGCATCAATGAAATTAACACGACTAGAAAAGAATAAAAATTAATATTAGGTTTAACAAATATCATCTATATTTATGAAGTTTTATAATTGTTGTAGATATTTCAATGTTAGAAAAAGTTATTGTAATTTTTTAAATAACCGCATGGTCTAATATAATTAATAGTTGTCACTTTTAATTGTCAGTGACACTATCACGATTTTTTGCACCATCGCTAAATAACACAACGTCAAAATATTACAAACCTAATCAACACAGTATATAAAAGAATAAGAAATATTGGCGATCAGTTCTTAATTATTTAACTCGTCTTATAATGACCAGGTTGAAAACCAAGGTTGAAAAACGGCTACGCAACAATTGCTAACTGAAAATCTGGTGTTGATGTGTATTTTGTACTTAAAAACTTTAAACTCATTCGCTTGAAAAACGTGAAAAAAAATTATAACATATTTCGAATTTTATTAGTGCCTAACTTTGCATTGGCAGCTAACGATTTATTGATTTTCTTTTCAACTAGCCCACTTGTTAGTATTCAACATTTTAAATGTGTTATTACATAAAAACATAAAATATTATAAACAATATAATAATAAAATCATGATATTTAAATCTCTTTTATCACAATGTAAACTGTGATATTCAAGCGCCTCTCTGATTTAACTAAGTATAATATTTGATTTCATAATTACAGAGCGAGCATGCAACAGTATATAATTATGTGTTCTTGATGTTTGTTATTGTTTACATTTGGAGAATGCGTCCTCTACATTACCGACCGAGTTAGAATCGCGTTAGTAGTACGCGATGGCAGCACCTGCCGGAGTCCCGGCTTCAGCCCCTATATTGATTATCGTAGGTGGAGGCAAGGTCGGCGGGAAGATCAATATTCCGTTTGTTCGCCGGCCCTTGCAATGTCCCATCGACGAGTTTATGTCGTTACAACGTGATCTCCTACAAAAAAAAAAAAGTTCTTCCTGTTGCACTGAATTGCAACAAAAATTGTTTCAATTAACAAACAACCAAACGACAAAATCAAAGTATGAGACCGTTTCATTGAATTCATAAACAAAATTCAACAATAGCTTAAATCAGTGGTGCAGAATTCCGCAGACTCGTCATCATCTTTTACGCAGTGGCAGTTCAAGTCTCGACGACTTTGTGAGATACACATTTTTCTGCAACAATTATAACAAGAAAACGCAAAAATTTCACTTGTCCGCCGCGAAGTTTCGTTAGTGACATTATTCAAGTGCAATATATCAAGAATCTTTGAAGATATCACTGCAAGGTTTACAAAGTTACGTGTCAGCTGATCGATTTAATAAAAGGGCGATACGAGAAAAGAGGTCGGAACGGTTGTTTGGAACGAAAACGTGTGGAAGAAAGAAAAAACAAAAAAAGGATCATTCGTGATCGCGGTACGATTTGGAGATTTCTTTGGTGACTTCTATGAGGCAGGAGGGCCAAGCCGGCTTGAAGCTTCGGCCCTCGGGCGAACTCCAGGACGGTGAAATTATGATTGAACAAGATATGGCTGGTGCACAGGATACTATTTATCTGTGCAATTTTCGCGTGTCCGTTGATGGCGAATGGTTGTGTCTTAAGGAACTTCAGGATGTTGAATTCTCGATGCAGGAATCAATGCAACGGTCGCCATCGCCGCCTTTGGCACTCAGCGGTATACCACAAATGACACAACAAAATCATCATCATCATCAACTGCATCACGATAATCATCGTCGTCAACTGTCAAACGACATGCCAGAGCTTTGCGATATACTCCCGCCAAGTCCACCGCCAATGCAGCACGTCTCCAGCATGTGTTTGTATTTGCTTTTTGCACCTGAATGAGGACCTCTCCGCTCGTGGGAGAAGAAAATCTTTCACTCCGGAAGTCTGCAGTTTAAAAGATGTTTATTAAAGAATATTGATTTTTTTCTTACTTTTGATTCTGGAAAGTAAGGATGAGGAATAATTACGCGAGATGCGAATATTTTGTTAGTACAGCTCGGAATTTAAGGGGGTCAATTTAAAGAAAAAGAAATATATTGATAAAATGACATTTTATTACTTGTGACTCTTGAAAGACGACATTAGGAATACTTAGGTGGAACATTAATATTTTTATTGATGATATAAATTGGATTTTAAGGAAGACATCTGGATAGACGAATAAAATAGTTGATCTTCTCGAATTGTTAGCCTGATTAATAATTGTTTATCCGATTAGGTAAATTGAGTATCGGGTACATTTAGAGATTATTCAACATAAAAATCTATCAAGCCAGCTTTCGAAGTATTGCCGCTCTGACTTGAAAATTTCGTTTCGAAAAAATCGAGTTAAAAGTTTAGTAACTCTATTCTGATATGTACTCGGATGTCCTCCCTTTAATAATCATGGATTTATATATACTACGAGCATCCCTTATAATTTTGTGTAAGGGAATAACAAGTTTATTTGTGGTAAAATTAAAAATCTGCAACAACAACAAAAAAACTACTAATTGCATTAATATTTTGCGGCGTGTGATAATATTTTTATTTCTAGTTACATTCAGATTGGAATCTCCTCTTCCGTGCTTCTGTCGCATAAAGTCCACGCTTTTCTATCGCAACAACACTACGACGTTTCAATTAATCTACTTGTCGATTTATTTTGTCTATATGCTTCTATAAAACTTGTGGATACACCGACAATTTTTCCACTGATCTGCAGAAACTGTTTTTCAATTATACAACCAAAAACGCACGCTTGTCACGCAGGTGTCGCGCAATACCGTGAAATTTCGTTTTATGATGATGACTCATGACGAAATAGCAGAGGTGCAAAAAACAATACTATGGTATTGTCTTTCTCTTGCAGCCCGCGATCCCGTCATAATCGAGAGAAGTAATCTCGTCAATATTTCAAAACTGATAGTCAAGGAACTCATTGAAACATCACTCAAGTACGGCCGAATGCTCGATTCCGATCATATGCCACTTCAGCACTTCTTCATCGTTCTTGAGCACGTTCTCAGACATGGCCTACGCCCTAAGAAGGTAATTCTCACGAGCTAATCAAGAATCAGCAAAAATGAGAAGAAAAAAATACATAGTGACACCATCCATGAACGCAGTTGTAAAAAGCATTCGTTTTCAGGGTCTCCTCGGCCCAAAGAAAGAACTATGGGATATTCTGCAATTGGTGGAGAAATATTGCTCCGAAGCACAAGACATCACTTCGAGTATTCGTGATCTACCAACCGTTAGGTACTCGTCATACTTTCCCCAGAATTATGAGAATGCGAAAGCCCTTATTTACGTGTGAATTTCCTTTCAAATTACGTCGATTTTTCACTAAAAAACATGAATCATTAAACGTTTAAAAATTACTGCTAAATTTGAATAAATAAAAGTTATGTCGACTTTTCTGTTATAATAGCTAAAATATCAATCAGTTTTATACTCTTTAATCTTCAATTCTTTAGTAACCCTTTTGAATAATGTTTTCGGAATTGAGCACGAGTTTGCACACAGCGTAAAAAAATTGCATCCTTTAAAACGAGTTACGATTTAATTGCTATTAAATTCCAAACTATTGTCATGATTGATAAAAATTCTGTCCAAGTGAAAATCAACGAACTCTCTTAGAACACAACATTTTTTAGGACGGCAATGGGTCGAGCAAGAGCTTGGTTGCGAATGGCACTGATGCAAAAGAAGCTAGCCGACTATCTCAAGATCTTGATAGATCACAGAGACGATCTTTTGTCGGAGTATTTCGAGCCAGACGCGTTGATGATGAGCGACGAAGCTATAGTTGTGATGGGTTTGCTGGTTGGTCTCAACGTGATAGATTGCAATTTCTGCGTAAAGGTCAGTTTATAGAAAAAGGCGAGGAGAGAAAAAAAAATCTAAAGAAAATCCAATCAGTGATCGGTAGTAATAATGTTTGACATTATGTCCGTGCCTCAGGAAGAAGATCTAGATTGTCAGCAGGGCGTCATCGACTTCTCGCTTTACCTAAGAAACAGCAATCACATACCTGGCGACTCGCCTGACGAGGAAATTGAGAATGACAACATGACGACTGTTCTCGATCAGAAGAATTATATCGAGGAGCTCAACAGACATTTGAAGTAAATGATAACTTAGCAAACAACTGCAGAATCTTATCTGAATATTGGTCTTAACGATTGGAATTTTCGTTATTTTCATGGTTGCAGCGCTACAGTAACGAATCTACAAACAAAAGTCGAGTCATTAACGACTACGAATGCCTTGATGAAGGAGGATCTTTCTATATCGAAGAATAATATATTGACGCTTCAGGACGAAAATCGACAACTCAAACGCGAGTTAGGAATTGATGTTAAAGACAGTAACGAGGTATTAGGCGAATTGATAACATAATGTTTGTATTATCAGCATCAGGCTATGGAAATATTTCTCCGTGTTAATTCTTCTTTTAGAACGGTAAAGTACCCGTTAAAATCACAGAGACGACTTCGGAGATCGAGGAGCTAAGATGTCGAGTGGAATCAGAGAAAAAGCTTCGGCGAGACGTGGAAAAGGAACTCGAACTGCAGGTCCTAATGAAAAAAAATTGCATTTTTATTGATTAATAAAAGAATTGTCAGCTTGTCATCATAAACTCAAATCTGTGTTAACGAATCCAGATTAGCATGAAGTCGGAGATGGAGGTGGCGATGAAACTTCTCGAGAAGGATATTCACGACAAACAGGACACGATTATTTCGTTGAGAAGCCAATTGGAGGATATCAAACTCATCAATCTGGAGATGTACAAAAAGCTGCAGGTGATTTATACGAATGGTTCGCCGGGATCTCCGTGATCGTGGGGTTCATTTCATTAAACCGATGTCTTTTTTCGAAAATGTCATTGAAAGCTTCACACTAGGCAAATCAGTACTAAATGATTTTCTATCATTTTTACTAAATTTTACGGATCGATTCGCAACAGTAAAAGATAATTTTTATTACAACATCTGTTCATAATCCAAAGAATCATTCATGATTCGTGATGTATTTACAAACGTATTGACTCATTAATGACAATTTTCCCCCAAAACTCCGGAATTAAAAAAAAAAAAATTTGATGCATTTTATACAGTTTTGTATAATGAGAGACTGTATGAAACGAGTAGTTAGATATTTAATGAAATAATTATAGCACTTTTTATTATGCAGACATTTTTTATCTATCCTTTAAATATCCAAACGGTAAATCTATAGTGCATCTTACATAAAATAGATGTCCCATCTGGCTTTTGGTAAAATATTACGGATTATTCTTAAATAGAAAACTTGACGAAAATGTACCTTTTTTGGAAATTTACGTTCATTAATTTAGGTTTTTACTAGTCAATTGCTGTTAATGTTTCTTCCAGCACTGCGCTCAATACAAATCAATACAAATGTAATTTGAACGTTCATGAAGAAAAGGATTTGCTAAGATAGAAAACAAAAGATGTAAATATTTAATTTACTAGATTTTTTAATACTTTACTCAACTAAGAAAAAGAAAAATTAGCTAGGATAGTAAATAGTTTTATATTCTATTAAAAATGTCGTTCCAGTCAGAATTGTTTTTTTTTCGTATAATGATTAATTTATCACTGATTTGTCTTGATCGAAGAGCTGTCATTATATTCTGCAGATTGATTTCCCTCACCGTCACAGAGTTCTCGAACACCATCAAAATTCATTTTACTGTCGGTTTCCCTCGTCAGGGAAAACAAATTCTTTCGATTGTTATGTACAGATTTCAGGTACAGATTGGGCTTCTCATCGACATTTATATTATTCGCCGATGTCCTTGATATCCCATTATGTCCTTGATAATAAAAAAATTAAATCTGCATGTCTGTGAATGTTTCGCTTATAGGAGTGCGAGCATGAACTGACGCAGAAAGGAGAAATGGTGAGCAGACTTCACGCAAAGACCAATCAAATCGGCAAGATACTTAACAACCTCGAGAAATACAATCTTATGAAGGACATCGAGGGTGGCAGAAGTCCGTCGACGCCCGGTTCAACTAAGTCTTTTATTAGAACGAGTCCTCTCTCCCCGAGAGCTCCGCCAATCGGCGATAAACAATTTACTCATCGATCGTTCGATGATCAAGCAAGCAGAAATCGTCGATCCTTCGATCGTGGCTCGATCACGCCATCAGCAAAAAATGAGAATAAAACCGTAGAAGCTGCTATCGCGGAGTCATCGAGCAATTAAACTAAAAGGAATTCCAATTTTTCAAAAAGATTCATTTACAAAACAAACAGCGCGATTCTGCTTTAGTTTTTCCTTTTGTTTAGATTGTTTTTATTTTATTTTAATTCTTTTTATACGAAGTTCGTACTGGCCTAGGACTTGTTGATACTAAATTAATGTCCGTCAATTAATTAGCAGCCTGGAACCAGATTTTTGGTTCACAGATATATCGCTCGATCCTGGGGAGACTCGATAATCTAGTCATAACATTATTCGCTCAAGAGTCATTCGTTTCAGGAATGCGAGGGTTCGCTTAAGCATAAGACAGACCTGATCGCCAGGCTGGAGGCTAAGACGATATCGATGACTGAGACCATCCAAAAAATGGATGATAAGTACGTGTTGTTTTTGTTATATTAATTTTTAATAACTAACATATATTTCTATAAGGCTGCGACTTTTTTTCGTCGTTATGAGGCATACTATTAACACCAGAGTTGTAAACATTCCATTAATTTCACACTCTGTTTCTCTTATTTGTCTCATAATTATAAATTGCTGTTAATTATTTTTCAGTTTTATTTAAATTGGTAAGAAAATGTGTAAACCTTTTATTGAAAACTAAATAAAAGTAATTTTTTTCCACATTGATTTGTTTAGAAATGTAAACGAAAAATAATGGCCCATTACTTTTTCGATTACATTAATTTGTATACTACTTTTTAAATGAGTTGTTATAGAAAATCCTTTTTTTACGTTTATTCATTTTCATACCAATATGTCAGGATGTTCTAAAAAAAAATCAAATTATTTATGAAGTAAATTTTAAAAACGTGTTTTGAAAATAACGGGATGCATATAACTCTGATTAACACACATATTCCTGACGTATTCCTAGCGCGAAAAACATTTATACTCAAATGTTAAAGTGCCGTTATTTGCGGCCGAATAATAATTGTTGTCTCGCATCGTTTTGTCATTTATCGCGACGAGACTCCGAGAGACTGCGTAGAATTTTTTTTTCTTTTTCCTTTTTCGAGCGTGCATTCGTTATCCGCAATATCGTCGTTTGTGCACGTCGCACAAAGCTCGCAATTATATCACGATTTTCATAGAGCTCCGTACTAGAGGCATCCCTTATTTTATATTAGACGACAAAAATGAGACTGCGCGTGGATCGATAAGATTAATTAGTTCTGGATGAATTGTCAAGAAGAAAAGAATAATTAATAAAAAAAAGGCAGAGCCTCGAAAATTGTATTGGAATAATACTGGTAGATAGATATTCCCTAACGAAAGCTCGTTGAAGGAACACATGTACCTCAATACATTGTTGCTACTTACGGAAAAAAGGTTTTTTTTTTGAGAGAATAAAAAAAATCAATAAACCAATATTGTAGCACGACGAATAAAGTTCGGCTTCTAAACACGTCGTCCAATCATTTTTATTACTGTAATTAATAACTACGTGATAAAATAATACACGCGACGATTGGACATTATTTCCGTGTCACGTTTACTGCGTTTATGTAGATTCTCGTTCTGATAAATATGTCAGAAGAATTCGAATTAATTAACATGTTGTATGAGACATTTCGTGGAAAGTCGGTTAACCCCGTTTTGTATGAGCTCAAAAAACATACATACTTTTTTTTAAAGTTTCTTTGATTGTCAATAACATTTACAAATAATTTCAAATTTTTTAAACACCGAATGAAAAAAATTTATTTCTAGATAAAATGTTTTAAAAATCTAAGAAAATTCACAGTTGTATTTAATAGGTATAAATAAAAATAACAGTAATAGAAAATATTGTCAATTTCGGAGCTAAAAGTCAACAGTCCCTCTAAGTGAAATAAAAATGTCAATACTTTTGCTCATAAATGCGTGTAGCTGATCATGGACAGCCATAAAATTAAAATAAACACTGAAAAGCATAAATTTTAAGTTGCAACGTTTTTCCCCAAGGAATCGTTTTTAATATACTCAATGAAAAAAAAAAATATTAAACAAAATATCGGAATTTAATTCCGACTGAACTACGTAATTTAAAATATCGGAAATTTTTTTAAAAGTCCTTGACACGACAAACGACGATCAAAAAATGTATGAACCACTTTTGAGATCATGCAAAATTAAGGTGGCATATATATCCCATGGAATGTATCATACATAAAATCTCGAAATCAGTCACGACGCAGTGTTAAACACACATATTATAAAAATATATATCTCACTGATCAAAGTGCCGCGCTGTGTATTTACGATAATGCGATATGTAACGATATACATATATTACGAAGCGATGATATGTAGTGTATATATATATATATATATATATATATACACTTCATTATTCACTAACGTCCACCATGTGTGCTTGTACTATGAAAGGAATAAATTCATTACCAGTATACCGTATTTACTATTCTCTCGATATATTTATATATAATATTCACAATATAATAAAGGGCGGTATGTTTCCTTGGTTACACAGTTACTCTCATGGACACTCTCACAGACACACTCCCGGACACCCTCACAGACACGCTCACAGGCATTCTCACAGACACACTCAGAGACACATTCAAAGATATTCTCACAGCACTCATATACATTCAAACACATTCACACAGACACTCACTGACGTTAAAAAATCAGGGCCTAAGGGCAGTTTTATAGGAGGAATTAGGAAAATTGGGACCTCAGCAAAATCAGGTCTATCACAATAATTTCTATAATAACCTGTTAGTATCAATATTTATATACGCACTGTTGATTACTTCCTCGAGACCAGTAATTTATATATTTGGCATGCGCGTCCCATCGGTGTTTCCTCTCTCTTTTTTTTTGTCGAAAGCTTAAGGTAAGTCGCGAATACGCGCACACTAATGGACAAGTGCGTTGGCTGGAAGCCGCGCGATATTCGCAAACTCCATTCAACGGATTTTCGTGCCGACGCCTACTGCTGCTGCTGCTGCTGCTCTCCGCCAGATAGACCAGTTGAAAAGCATTCGATCTGCATTCACGAGAACGAATGGCCTTAATGAATAATCATGAGCGAAGAGCTTAAGCCCTCGAGCAAAATCTCCACCGAGGGCACTTATTCCGAAAATTGCTTTTTCGAGCTCTGTGTACCCAAGTTGCGCATTGGGAGCAGGAATAATATTGAATGAAATAGCGTTGACGTCATGTCAACGAAAACTCGAGTGTCCCATAAGGATGTTAAAAACAGAAGGAAAAAAAAGAAATAAAAATCTCGCAGTCTTTCGGAATTCGAGAAAATGCGAAATGTCGTTTGCTTCGCAAAAAGATTTGGGTCGCGCTTCTGAATTATTTGGGTCTTCCACGAGAATGAAATATATTCGAAAAATATCGAATTTATCGTGTAGGTTTCAAACATTCTGTTCGTGCTTTAGAATTATTTGAATTTACCACTAAAATTATAACGCAGAATCCTTTGTCGAGAAGTTTTTTGATTTAAAAAAAAATTATTTATGTTCATGAAATGAATAAATATTTGTAGTATATTTTTGATGTTGTATTTGTCAGATATAGAAAAGAATATATGAAATATTATACAATTTTTCGAAAAAAAATATAACTAGTAAATGTGAAAATATTTTTTTGAATTACACTTTTTTTCCATGGGCGGTAACACGATTATCCTATCGGCAGCAGGGCTCTGTAAGTTTTTGATACATTGCCGAATGCTAAAAGAGTATTATCGATCCGGATTGTCGGTAAAATAGATTAGGACTTTTGTTTTCCCCAGATTGACGTGGTGAATTTTTGTACAAATTACGAGTTTTCAGCACTTCTACATTTTTTAAACTGTTATCTTCTTGGGTCGCATGGTAATACAATAAAACACACATATGAACAAATAAATGTGTATAAAAGTGATCCGGTCATATTTTTTAAAATTTAGTTAGATCTTGAAAAAAAGATTTGGATTTTTTCCAAGGTCTTTAAGAGGTGAATTTATTCATTTTATTTATCACATTTTTGTAAGCTTAATTACAGTTATGCAATATTTTAAATGCTAACTTTTTTATTGTTGTCGCGGTCTCTGCAACAGCACAGACGATACTTTCTAAATAAATATTTTTTAATCTAATAGAATTTCGATTATATTCTTTCTCTAAAATGAAAATATTCAGGAAGTGTTAAAGAATATTCTTTGAAACACAATTTTTTTCGATATTAATTTTTTTAGTGAAATATATCCTAACTTTTTACATATTTTTGGCTGAATATTGCGATTCATTCTCTGTACTTTAAAGATTCATCAGTCGTGATGTATTTTTAAAATTTAGTTTTTCGCTAAATTAAGCAAATCGAACCGCCGAATTTTTTTTAATTATTGATTTTGGCCAAAAATAAATAAATGTATATGTTGTGTATAATTCATACGTATTTCAATACATCAAAAAGTATTCAGAAAATAATTGAAAAATTCTTCGTCGGTAGTTTAATATAACTATGAAAGTCGATGAAAATTCCTCCTTGAATGGCGTTGGAACCGTCTTAAATATTCATTGCAATTCTAAAATTATTCTGCGATGATTTCTTTTTTGATATAAAAATAGTGTTTAGGGAACAATTTTATTCACCACTGGAACACCCCTACTCTTTATTTTTTTTTAATCTAATCAAATACCCAGTTCAGTATTTCTTCAAAACGAAGTTGTACGAAACGAGATAAAAACTATTTGCAGCAGATCACTTTAGTTTTTATTTTATTACCATGCAACCAGTTTTGAAAACGTATTTTTGTCACTGTAAATGCATAATCAAAATAAAAAATCCTAGTTAAAAAAACAATAATTCTGTTGAGATTCTTTGAAGTTAAGTTCCACCGGTAATAAGTTTATTAGAAAGTTAAGATTTTTTAAAATTTATTTCTTTACGTAATAAAAAATAATGAAGGTATTGTATGTACTTCAAATTGCTCAGAACTTTGTAAAAAAAGTTATCAAAGTTAACATTAAAAAATATCACAACTCTCATTAAAGGGGAATTCCGTCAAGAGTTGATGTATATGAAAAATTGAATGGAAAAAGTTGAAATTTGTTAGATACTTAATTACAAATTACACTAACATATTCTGCCGTGACATTCCGCTAAGAAAAATCATGACAACCACAATTCTGTAGTTATTTTGTTAAAAGAATCACTTATAAAATGATCATCCAATCCCACCAAAACTCATTATTACAAAAAATTCAACCCATTGACACAGGTGCAAGAAGATAGATGGCGTGAAATCCGGTGTCGAAGAGAAAGTCCGTGTTCTAGGAGCGGAAGTGGCTGAGAAAGAAGCACATGCGAATGGAGTTGAGAGAGAGTTACGTGTGGAACGGGAATGGCGAACTTTTCTTCAGGAAGCCTCGATCACTTCGGTCGAAAAGATTTCACAGTTGCATCAGGAGGTCGATCAATTGAAGCAAGTTGCCGAGGTGAGTAATAAACGTTTACATGATAAGACGTAAAATTTCGTGAGACTCTCGTTGCCGATCAATACATTGAAATCGGCTCATGTCAATGATTACAGAAATACGTGGCACTTCAGGAGGAGCACTATGCCCTGCGAGAGATTTGCGCCGAACAGGAGAGAACTTTGGAGGAACTCGGTGGACAATTGAGCACGGCAAAATTAGCAGCAGTTGAGCTTAGAGAAGCAGCTGACAATGCTCAGAATCAGGGAAATCAGGAGGGCAACGGTGCAGCCTGGGCTAACGACCGGCTGGTTACTCACTGCAAGGGCTGCTCGAGAGAGTTCAATATAGCTCGTCGTAAGGTAATCAAACTTTTTAATTGCGAGGCCGCGCACATCGGCGCACAACTCACCTCCTTCTACGAACATCCACTCTGGCTCTTAATTCACCCAGCGAGAGATCCGAGGCTACGGCTTCGTCCTTAATCGTTTACCGGTAATTATAGTCGACGTGCGAGAGCCCTCGTCGGGTTGTTCCATGTTTCTGCTTTTGCCATTCCTCCAGCTTCGAGTTTATCCTACAAACTAAACCCCCACTCGTCCCACCTTCATCCTTCGTCCTTTCAAGGAGATTTACTAGTTTCATGACCGAACTTAGGGTGACGGTGATCAAAGAAAATCGCGCAAATGTTATGTTCGCTATGTCCGGTCTGTCTTTGCAATGCTTTTTCATAAATGACATTTTATTTTTATTTGCTTTATACATCCACAGAAAGATGGGGACTTATTCGAATAATATAGAATTTTATTTTAATCGAATAAAACTTTATTTAAATCAAATCACATGTAGTCGTATTAAATAAATCCTGTTAGACCGGCACTTTAAGATATAACTTTATTTATATGGAATAAATACATTTATTTACTGGGGGAAACTGAATCAGAACGCTAATAAAAGTGTAATTCGCGTCAATTTTTTTGTCTTGACTCCAATAAAACGAATCTTTTCGAATCATTTAATAAGGGAAAACCAGTTGAAAAAAAAAGAATTTTCACATAACACTGTATTTTTTTCCAGTTTTTTTACATTAAATAATCAACTTTTTGCAAAATGTATATTAAAAAAATATGATTATGTGCACAGATGTGTAAAAGGATGCACTAGTTTCATAACCGAACTTACGGAAATTAACGCTTAAACAATTGAAATTAGCTTTTGTTCAGTTTGTCTTTGTAATGCTTTTTGATAGACTACATTTGATTTTGATTGTAACAAAGTTAGTCATAAATTTGACATAACTTTCTTTATTGTTTTGTATTAAAAGTCTTTTATTGAAGTACCAGATATATAGAGAAACTGTCAATGTATTCATTTAAATTAACGTAAATTTTGTCGACAGAATCGTTAAGATTTTCATGGTATCATAATCTTCAGAATAATAACCTAAGAATGAATCTTGAAATTGAAATCAGAAATACGATTTTTCTCATATCTTTTCTGAATTATTAAATCAAATGTTTGATTATTTACGTTACCTCTGATACCTTCGCTATGTTCTCAGCGTGTGCAAGCAGACCTGTTGTATCGGAATATGTAAACAACGTTAATTGCTCACTCCAGCAATGGTGTTTAAATGCTAATTGAATTGCTCAATGTTCTTTGTCTTTTCACTTCAATTGTCTTTGGTTCACTTTTAACCCTGCTACAATTTACTGTAAAATTTTAATTAAGTTCATTAACGCTTCAATTTAACTACTGTTATCTGATAAAATATTCTGACCCGACTCAACCCCTTTAATCGATTAACCGTAAAATTGAAAATGTTCCTTTGTCTTTCTTATACTTTATATTAGTGAAACTTATTATTTTATTAATCATAACTAACTTTGAGAAAAAAAAACCGTTAACGCGATTTTTTTTAACGTAAACGTAAAAAGTGTTAAAAAACTCTACTATCTTAAAATAATCAAATTGGTATTTTAATATGATTTGCGAAGTACAAAACTATTGACTACTAATGTTTTTCATGCTCTTGTCAACAATCCTAAAGAAATACAAACGCTAGAATCCACGTTAATAACGATCGAATTGCAAAATATCCTCGAAACCTTCTCATATCCCATGAATACAAGCTTTAATAGACCTTTGAATTTTTCAATATGCTTTATCGATTTTCAAAGCAAGAGAAAAGATAACAGCCGTGGACTGACCTGTCGGCTCTTACCAAATTACATTATTGCACGATCACTCGATGACTCGATATATATTCATGTTTGTATGTCATGGATGGATGGATGAACATGCATATTCAGAAGGTATGCTATACTCAAAGGCAAGTTGCCCGAGTGCTGTTGCTGCTGCTGCTGCTGCGCTACCCGTGTGCTCTAGAACAGTTTTCTGGCTATAGGAAAGCACCGTGATAGAGACGTTGCGAATGGTGGGGTCGCAGAGGCTATAAAATACGTTTAGACCGCGTGTTTCTCTCGCGCGTTTTAACGCCCGTGGGGTAACCGAGAGCTAAGTTATTGCATAATAACAAGCCGTCCCAGAGCATGTGCCACTTCGTTGTTGTCCTTTTTTACCCTTTTTTTTACTCCACCTCGGGGCGTGCGTTTCTGCAGCCGCATGTGAGAAAAAAGCCAAATATTACCATACTGTTTAATATAGAATAGGCTGAGTGCATATATGTATGGCTGAAACTGGACGGTAGTCTCTAACGCGTCTACGGTAAACCACCCATAATACTATAGTTACCATCCGCGCGGATAGAGGCCGCCCGGCGCGTTGTCGACGTTCATTGGACGGACGTCATGCAGATACCAGCAAAGACTTTCTGCGCGTCCAATCGCCGGACGTCCGTTGTGATGGCAAAAAAAAAATTCCGTTGTGATGGCAAAAACAACGTTGCGAACAAGACGCAAAGTGACGTATTTGCGCATATGCAAAAATCGAGGCAAGCGAGATCGTTTTCTTTTTGCTGCAGCTTCCGTCACGCTAGATTGGACAGGAAAAAAAAATTAAGAGATATATGCAAATTCGGGAGGGGTAAAATAGATGTGAATCGTGTGCGGCTGTCGTTTATTTTTTATTTTTTGTAAAAGGTGAATGCAGAACGGGATGCTATTATTCGGTAGCGATAAATACGTGGTATATGTGGTAGAGGCGAAGATTTCTTTGGCAGATAATACTCGCTGAATCGCTAATGAGCCACTGGGATATGATTCTCTGTAAGTATATAGAGCATATATGTAAGGTTGTTCCGGATAAGATGGACAGTGGATGTTAGTTTATTAAATGCTATACAGTGGAAAAAAGGGACTAAAGTTTTTGGATTTTCGATTTTCGCGTTTCTGGGAAAACAAACTTACGGTTTACTAGGAAGCCAAAATCAATAAACGTACTACCTCATGAAGGTAGCTTTTTAAAAATTTAAAAATAATGAGGAACAAGGTTCGACTTTGCATCCTTGTTTTTTTATTTCTTTAGTAATTGAAAAGAAAAAAAATGGTTGTAACATTTAATGTTTAAAAATCTGAATTAAAAGGACTTGAAGAAAAAAGGGTATTGGAGAACATATTTTATTAACGATACTGTAGCTTTAAAAATTCTGTTAAGAGAAAGTAAATCGTTTTCTGAATTATAGAAGAAAACAAATAGGCGACAATCCTTTAAGAGTGTGGATATTTGTGCCAAAGTTTTGCCATCTTAACCGAATTTACCCTACTGTATAATGTGATTTCCCGGACGTTTACGCCGCGGTTCGTCTGATCGCAAACCACCAATCCACTCATTCCCCTTTCTTCCCGGCTGATTTATGCTTTCTCGTAAGTATCTATAAGTATCCGTAACCCAAAGCGGTGTAAGATAAGGTTGGGTATGGGTTGTGAGGGCCCCGCAAACGGCTCTGGCGGTACTCCAACTTCTAGAAGTACACTAGGTTTCACCTCTAACCCAAACACATACAGTTAAGTTCGTTGTATACAACTGCATAGCTATATATGAGGTATTCCCGGCCAAATCCGTAAAAGCTTGACCCTGACTATAATTAATTTGTCTCATTATTTTTTATGTTATTGTACCTGTTATAAAACAAATTCCGATTTTTTTTTAGAATTTCTTTTACTAGCCAATTTTTTTTTTATGAATTTCTTAAAAATCGATATTTTAGTCCTAATCTAAAAATTAAAAAAAAATCCTGTAGCAGATATGAACATTTTTAAGTCTTCTCTCAGATTCGCTATTGCGTTCGCTTCTATTGTTTTCGAGCACTTTTCGTCAACCGACATTGAAAAAATTAAGCGCACAAGTCAGTTCGCTGTGGGCTGTCGCTTGACATTTTTTGTACATAACACAGGATTCTTGAGCATTTCTTCAGATTAAAAAATTAAGATCAAAATATCGAATTTAAAAAAAATTCCTAATAAAATGTTGGCTAATAAAAAATGCAAAAAAAAAATCATAGTGCAATTTTTAACAGGTACAATAATCTAAAATAATGAGACAAATTGGATGTGGTCAGCGTTGCGTTTACCGATTTGTCCAGCAATATCTCATATACATGAGGCAGTCCATGTCAAATCAACGGAGTCGTGATCCTCCTTACCTGATAAATTCATTTTTTAAAATATACATTTTTATATGTAAGAAAATTGGTCAGAATAACCAAAAAAGTTATTATTCAAACCACTTTGAAGGATTTTTTAAGAAAAATGTTACTTTATATTTTTTTGTGAAAAACAACATTTTTAGGACTATTTTGAGAATGGGTGTGGAATTAGGATTGGAACAATTTCTTAAAATTAAAAATAGGCCTTTTTAAATTGTTTTAGTTGCAGCACTATTTTTCAATTTTTTGTGCAAATGTATTTCGTCTCAATATAAATACAGAATCCCGGAAGGTAAAAAAATATAGACTGGAAAGTAATTCTTATTTTTTTAAATGTCTTTAATAAAAATGACATATTGCTTGAAATCGGGAAATGCCGTGATTTTGAATAATTACCAAAGTAAATAAAAAATGTCTCAGTTTTTCATTGTACCATGTACGTTGTAAAAAAAAGTATTACATACAACTTTTAGCAAAGAAAAAAGTTGGAAAATTAAATTTGTGAATTTTCATAAATTAAATAAACCTAAAAAATCATGTATGATTGAAAAATTAGTTTCCCGTCGAAATTATTTACCCTCCCCTGTTGTTTATTTATATTGAGACCAAATACAAACTTTTAGTACAGATAATAATGTAAAAATATGAAAATTTGGGGAGCCATAAAAAGGAGCACAAAAAAGAAGATCTTTTTAATAGTCCCATGTTGTTCAAATAAACGAGTTAATATAGCTTTCATCGAAGAAAATTATTGGAATTTAAAAGTTGCGAATTTTTAGAAGAGAAAACAACCTAATATGATAACCAAAAAATTAATATCCTATCGAACCAATAAAAAAAATCAATTTTTATTTCTTATTACATTCCTAGTTTTACTTCGGAATATTCTCAAAGATGTTGTGTATAAACAAAGAATGCACAGTGACAATAAAAATTTTAAAATCGTTTACGCAAGTTAAGTAAATAAAATTTTTGGTGATTGCGACCATATAAATATTTGAAAAGAATCTAAAAATCGGTGTTCAGTGTTTTTCTCAATGTGTAAAATCGAAATACCAGATTTCTAAGTAAAAAAAAACCGTTTGACATATTTGTTTATGTTAAATTGAAAGAGACACAAAAAATGTGTACATTCGTGAAGTAAAAAATAAAATAAAATAAAATAAAATAAAACAAAAGTCAAATTAACAGAAATAGTTTTATTGACACAATTGTATAAATTTACGATATTTTTTTGTAAAATGAAAGTACACAATTTTCCACACATCGTCTACATATTTTTTCCCTATAAAACTAGAAATTGGTAGAAAAATTAGTGACAAATTAGCAAAAAAGTTTCGGCAACCACAATATTTCTGTTAAAACTACACACATTTCAATTGATTTTTTATTGCATAAAAGACAAAAAAATCCATGAAGTTCCTGTTAATTTTCCATGAACTGTCCTATATATAAAACAGTATACAAAAAGCTGCTATACAGAAAAGTCGATTCACCCCGAGTCAGGAGTTGGAGGGTCGATGACGTTAGGTAATAAGTCACGCTCTCGTGGGACGCTTCGATAATTAACTTTGCGGTGCTAAATCGGTTATTTGTGTCGAGCCACGAGCCTCGATCTAAGAGCCTCGATGATTTTCCGGCATATCTTCAAGCTTCATCATTTAATATACCACACATTTACATTTACATTTTTCATCGACCTCCCGCCCCCATAATCTAATGTTTCAACGACCCCATGTAATAATATAAGCGCTATATATATTCGTTTCGATTCTCGTGGCAAACTCAGTGGAAATCTTATTAGCGGAATAGAGAATTGAATTTAAGAGCGGCGACGCCAGTTTCCATAACCAATGGGACATTCGGTAGATTATTATACATAGCTGGGTCGAGTATTAAAGCTTTCCGTTCTGAAGCCTTCGGCGAGAGAGGCAAAAGCTCTTCTGCACAGGACGTTCGTCTTAATAATGGCCAAAAACCACAGGGGAAAAACTTGCAGAGTGACGGAATTTATGCCGTTTCTCGGTAAAGCTTCGCGCGTATCAAGAAAGTAGGTAAATGAGATGAAATTTAATTTAAATAAAAAAAAGACTCACTTTATCTTTTATATGTGTTACAGCATCACTGCAGAAATTGCGGCAAGATATTCTGCAACGCGTGCAGCGACAACACCATAGCTATGCCGAATTCAGCAAAGCCTGTTCGCGTCTGCGACGAGTGTCACGTATTTCTCGTTGGTCGATATTCCGTGGTTAATTGATGAAACCATTGACGTGTGCTGCGGAATTAAACGGCGAACATACATTATGAAGCTCTTACAGTTCGACGAGCTTCAGAAGGAGGAGAATCGAGGATTCAAAAACAGAAGAGAATTTGTATTTTATGAAGTTCAGGAGAGAAATTCATTTAAAGCAACATAAGTGGAAAGAGGAATGAAAAAGATATTACATCCAAAACAAGAAAAAGAAATATTCATATTTTTTGCACGGTTTTTTCAAATTGTCCATAAACTTTTATGTATCTGTACATAAATGCGATATAGAAAATAAGACAGAAACAGAGACGGAGATATGATATTAAACCTTTTTTGTTCACTTTTCTCACTATTTATTTCGTATAAATGTTTTTTTGAGGACGATCAAAATTAATGTATAATTTCTATTTTTAGTGAATGTTCTTTTCAATTATAAATGTTACTATCGATTACAATTTTTACGAGTATATAACAAAATTACCCTCAGGAAATAACTAAGAAAAGTGTAGTTATTTATCAGCTCATGAAGTAGAGTACCAACTTTTTTTCTTGCTTTTTTTACATTATAACAATGTAACACTTGTATTTATTTACACTGCGATTCACATGGACAAAATAATAATTATTTCCGACTGCCGATTATCTCTACCATTAAATGGTAATGAACGAAATTTTACGAGCTGTTTCGAAAGTATAATAATGATAATAATAATAATAACATGAGTTGTAGTAAAATGGCAAAAAATCTTTAGTATCACATGGTACCATGCCTAAATAATACGTAAGAATAACATAACGTCAAGATAACACAAAACAAATCTACATAGAGAAAATAAAAAAATGATGAAATATTATCTTTTGGCTGGATTGAAAAAAGTCACGTAGCAATGAAAATGTCTATGGATGAGTTCAAAAATGAAAAAAACAATTACAGAATTCGCGTTGCATGTCGACCAACATTGCAGAGAAAGAACAAAAACATACTGCGAAAATATAAAAATATTTAGTTACGATGAAAGATTGAAGTTGGCGACGTTGAATATTTGAAAGATGCAGCCCACATGATATTAACATTTGAGCTACGAAAGATTTTTAATTTTTGCGTAGCTTTGTCTTGAATTTACATTTAGTATTTCAATCATTGTACATAATAAAGAAAAAAATAGTGATATTTAGACGCGTCTTATTATGTTACTCTGTTAACATAGTCCTTGCACTTTTGCATGCTGTCAATATTCGCATGAATTGTTGATGTGTTGATCTAAAGCTCTATTGACTGCATCTGGAAAAAGTGTCTGCAGAACGCGGAACTGAATTTCCACTTAAGTGGGATAATGGTTATTCTCCATACTCCAAGAAGTGTTCACATTCACTGTTAAAAAAATGATATAAGCTTCCGTTACAAGTATTGGAAGCATTTATACATAAAACTAAATTTATACATAATGTATATAAACTGGTATATTAAATTTACTGTACAAGTGAGATGTAAAATTACATTAGCTTATACTAAATATTTCGAAAATTAGGAAATTTAATGTAAAAGTTTTATAATTTTTCTTAACTTGTGTATTAAATTTAATATATGAGGCATTCTTTATGAACTGAGCCGCTATATCTTTTCCAAACATTCTTTTTTATCCATGCAAATATGTTTTGTAGATAATATATTTAGTGTTGCTTTAGCCGTGTATGGAAAATGATTTGGATGTGCTTCGGCGAATGACGGCTTCAATAATGGGATGATGGAATTTACGTTTCGCTCTGATCAGGGCCTCTTCAGAATATATTTCCTTATTTTTGCTCTTCTTTATATCCAAATTATGTTTTGTAGATTTTGCTCATTTTTCCATAGGTTCTCAATGACCACTGTAGATAATATAAAATTATACACAAAACGAAAAGTGTGGAAGTTAATGAGAAAAAATATAATTAGAAGAAAAGTGGCGCATAAAAAATTTAAAAATGTTGGAATTTAATTTAAAAGTCTTCTAATCTTACAACGTGTTCGGATAAAAACTTTCAGTACATAACATTTTTAAATACTTTTAACAATGCACTAATTTGTTTTTTGCGGCACTAATAGTAACAAATAACGAAAAAAATAAGGTTGAAACGATTTTTTGTTTATCTTTTTTCGAAAGTTATAACCTACAGGATAAAAGACTATAGATACAACTGTTAGGTATGCTTTGAAAGAAACAAAACATTGGATTGTTCGGAAAAAAAGTTAGGCTTGCTAGGCAGTGTGAAGAAAAACGAGACGCTCGTAATGCGTATTATATAGTACCGGTATAAGGAACCTGGGTTTCGAGCATAAACCCGATGCGATATAGCCAGTAAGTAGAAACGGCTGTGAGACGCGGCCGCGCAACCCCAACATTACCACCCTCGCATTTCTAATCTCAGCGCCTGGCTAGTCGCACACCGCACCATCTATTCTGCGGTCTTGTGTTGTTTTATACACATACATATATACCGATATATATGGGACATTCCATGGTTATTCACACAGGATGAAACGCGATCTTCTTCAGTTCCCCTAATATTTTTTTATATTGTTCTGATCACCGAAAAAAACATTTGTGAATTTTATTAGATTTTTATTTTGTGTCGTTACAGATTTATACAAAAATAAAAGCAAATAAAATTCTAACTTACATAAAAAATATGATTTCGAAGGAAATATTATGGTCAATTTTATGAAACGCCATTTAATGTAAAAGTCGTAAAAAACATTGATAAACATCATAACGGGAATGTGTATAACTAGTTTAAAGTAAAAAAACATTAAGTTTCATTAACCCTTCGCGTACGGGTGACGCGTAAACGCGTCATATGAAACCTGTCCATCTGGCCGGGTGACGCGTAAACGCGTCATGACGCGTTTACAATATAAAAAAAAAAAAATTGATTCTACTTAAAGTGTGATATCAAGACTGTAATTCGTACCACATACCATTTTTTTCTATCAATATATACTGTTGTCTTATCAATACATCTTTTGTCTTATTAGAACAATATCAACAAGAATTCTACATTGAAAACCCGATATCTTAAGTCTAGTGTTAAGATGGAAATATCAATTTTTGATATTTAAAAATAAATTTCAAGCGTCATATTTGATAAATATGCTCGATATGATGTTATACGTTTTTGTACAATTTTTAAATTAAACTCTGTTATATAACAAACAAATTGCCCATACTATTTATATCGAGGTCATGTTTTTAATTGAAGCTAGAATATATTAACATTTTTCTTTATAATTCAAAATGGCCCAAAATACAAATCTAAAAAAAGCACAGACGTTCATAACAGTGATAACAAGATTACGAAACAAATATATTAAGGAAATTGAAGAGACTCGAATTTCATACCGTGAAAATTTCCATGGAATGCCCTATTCCTAGAAATATCAATACTTCATGTTTAAAATTATGTTTTCGCGGACATTCCTGACAAACATGCTCGATATGATGTATGTAAATTTTTGTACAATTTTTATATTAAATTGCATTACATGACAAAAAAATAGCCCATTTTTATAGAGAAGACATGTTTTAAATTGAAGCTAGTAATTTTCATTGTAAATATTCAGTTCGTTTTTTTTATAAATCAAAGAGGCCCGAAATAGGAATCTAAAAAAAATCATAGATGTTCTTTTCAGTGATAACAATAATATGAAGAAAATATATTATTGAAATTGAAGAGGATGGAATTTCATCCTACGTGAATTATCATCGAATGCCCCATATGTATGTATATGGGATCATGTCGGCTAGACTTGTTTCTCGCTGTGAACTGGCCGTTGCACATTCAGTACTAAAGACGGGGAAGCTTTTTGCCACTGCGATCACTATCGTCCGGTACATGAACGCACGTTTCGTGAGTGTATCGACGCCTACCTCATATCTAAACCGCTTTAATACAGCAGAACCGCGAAATTTCGCTGTAATGTGTTTAGATCTCGGTGTCCCGCACTCAGATTTGCATGATTTTGCATGGTTTTAGCTTTTGGAGCGTTCACTCGAAGATCTTGGCAACGGAAATTCAATGCTAATTACCAGGGTAAAGCGATTCCTAATATGTTAAACATTTAGATATTATCATAGGCCATATGATATATGGGGCATTCTGCCTGGTTTCGAACTGAGTCTGGCCCTTGACACTTCCGATTGGGTCCGCTATTTTTATACGATTAACATAACTCTAAGAACCATTAATAAAAAAAAAAAGAAAGTTTACACATTTTTAATTATCTATGATTTTTTAAAACGAATAATCGAGCGACTAAGTTTAAAAATCTGAAAAAATGCTAAAAAACCTATTATCGAAAATAAGATTTTTTGGTAACCGAGTCGATGTGGGCCGGCGAACCCATCTACTTTTTTCGGCCTTTTTCAACAAAAAAATGGTAAGAATTAGAAAAAAAGGTAACATTATGATGAGAAAAAACTAAAAGATTTTTGTATGCAACACACGATTTTTGAGAATTTTTTTCAGGTTTTCCAAATAAATATTGAGATTTTACTTGAATAATCTCAAATTTGTCCTTTTTATTAATGATTATTTAACGTTCATTATGAAATAAAATATACATACATTAAAAGAAATCTGAAAAATATTCTAAAAAGCATGTGTAGCATGCAAAAGTTTGCGAGCTCTTGCACATCGTAAAGTTACTATTTTTCCTAATTGGTTCCATTTTTTAATATTGTTGAAAAAAGGCCGAAAAACAGAAGGATTCCCCTTAAGGAAAAGTAAAAAACATCGATTCTTTAATTTACTTGATGTATATATTTTACCTGCTCTCTTAATCACAAGAAGGTTGTACTCCAGGCGCGTTTTCTACATTAAAAGGATGAAGCTTCAACGTCCGTTTCTCTTTACCAGTAAATACTGCAACGTCGCGAGTAAACGAGCTTAAAAGTCCGACCCGAAATCCAGACACTCCAAATGAGTGATCCGCGTGTGTTCACTACGTTAAAGGATGCACACAAACCGGGGATGAGCGCCCTATATGCCTGCGGCCTTCAAGTCACATATATATATATATATATACTGTCGGCAAAGTGTATAATGTTATATACACTCGTAACGAGCTTTTGCGCTCGCTAGAGCCAATTCTACAGCACGACGAAACTTTTCCAAGAGTTTCGACGTTGACGTGTGAGAAGGATAGAAAATCACGTGACAGAGAGGGAAGGAAATAAACGAAACGTGAAGGCGTAACGAAGTGTTTGGGGGATTACAGAAACGGAGGGGGAGAAGGGGGGGGGGGGAGATAGGAGGCATATGGCGCGAAAACCATTTGGAAATAGCGTGAACAAGAATCTTAGAAGGAGTACGTCTCCTCCGGCGTGGGAGAGGGTATGGTTCGCGAAGGTGAAATTGTACAGCCATGAAGGGGATATGGGGGAAAGAGGTGAGGAAGGTCTAAGTAAAGAGCGTGACGAGGGAAGGCTGAGACGGCGGAACCGGGTTACAAGTGTGTTCGAGACGGCGCATAGAGCAGGTGGTGAGCCGACGGGCCTCGCTCTTGCATTTTGGTTCCGTGTATTAGGCATTTCATGCCAATTTTCTAACAATTTTTATGAGGCATTCCATAACAGTTCAGCCCTTTAAAAAAACAATGTATTTCTCAAATATAACATATATTTTGATAATTTGGTTGTCTCGCCCCTACTGAATCGGAAGGATATGCTCCCAAGCGATAGGGTTTCAAAGGATAGACGGTTCCTCAAGGATAAAGAGTTCTATAGGGATTGCAAGGTGATCTAAAGGTATTGAGAGTTCCCTAGAGATTGGTAGATTTTTTAGAAATAGGAGGGTTCTCTAGGGTTAGGGGGTCTCCAAATAATAGGAGGTTCCTTAAGGATAGGGGTTCGCTAAAGATAATAAGATTCTTTCATAATATTGGAGGTTCCCTAAGAATATTATATCCCTGTGGGTAGGTGAGTTCTCAAGACATTGGAGGGTTCCCTGGGGACAGCAGACATCCTAAGGATAATGGGGCTTCCCTAAACATATTGGGTTTCCGCTGCCACGGCGGCTATCTCTTCCTCTCTTTCTCTCTCTCAATGTCTTTTTTTTTTAATGCGCTCTTTAGATTGACTTGAGATCTACTTAGCTCAAAGCAAACTGGACGAGACTTCCTAAAAACTAAAACACCCATAGCAACATCTTTCAATCTATTGCTAGGATTCAAAATCTATTTCTACTTATTTATAACAATTCTAATTATTTATAACAATCAGTTTATTTACTTCCAATAAATGTAGTTCAAGAATTATTTACACTTTTTTTTTAAATGAAGTATCAACTTTGTCGTAATTTTTTAAATAAGCAATGATGGTTCGAAAAGGTTTTGAATAGCTCAATTGAATCCAAATAATTTTCATCGCATAGACCATAAAAAAGTTTTATCTTTTGTGTCTTAATTTTTTTTAATGCGATCGAACGTTCTTGACGTATGACTGTAACAAATAAAGCAAAAATTAAGAGATCCCAGGAAAAATTGTTTAAAAACATTACAAACTGTTGGTACACTAGATGAAATTAAATAACCTGATTTAACTTCATAATTTGCTGTAAATGTCTTCGCGCGTAGACGCTGTCGCGCTTCTTGATCTTATCGAATATTTGACAGTAGTCAGAAATTCAGCAAAATTTGAAAGTGGCAATCTCAATTCGAAGAACCCAAAAAAAAACAAAAATTAACGCGCCTTTAATGACTTTGGGATGCAAATCTCTGAGTTCACATGTAATTAAAAATTAAGGAATACGAAATTAAAGTTGGGAATGGAATTTTCATCTTATTGCAAGAAGGTGACTCCCTCATTTGAGGCCTATATGACAAAGCTATTTATTAAAATATGTTAACAAATTGTTGTTTATAAAAAACTGACTATATACTCTTTGCTTGATCAAATTTTCACGGCTGTCTGAGTTCCGATTTAGTCCCGAACTATTTACGAAAAAAGTAGGACTTTGTAACCTTATTAAAGAGCTTTCATGCATTGACAAAGAACGTATGAACATGGACTCTGAACACGGACACGACTCTGAACATGGAAAAAAATTCCTGGCTTCGAATATTAAAAAAATTAATTTTTTTTTAAATATAACTTTTGTATATTTTCCATTTAATTGAAAAAATGAAGTTTTCACATCTTTTTTTATATTCGTATTTGCTGATTCTGTTGACGTATAAAATAAAATAAAATAAAATAAAACTGGCGCTTTAAACAGAAATGGGTGTACGATTTTTACAATTGTCTGCAGAATTGTAAAGCTAAAAAATTGATTGCTTATCGACCATTTATTTTATCGATGAAATAGCAATAAAATGAGAAATGTTATATATCTCCTATGAGCATATATTGTTTCCTCCGCTTATTAGCTCGAACCACGTTTTCTGCTTCAAAGTGAATGAAATTCATGATAGAGCTGAAAAAAAATCTTCATTCTTGAGTTTTTATGACTCTGCATTCAAAGCCCAAATGTCAAGCAGTGTACGAATGTGACTTAAGTTTTCCTTTGAGGGTGAAAGCATGATATTCAAAAAAATGCATTCAATTAAAGAAATGGTAAGCAAACAAAAGTACGAGTTCGAGTTGGCCTGGAAAGCGCTTTACGTATATAGCGTAATACGGTTTGTAGCTGGAGTGTGTGCACCTTTACCACCTGCCTCAGAGGTGCGCCCCGCGTTCTCTCTCACAAACTCGTCGGCTGTCCACGACTTTCGAAAGCTCGTTAGCCGCGAGCGAGCTTGTAAACGAGGGTAAATTGAAATCGATTCGAAAGCTCGCGAGTATATGGTGGGCCACATCGACCGAACTCCTGTAGTGGTAGAACTATTAGAGTAATGTATATATAGGCAAACGTACACATATATGTACTTCTATCTCTTAGTGTCATTTTATAGTAGTCGCAACTTCTGCCTCTATCTTTATCCTTCACTTGGTTTTAGCGCGAGAGAGCTCGTCACCAATTCGCTCGAAGCAGAAACTGGCAATAAAAAAAAACATAAGAAAAAAGGAAGAAGGAGAAGGAATGAAGGGAAGGTACCTATATGCTCGTGCGGCTCGGTGCCGAGTCGTCCGTTCGTCCGATCGCCTCTAGGGCAAACCCGTGAAAGCGGGTGAGAGAATGCACGCCGATGTCGAGTGGGTATTATATGAGTCATTCTCTGTCAGTTTTGGACCACTTTTTCCTCTTAATCTCCGTGACCCTTCTCACAATTAGACAAGTGTCATCATTACTTCCAAGTACTTGTTGGGATTTTTTTTATTCTGATTTTTTATGCCGAAAATATTTTTTGCGTTCCTCATAGAAGAAGCTTTGTTTTCATAAAAAAAAAAAACGAAGCCAAAATTGATTAACATACTTTCTCATAGATGTAGCTTAAAAAGAAGCATTTGTCAAACATGAAAAATTGTGAGGAAGCAATTTGCAAGGTTCTACTGTGCAGGCTTATTTCTACAGGTTCTGTATAACCACTGTAGGTTATATACAATTAAAAGCAAAATAAAAAAGTTTCGTCATTAGTGAAAAAAATGTAATTAAATAAATAAAAAAAGTGGCTGAACTGACGAAAAACCGTTCATAACTTTAAAGTCATAAGGACAAGAAGATTGCACATACGTTAAATTATTTAACTAAAATTTATAATTGTATTTACACTCTGACAATTTGCAATCAAAAGTAAAATATATGATTTATTGGATTTAAAAGTGTACAGTGAAAAAGAAAAAAAAAAATTCCGCATTTTCAGTTCGTATTGTCGACTTAACACTTTTAAGTTATATGAATTGCAAATTTAATTTAAAAAAAATATCTTAGACGGATCAAATTAAGAATCTAAATAATATTACAGGAAACGGGCAATCTGATTATTTAAGAAATATGTTTAGAAAATAATAAGTAGAAAAATAGGATATTTTACATAATTACATCCTGTGGTCCATCCTTTCGGTACCATTTAAATTGCTCAGAATTTTGGCTGGTCAGCCACATTTATTTGTTTCAATCATTTTATTTTGCCAGTCTCTTTTCCGTCAATTAACAGAATGGCGGTATTCATGAATTGACAGAGAATGCCTCATATACAATAAGTGCGGAGAGTCGAGGGGTTGATGGTGCTCCGAGCGCACGTGAGAATTCTATATCCAACTGGAAACCACACGTACGTATTATATATATACATACGTGAAAATGTACGAACGAAAGCCGCTAAACACATAGCAGGGGTTATAGTTTTGCGAGCTGTTTCAAGATCGATCGAGCGAGAGAACTGTATAGAGTACACCGTGTATTGCATTTCCTATACTAACGTGTATTATAGTCGTAGAGCGCGGCCGTGTTTCGCTCTGTAGACCACATGCTTACTCTCTCTTTCTCTCTCTCTCTCTCTCTCTCTCTCTCTCTCTCTCTCTTCTCCGTAAGCTCTTGCCTATATTCTACGTTAGACGATGAATAAAAAATTGAAACTGTCTTCTCTCGGTGGTATTCAATAATGCAATCAGCATCGAGGGCGACGGCACTACCACTGCAATGAAATCTCGTATCTATACGCACTATTCTATCATACTCGAATTTCGTAGCTTTACTTTTACTTACTCGAAAACACTTCTTTTCGCTTTACGCTTTAGTTCTACTTTTTTTTTGTCGATTATTCTGGAGATTCATTGTTTCGATATTTAAAAGGAAAATTTGGGTTTTTTTACACGGGAACTGGAATGATAAATGTTTAAAGTTACTCGCGATTGTATTTTTTCTTTTTGCGAAGAAGTTTTAAACTTACTGATAGTATCTAAAAAAACCACAGGTTCTTTAGGTTCTGTTAGGTTAGATTAAGTTTGGTTAGGTTAGCTTCTCTTCTCTCGTTTATTTATTTTTTTAATTTCTAGATACTTTGAGGACAGTCCCCAAAACAGCCAAATGTCCTCAAAACAACCTTTTCATATATGTATATATAACACTCTATGTTATACAAATATTTTGCCGCTGCTGCCGCCGCCGCTGCTGCCGCCGCCGCCGCCGCCGCCGCCGCCGCCGCCGCCGCCTTATACAACAATCGAGACTGGCCCGGGTTAAATGATACACCCAAGACTGCATTTTTCTAAGTCCCTCAAGGGTTTCTTGGGCCTGAATTTTTTGAAGTGACATAAGTAAGTCTGGCCGGGGTCAAATGACACACTGCATCTGAGGTCAAATGATCCACTGTGGCTGGGGTCAAATGACATATCCATGACCGGGTTTAATTGAGACATCATGGCTGTGACTGGGGCACCACAGGAGGATTTAGTATGAATATATAAAGAGTACATCCGGGCCATCATATTCTGCCAGCATCGTCAATGTGAGCGCGCGAGCCAGAATAACCTGCTAGTATATATAAGCTAACGTGGCCCCCAAAAAACCTTTTTTTTGCTTCCTCATAGAGGAAGCTGTTTTCGTGAAAATTTTTTTTTCGAGATTTTCATGTCAGCATACTCAGAATGGTCCAAGACGTCGAGAAAAATAATTTATACGAAATGTCTGTATGTGTGCGTGTGCAATTTTTCATGTATTTTCCCCACATTTGGTACGTAATTGGGCTATCATACAATAACTTTTGGGATTGCAGTCGACGCGAATCGGTTGAAAAATTCAAATTTACAGCATTTTGAAAATTTTGAAAAAATTATTGTCACGCAATAAGTTTTGTAAATTACGATATATTAGGTTGAAATTTTTTACACAAGCGAACTTACAGTGAACCGTGAATGGTGCCAAGTTTGGGGAGAATCGATAGAGTGGTTCAAATTTTATTGCAATTTTAATTTTTTTTTAAATGTCCGTAAACACTTCTACTTTTCTAAATTCTGGGATGACCGGCTGCAATTTACCACGTGATTTCACAATTATTGAGTATCGAAGATGAATTTATTTTAAGGAACCGTCGCTATGTTGATAAATTTCAATTTTATTCCAAAAAATAGCAAAACATTGCTGTCGCGAAAAAGATCGACTTTTTAAGGCAGATTTCAATAAAATTTGGCACACATGTGGATTGCCCTAGAACTAGGTCTGGGTATATATTTTACGCAAATCGGTCAAGCGTTTCAACTTTTATAACGTTTCTTAACTTTTGAAAAATGTCGTTCGAGCATTCACTCGCGCAAATTGCGAGATATCGGGCTTAAATTTGTTTTACTTCTAGACTATGATAAAACAAGGTTTTAATTCAAATTTGGCACAAATCGGTCGAGTAATTCGAATTTTATAACATTTTTTATTTTTTTTTTAAATCTCGTTTGCGCACTAGCTTGCACACATTAAAAGATACCGGCTTCAAATTTATTTCACGTATTGAACACCGTGAAGCAAGGTTTGAGTACAAATTTGAAGAAAATCGGTTGAGAGGTTTGAATTTCATGACGATTTTAAAATTTCAAATAGCTTGTGTAAAATCTGAAAAAAAATCTGGGGTATTTTTTTTTCGGTGAAATAAATAAACGTAAGGGGTGCCAGGGGTACTTTTTTTTTTTTGAGGACCACCCTAATATATATATGTCGTCTGTAGTATAGAACTACATTAATCTGAGATTTTCAGATGTTTTCATTTAGCAATCTCGATCAACTACACTAGAATACAAAATTCGCAATACTTTATATCTCCGAAGAATCAATAATGTTTATTTTTTTAAATAATTAATAGTCGACGATTCGAGAAATCAATTTTCTCCGTCACCTCTTTTTCAACAGAATATCTGGAAAGCTAAATACTTGAGATATACTCGATAATGTAGAATTTTTTTAGTATTAATGGTAGACCTCGTGTTCTTATATGAGGCATTCTCGGTCACTTTTTATTCACAAGCTCTCAGATATTTAAGGTAGATTTTTCTTGCCATAAATTTATTAGCCGATCAATATACTTTGTTTTATTATTCTTATTTTGAAAGCGAAAAAAATACCAAAAACATACTTTTTATTTTTCATAAACTGCCGAATGTAATAGCAGAGTGGAAATCAAATATATAAGGAATCAATAAGACTTGAGAAGACGAGCAGCGAAACCGATCACAATCATCACATTTTGTTTTGCAGAATGTCTGGAAAGCTTAAAATTTAGGACATACTCGATAATAGAGAATTTTTCTATCAACGGTA
Organism: Perithous albicinctus; assembly: GCA_964016905.1. Taxonomy (NCBI): domain Eukaryota; kingdom Metazoa; phylum Arthropoda; class Insecta; order Hymenoptera; family Ichneumonidae; genus Perithous; species Perithous albicinctus. The sequence goes on along the minus strand of OZ024692.1, from coordinate 14,759,564 downwards.
GACCTCGACATCTTATATAGAATTATCTTATATAGAACATTCTTTGGCAATTTAGACAGTTTTTATTCTCACCCTCTTAGATATTTTTGATAATAATCCAAATATAATTACTGATCGACTTACCGTGATTTCTTTTCAGTTTTTTTTGTCATAAATTTATGAGTGGAATATATTTTGTTTTATTAGTTATATATTGAAAGGGGAAAAAATACTGAAAAGACATTTGTTATTTCTGATGAACTTTTGAATGCAATAGTAGTGCGGGAATCGAATATTCAAGGCGTTAATTGGAGTTGAGTCGACGAGTAGCGAAATTAATCACAACCATCATCTCTTATTCCACAGAATGTCTGGAAAGATTAATATTTAGGATATACTCCATAATGGAGGATTTTTCTATTATCGGTAGACCTCGACACCTTATATACGGGATTCTTTGGCAATTCAGACACTTCTTATTCTCACCTTTTTGGATATTTTTTTATGATAAGCCAGATTTAATTACTAATTCCTAGTACTTTCTTTGCAAATTTCTTTTTGTCATAAATTTATGGTTCTATGAATATATTTTGTTTCATTAATTTTATCTTGAAAGAGAAAAAATTACCGAGAAGATACTTTATACCTTTTTTTATTTAATATTATATTTACGGAGTCAATAAGAGAATTCCATTTTTATTAAAAAACGCAGATGCATCCCTGTGAGTTCCGTAAAATTTTAAATGAATGTTTTTACAATTATTTTAATAATATTAATTACAATGTTTTAAATCAATAAATAGAAGTGAAATTATAAAGAGAATGTGGCGCATTAAACAAATTATTATAAACATGAAGTCTGCCTCTTATATTTCTTTTACTCGATTTCTTGTCTTCCAACATCGAAACAATTTGTCTTTTTTTTTAAAACATAATCTTTTGATTTTTTTTTACTCACGTGAAATATCTGCGAGTGTAAGAAAAAAAGTGGCCGATTTGACAGAGAATGGCTGATACGCTAGACACACTTTTTGTTTGGAAAAACACGTATAGTGTATTATGATTATCTACCGGAAGTTATCAAACTAGAAGTCACAAAATTACCATTTATGGTTTCGACTTAAAGAATGTCCTCGTTAAAGGCGAGCGGTGTACAATTTTTTTGTAGAGTTCGCTTGACGAGGTTTTCTCATAAGATTAGCATATGAAAAAAGAAACAATTTTTTACTTAAACAAACAATAACTCGGCCAAATATATTAAATATTTATGGTAGTATTGTATGTATTTCAAGTGTTTGTACAAGGTACTACATAGTGTAGTCCTAATTCTGTATATTTAATTAAGGAGTTTACTAATTTAAAAACATAAAAGTCTTCTATTTCTTTTTAAATTTTAAATTAATTTTTTTCCGTCAAAAATTTTCTAGTTGTACAAAAAAAAAGTACAAAAAGAAATTGTTGAAAATTTGAATTTTGATTTTACCACATAATTTTTGTCATATTTTTTTATAAATAGCTCAATGTCTCTTCTTTCAAATGTGCCGTCAGCGGTTTCCATATACACTTATTTTTTGCCGAAATATAATTTAGGTGTTTAAACACTTTTTTCCCCCAAATATTTAGGAGTGGCCACCCTCTTAATCATATATGTATGATAAACCTCTTTGAGCGACTTCCACCATTTTTTTCTATAACGTTCCCCTTAAAAAATCATTTGGGTTCTTATGGTTCTGTCAACTTGTTATCTATTCTTGATTCTCTGTCGATTCCAATGACTTTTGAATCATTAAGGATTTTTAAGGTCTTTAGATAAGATATCCTGACAGTCTCAAACGCGTGAACCTATTTTAATGTCGATTATAATTTCCTATTAAATAGACCTATTTTAATGTTGATTTAATTTTTGCTTTCTCATAGAGGAATCTTTGTTTTCGTGAAAATTTTTTTTTTTCTTTTTTTTTCATGTCAGGACACTCAGAATAGTCCAAAACTTTGAGAAAAGTGGTTTTGAAAAAATGTATATATGTGTGGGTGTGGCCGGCATGCAAAATTCAAACTTAGATACCTAATGAATGGCTTTATCAATCGAACTGAAATTTGGCACTCTCGTGGGGCAGGTTGGTGATGAAACCTTTCTTTGTGATGATTTTCAAAAAAATTCAAAATATAAGATTTTCTCTACCTTTCGCAAATTTTTAGCTATCGAGCTAAATAATTTATTACAAATAAAGCTATGTTAATGGAGGATCGATATTAAATTTCGAATGAACCAATTTTTTTTTTATTTTTCGAAAAAATTTCATTTTGCTCTAACTCACGTCAAAACTCACAAAATGAACTGAAATTTTCTACAGATGAAAAACCATATTAAGCGCCGCTACGTCCCAAATTTGGTGATGATCGGTAAAGCATTTCGAATGTTACGTGAGTTTGAATTTTTCAAGGAATTTACGTTTTGTTATAACTCACAAATTTTACACAAAGCTTCCTCATAGAGGTGGCTTTGTGAAAAATCGAAATCAACGAGGAAGCAATGTGCAATGTCTTTGCAGTATTTTTTTTTTATTAACGCCGCTAAACCTATCGAAGATATGATATCGCCATGATGCCAATTTTCGTGTAGTTAGTATAAGACAAAGACCTATATTTTATATTAAAACATTTGGTTTATACAGTGAATCGTTTTTTATTTACAGCAAATTCAAAAAACACAAAAATAAAAAATCTGTATTTAATTCTGGATGAAATATTGGATTAAGAAATTTGAAATAATTTGTACATACTCCGCACACTCTTCAGGGCTCTCAAAAAAATTGTTGAAATTATTTTTTCTTTGTCATCACGAAACAGAGGTGGCCAACTTCGTGCGAAATTCCTCGTTATAATACGATTTAGTTCCTTTATTATAATGTTTAATATATATGTATGTATTTCATGACTGTACATTTCAACGCGAGGAATATTGCATGTACATAATAAGCGTATACGACAATTGTTCATAATGACGTTTGACCTGCACGAGGAGATTCGATCGGCTCCCCGACGCGCAACGTCTGAAATTGTATCCAACCCGTATGCATATATTATATCGTATTATCATGCAAACGTGCAACTCGAGCCGGTTTCGAAGCTTCTCTACACCACTCGACAATATATAGCACAAACGAATCATTAATAATAAAGTATTGTTTTGCACTGCTTCGTTGAACGTTCTTTTTTATTTCCCCCCCCCCCCCCCCTACTTGTATTTCGTCGTTCCGGAATAATACGAGACACGACAATCGTTCGCTCGCTTCCGACCTCCTTATTTATAGTCTATATGCCTCGCTTGTTCACTCGGTATGCGTTCGGATAATGAATAGGTGCGAAAAAAAAAAACATTCTTCGAACACCTCGCTCGAGTCTATACAGTCATTGCGACGCCAAGATTCGAGAGCACGATGCGCGACAACATATACACGCGACTATCCCGCACAATTTTTATTCTCTTTTATGTTTTTTCCGGTGACTTGCAGTATATAAAATGGTGAGCTTTTCTCGATCTCTCTATGGCATTTTCATGATTACACAAACATGATTTGTTAGTAGTGAGAATATACAGGCCACCGTGGGAATTAATATATAGTGTATTAAATATAGATGGGTTTTTATTTTTCGTTATAAAAAATGTTTGAATGCTTTAAGGTTTTTCTTTTTTAACTTAGTGGTGGATGGAAATTATTTATCTTTGAGGAAATTTGTGATCTATTTTTAAGTTATATTGCAAGTGAATCTGCGATATTGACAAATTGTGCTCAAAGGGTTAAAATAGCTATTTCCAGGATTTGGTTGAAATACTTAAAAAAATGTTTGTTTAATGATACAAAAAATCGCAATTATATATATCGCATGAGATTTTTAATACAATTTTTTACCAATGAAAAAAGAAACATTATTTTGTATTAAAATACAATGGAGACGTGGTTAATTTTAATTAATGAGATGAAAAATGTTTTTACATTTGTGAAATTACAGTTCAGATTTTAATACGGCTATTTTTATAAAACTTTTTCCTTAATTATCCCGAACATTTTTGTGTGTGACGTGAAAACTTTGGACGATAATTTGTGACTTTTTAATCATTACTGAAGTGTTTTAAATAAATCATATTTGTAAAAAATAAAATGTTGAATATATGAATTGAGAAAAATATAAAAGTAATATTATGTGAAAAGAAGTTTCCTATCGAATTTATTTAACAATTAAGATAAAAACAAGCTTACTAACAAATTTTTGGCATTATTGTTATTATTAAAAATCAATGTTCTTAGCATCTTGAATGACGTTGATTTTTTTTTAGATTTTTCTGTTGTCTGAAAATATTCAATGCATAATCAAATCAAACTTAAAAAAAATAATGTCTATCAAACCACTTCAAATTTGTTAGTTAACAATTGATCATCCTCAATCTTGTGAATTTTTAATTTAAAATAATGTAAATAATCGTATTCGTATATAAACTCGGTCAGCAGTAGTTATACTATATTTTTATGAGGCTGCCCCTTTTGCATAAATTTGCTTTTTATGAGAACGACTAAAATCTCGATTTGCATGAGCTCAATAAAAAGAATTACCTTTTTTTTTAATCACCCTAATGATATCACATAATCGGATGAACCACCTGTGCGAGTTTAATCGAGCTTAGTCGGACTCTAAAATAAATGAATGCAAAATTAATTTAATAAAACTGTAAATCTAATTCAAACACTCGCGTGTAATTCTATAATAAATTATTGCAGCATTTCTCTGCGGACAAAAAGCAAGAAACAACTAGAAAAAAACGTAAGGTATTTAGATCTCGCCTAATCATTAATTTATTCATATTCAATATAAACATTAAACAATTTCTTCTATAAATGCATTCAAAATATAGTAAAAAAAAATATTTTTTTAGATAAAAAAGGACTCGGTAATAGTTAATATTTTTCAAAGGCCACCGCTTTTGTATAAATTTATTCATTATAATAATCACTTAAATCTCGAAGTACATAAGTTCAACAAAAATATATTTTTTTTTTAACACCGGTAAATAAAATGTAAAAAATAGAGAGAAGACTTGAAAATTATCAGTTTATCTTATTTATATCGTTTTTTTAAATTTATCAGCTTTATCCGTCGAGCTGAAATTTGGCCCACACGTGGGGAAGGTGGACACCTTTATTTAAGATCATTTTCAAAAAAATTCAAACATAACATTATTTTTTATTCAATTTTGAATTTTCAGAAAAATGTCTGTATGTTCTCTAGCTTTTGCAAATTTATAGCTATCAAGCTGAATAATTTTGACATGAATTGAATTGACAAATAATACTAATAAATTGACATGAATTGACAAATATACTCGGTTTTTATGAGATTTTAAATTTTTCGAAAAAAAAGTCATTTTTCTCTAACTCACATCAAATCTCACCAAATGAACTGAAATTTTTTACAGACGAAAAAGAATACTAAACGTTGCTACGTATCAAATTTGGTGATAATCGGTAAAGCAGTTCGAATTTTACGTGAGATTGAATTTTTTTTTTAAATTAACGTTTTGTTGTAACTCACAATTTTACACAAAGCTTCCTCTATGAGGAAGCCAAAATTGATAAATAAGCTTCCTCATAGAGGTGGCTTTATGGAAAATCGAAATTAATGAGGAAGCAATGTGCAAAGTTCTACTTTACAGCCTTTTATTCAAACAAATGAAATTACATTAGCAGCAATTATATATTTCTTTTAAGACTGCCTCTTTTGTATAAACTTGTCCCTTATGAAAATGACTAAAATCTCGAACTGCATGAAATCAACAGTGAAAAATAATAAGACGCTCTTATTATTGAAACGTACCTAAAGATGATATCACATAATCGAATGAACCACCTGTGCGAGTTTAATCGAGCGTGAATGTATCCTAAAATAAATGAATGTAAAATTAATTTAGTAAAACGATAAATCCGATTACAACTGCGTGAGATTGTTCAATCAATTATTGTAGCATTCCCAGTGGAAATGAGCTCGGGCGGCGGGGTGACGTGGGGGGGGAGTGGGAGGGTCTGATATCGGTGTTAACAAGTGGGCCAAGCCAAGTGGTGCTATAATATTGTTTTAATCTAGAATAAATGTAAGCTGATTTTTCAAATCAAGACTGGTAGGTATATAATTGATGGCAAGCGGATGTGGGTCATGCAATTATTAAACGAAGGAGAATGACTCGTGCCGAGCACTCAACAGCAGCAGTAGCAAAGCCGAGAAGGGAAATAAAAAAAGATAAAAAAAAGTAACAGATCCACCCTCTCCGATGGAGATCGCGCGCACCGCTGTTATTATATTGTATGCTAGGATTGTAACGCCTGCGCGATATCTTGGCGGGAGAGCATGAACATCGCGCGCGCCTGCATCATGAAACGTACGAATACAACCCTTAGTTGACGTTCGCACGTCGTGAACGTCGCAATGCTCGTTCTCGCGATTCCGTTCCTCTGTCTCGCGACGTGGGCAAATTGTCTCAACGACCCCGCACCAGGTAATTGACAAAAAAAAAAAATTAAAAACAAAAATAAATAAATAAATTTTGATTTAGTCATGTTTTGCAAAAGATTTTTTTCATCGACAATGCAACAACAAATATTGTCGCTGATTAAAAACGTTTGGAAATTCAATGTACCGGTTCTGCAAGTTTTTATGCAAAAGAAAAACTGCAGTAAATATATAAAATTTGAGTTCGTCATGTTAGGATTGATTATATTCATCGACAATATAGCAGCAAGAAAAAATTTGCAATAGAAATATTACTATTAAAAAAAGAAAACATTTGAAAATTTAATTTACCGGTACTGTGGAAATTATGCATAAAGTCATACATTAAATATAATATGCAAAGTAAAGTGAAAAATTACAGTTATGCATCGCATTTGCATGTTCATTTTAATGTAACAGTTTGTGAATTTAAAACTTTGAGTATCGGAAGATTAAATTTTGAGCGGACTTTTTTGTTTACAGTGTATTCTTGAACTACATAATTCTATAACTAAATAAGGATTGCATCCTCGATTAATTGACGTGAAGGCGGAAATCACCGTTGCCGCAGAAAATTTTCTAAAAATTCGTTTTATTTAGACTGTTGAAAAAAAAAGAAATTAACATTCGTGCGTTTGATGTGCGGTGACGTGTATGCTCGTGCTCCATTTGAACCGGATTTCTAAACTCAAAAGATGTTGGTGTTATTTTAAATTACGTGAGTGCAGTTTCATATAAGCGTACGGATTTTTGGAAACATTAATCAACAATATGGCACAGTTAAAAAAAAATAAGTTTGAAAGTTAGACAAAAACGGTGGTGATTTGGTTTCTACGAAAACCAATTTTTAAAATTTTTTAAAAATCGTACGCCTGATGATAGATAATTCCGTTATAAATATTCTATGGAAATTAGCCGAGCCACCTAAAAGAAGCATGATAAAACATTACTTAGTGACACTATTTATTATAAAGTACTGCCACTTAAGCTTGACAAAATGTGTACCAAACATTACAATTTAGCAATTTTGTAAAGTGCAATATTTTTCTTACGTCGCAGTTTTTCATACAAACCGATTTTCAACAAGACCTCAATAACTTAAATTCATCGATTGGTTTGTTCGGAAATCTCCGAAAAGTGAAAAATATCGCACCTAATCGGTCACTTTATGACTGCAAAATTAGAAAATTGTAATGTTTGATATACATTTTATAAAGCTTAAATATCAATTTTTTTAATAATCGGTAGTTAAAAAAAATAGTTTTATCATTTCTGTTTTTTGTGTCTCAATGAGCATAAAATTTGACCATCGAATTAATTTTTATAATCAACGGTTTTCATTTTAATATAACATTTTCCCGGCATTCTTAAGACTTTTAAAAATGAAGAATTAAAAATCTATTTTTTTAAAAGCGTGTCACAGTGATTTTTTCCCTTAAGGGTCATTGCGAGAAGCGTTTGATTAGATCAATATAATCGCACGTGGCGTACCGGTTACTTAGTGGAGCACGATTAGTTGCTTGTCAGGAAAGGACTGCGCGATTCTGTGGCTCGGTTTTGTATATCCAAACGTACCGAGATTGCATACACTAATATCGTCACGATCGTGCGAGAAATATACAACATCGTCGAGCGAAATAGAAACGTAGAGTGCGACAAGCTAGGTAGGCTTTACCTATTAGTATGTCCCTTGGTGCACCACCTGGGCCACGGGCGCGCTCACCTGACAGGTAATTAATTATCAGCGCGATTCCGCGGGTGCAACGAGAAAGTCCAACGAACTCGCCGGCGCGCAAGTTCCCCGTGTCTTATCCCGTCGCGTGATAATCACTCTCGGAGTGTTGGTCGCGTCGCCCATGCTTTCTCTACATTCTGTCTCGCTGTCGCAATAAAACAGTACAAATATATAACCTCCAGTATAAAATAGTGTTGTATTGTACGTGCTTAATGTCGTCTCTAAGAATTTTGTTGAATAAGGAAAAAAAAAAATATTTTGTTACTGTAACGACATGTCATTTACATTTTTTTGTTAAACTGCAAGAGTGTGAAAATTTATGATATTTATAAACAATCAGGGTTAACGACAATTTTTTTTAAGTGCCAATAAATACATTGTATATTAATTATATGGACATGACTGTCTATTTGTCGTGTCATTAAAAAAAAAAGTACTTTCGGTCGTAAAAATAGAGATAATGAATTTTTTTTTGTAAAATTCAGGAAAAAAATGGTGCAATGCAAATTTTAATCATACACAAATGTTAGTCATAGTTTTTACTGTGTAGGTAAGTCCACAAACGAGTCAAAGGACGATATTGGATTTCACGTTGCATTTAACCGTCCGCATAGTTCTCGCTACTGAAAGGGAAATCCCGTGAAAGCGCGGACGTGTGCCTCGTTCGTTTGCATATTATCGGGACGGATGTACTCGAAACCTATTAATTCAGACGGTCAGGGCGCAGCGTGTGATGTGACTACACTACGTTCGTAGGGTCAAGTGCGATTGTGGGATTAGTGTGATAGCGAGGGTTCGTTTTTTTTTTCACAGACGAAATTTATTTCGCGCGGAGTATCAATCTAATTTCAACCTGTTGGTTTGACAAAAAAAAACCAACTGAGTTTCGACCACCAAATAGTGATCTTAATGTTGATTTGACGGTTGGAATTCGTTCGGTTTTCGTAAAATCAACCGTTGATCCAAACTTGGGCTCGCCATTTATTGATCGGAACTTGGTTGTTTAAGGGTTGATTTTTAGCACAAACGAACAGGCTGCAGTTGAGTTAATACCACGTTATCCAATCTGAAGCCTACAAAAACTCGACTGAAAATCAATCTTTCGATTATACCGAAATCCAACGATGATCCGACCGAAAACCAAACAAAGTAGACATAGGCTCAGTCCACGTGAGTATAGTCACCACTTGTCTAATTTTCCAATAATTTGCAAATTGGTCTTACCCACATAATACAATAGCCAAAGAGATACGAGTAGTCAATCGGATTCTCACAGCCAAGACCCAGCTATTTGTCAGCAACTGATGTCAATCGAACTATGGCCTCGTTATGTAATGGTTGAGATTCAGCCGGTTTGCTCCAGCAGGTCTGCTATATCGTCAAAAACTTACAAAAAAATCGACCGAAAATCAAGATTCTTTCCGAACCTACCAATAACCAACCAAAGTAGTCATATGCTCAGCCCACGTGGGTTGTGTCACCACTTGTCCAATATTCCAACAATTCGCGAATTGCTCGCACTCTCATAGCGCAATATCCAAAGAAATACGAGTACAGACAGTCGGATTCTCACAGATAAGACTTAGCCATTTGGCGCCAGGTGATAAATTTCCTTTGTGCTAGGACGTTAAGGAGCCCCACCGGACACCGCTGCTAGAGTCCGGCGTGCGGTGGCGACGACAACTGTGGAAGCGGCACCGCAAGTTCCTGAAAACTCGTATTCCCTTTGCCGATGCACTTGTACTAGGCGCACACATCCGCTTGCCGTTGTGCCAAACTGCGGCAAACCGAGGGATAATAATCGTTATTCACGAAACGGCTGCGAGTAGACGTTCCGGCGTATTACCTTATATACCCAAAATTGATCCGAGCGCGATTTCGTGAATCACTTGCAAAAAGCTTCTCTCCGACGTTCTCCTTATTCGCCTGGCGTTCGTTTCACGCTCGATCGTTATTCCCACACGCTGCTTTCTTATGCTTTGCTATGTTATATCAAGAAAACGAATTTCATATCATTTCCCGGACGCAAATAGACATACGAATATGTAAAACCGAATGATATGGTGGTATCGTATTGTATTTTAAGCAGCATGGTATAACGTAGACGAAGAGGAGGAGCGTGAGTCAAATCGATTCAGTTTTGGGGGTGCCATTCAGATAATTTGATGGTTATCCCATTATCCGTTATACCGAGACCGCGATTCGGGTCAGGGCGTTATGTGTGTTCTTCGGATTCAACCCCTTTGACAAACCTTGTCTGTCCGCTTGGTTGCACGTTGATAAATCAGCTTACTCATTTCGGTGCTAACCCATTATTTTTTTTCCGTCTACGAAATTCGAATTACAAACCCCCTCTTTTTCGTTGTCTAATTAATTTTATGCTTTCGACCTTCAGAACCATTGAAGCCCTTTCTTTGCTCGTTTCCACTGTTTTGATACTATGCACACACGTGGTTAATTTGAAACACTCATTACTGGAACTAAATTAATCGGTTGGTATTGTATGCAGAAGTTGAACGTGATTACAGGAGAGTTGAAGTCGTCAGCTTCGTTGGAGCGAGTCTATATTGGTTTTTCAAACTTCTGACCATGCAAAGCATTTTTCAGTAACCTAGCAAAGCATTTTTAGATTTTTGTTTAAACTCTCTGTAAATTAAAACGAATTGTGTATTATTTGCTTCACAAAAATTTTTTAAAAATGCCGAGCATGGCTAAAAAAACGTAATTTTATGTCCCTGTTAAACGCACTTTGAGCTCAAATTTTGACTGAAGTATCCACCTGACAACGGTCAAATCGTCATTATTATTGTTTCCCTGCTCGGGTGCACCAAAAAATCCAAAAAATCCCTGATGTGACAAAAAAAAACTTTAAAAACTTAATTTTAATAGAAACATCCACTTGATAACAATCAAACGGTCATTTTCAATGGTAATTGACTTTTGACTTAAGCATTTGGCTTGAGGTCCTATCTACAATTTCTATTTCTATTGAGTAACTTATAATCGTAAAAGTGAGTATAAGGCGATGCTGCATTTGATTTGATAAGCGTTTCTAATTGACGTCAGTTGCACTTCTCGTTTTTAAGGAGCGAATTTCCAGCTGCTTACACATACCCCGATCGTAAGTTAGTTTTGTAGAAAATAACAGAAATTTGTGAAAGAATTGATGTAATAATGTTGTAATCGAATATTAATCGCCCGGTCAATTATTCTTGACGTCACAGATTTGTCGTCGTCATTTTCATCTTCAGACTCACAATTTCTGTGATTTCTTGAGTGTTCTTAAAAGTCTATTTTGGGGATAAATTTAAGATGTTAACATAATTATAGCATTTTCATCGAAAAGAAAAGCTCTGAGAAATATCTAGTACATAGAATATCGAACAGACATATGTTTTTAAAAAGAATTCATCTATAAATTTGTTCTGAACTTTTGTTCCAATTACGTCGGTACTTTTTTACGGGCCTTTTAATAGAACAGCTATATTCAAAATATACATGCATAGATGAGGTATTAGATTATTATTTCTGACTAACCATGACTATTAATGATTCCTGGACAACATGTCTATACCTCGTTTTTCTTGCGTCATTCATATCACTGTGTACACGTCATACATATGAGAATTTAATGGTTGGCACGTGACGTTGTTATTTGTGGAAGAATAAAATTGATTGGAACATTTATTTTGGTGGAAACTTTAGTGGTTCGAAATATCACACTTTCTTTTCAACCTCAACTCTTTCTTACCATCCGAAAGACGATAAAACTTAAGTGCAAGACATTATCGATGAAATATGAAATTGCTTGTTTCTCGTTACAATAACGATATTATTAATATTTGGAAAATTTTACTTTTATTTAGCGAAAGTTTTTTTCAATTTATCGAAATTCCTCTCGAAAATTAATTTTTAAAAATTAAAAAAATAGACATATTTATGAGTCTCAGCTTTCAAATAAATATATTCCCGGTTTAATGGAAATTCAAGAAAGTAAAACACTAGTGCATAATGCCTCCCTACTTGATTAGAGTTTGAATTTTTCGAAAAATTAACGTTACTATACTAATTCTTGTAAATACATTTTATTTTATATTCAACTTGATTAATTAATTAATTAATTAACAATATATTGTTAATCACAGAGAACTACAAACAAAACACACGCCAATAAATAAATATAAAATAAAATTTGAGAAGGACCTAGACCAAGGTCGAAACGTAAAATGAAAGAATAATTCATGAAAATAAAAAAAAATATATTAAAATAAACCAACTTCTTCTAGAACGTTGGATTAAAACATTTGACCTAATTTACAGAAAGTACTTTCAAATAGTACTTCAATTTAGCTAATTATAAACAATATCTGGAAAGGTTTAGAAAAAGTTCCTGAATAGAAAGAAAATGCCTCATGTAATAAAAGTATTTCATACCTGGCTGTTGACATTTGACAATTGAACGTGCAATATGAAAAACTGTGTTTATGGAGTAACTAAAATAACTAATTCTTACAAAACTTGAGCCAGCAAACACAAATTCCGCATTCAAACGAAATACTATTCAGTGATGTTTAGTACAAAGTTTCATCTAAATTAGTGCGGTAGTTGGCGGGTTTTTCAAGTTCTTGCTTCCTCATAGAAGAAGCTTTGTTTTCATGAAAGAAAAATGTTCCGAGATTTTCATGTCAACATACTCAAAATGGTTCAAAACGTCCAGAAAAGTGGTTTAGAAAAGATGTCCGTATGTATGTGTGTGTATGTGATAGAGGGGCTAAAATTCATATTGCCATAACTCGGGAACTACTCAACCGAATCATCTCAATTTTTTGTGCCATATATAGTACAGTCAAGTGTCTCATTGGTAAACATTTTATAAAAATCGATTGAAGAATTTTGATTTTATGGAATTTTTAAGATTTTGAATCATGTCTGTGAACATTCTAACTCGAACACATTTCCAGCTATCGGGCTGAAACTTGCAACAAAACTTCATCGGGGTGGTGTGACGTTTGATACTAAATTTGGGCGAAATCGACAAAGCACTTCAAATTTTATAAAAAATTTCCATTTTTCTCATTTCTTTGAAAATGCTATAACTCGAGAACGGAATAAGCAACTGATCTAAAATTTTATATAAATCTTAAAAAGAGGGTTTCAATATTTTATACTGAATTTGTGCAACATCGATAAAGCAGTTAAGATTTTACAGAAATTTGCATTTTCGTAACTTTTTTCAAAACATTTGCAAAGTCGAACCTTGAACATACGAACCTTGCTTCATAATTTTGTTTGATCCTCCATCTACAAAGCTTCCTCTATGAGAAAGCCAATTTGAACAACGTACACACCCAATACTTAAAAAATAATAGACAAACAGCTATAATAAATAGAATGGTTCTACCATCATGACATATTATGCTTTTGATTTCGACTTCCCTTGTATGGATTAAAATTAGGATTGAAAATTCGAATTTTCAAAAAATGAAAGGTCTGTGAATTGAGAAACGTTTGCTCAATCGAGCCAAGATTTAGTCCGTAAACAAAGCTGTAAAAGATCTTTAACAAAGCTTTCTCTCTAAGAGGACGCCATAACTGATCAACGGTTGTCCTTATAGTGTGAAACTGCGCGGACGACAGACTTAAAGAATTAGAAGGAAATTTTCCAACTTTCCAGATTATTTTGTAATATGTATTAAAGCATGAATTAGAATTTATTAGATATCGTTAAAAAATAGGTTTAAAGGTACATAAAATACTTCAAATGTAAAAAAAAAATCACAGCACTTAGGACATGTACACTAAAATAACCGGGATAACTTAATCTGTGGCTATGAGTTCCACAAGTGTGTCGTGTATTTAAAGAATTAAATATATGATTCAAGGAAATCGTAATATCGATTTGCAATACAATATGTTTTCTTTTCTATTTAGAACAAGAGTTTAAAATGGTGAAATTCGCCATTCAAATTATTATTGACTGGCGGTATCTTCACTCTAATTTCAAATTTCACTTATTCGCTTTACAAATTATAGAGCCTATTCGATTGATAAACTATTTATATTATTATTCTGATAAAATAATAGCCAATTTTATTGCTATGAAAATAATAATAAATACTGTGGACCATTAAATTATTATTATTATTATTATTATTATTATTCTAATTATATTATAGCAATTCAGAATGTGAACGGTTGATTTATGCAGAATATGTTACAGTAGTTAACTTTGGGCGGAAATGTATTTTAAATAAATTCGAAGGCTACTACAATCATATTGTAAATGGTTCTTCGTGCTGTATATGCGAAATTGATTAAATATGGACGTAAATGATTTTCGTGCAGGTAAATAATGCATTTACAGATGTTTTGGTTCGAAGAAGTTCTTGAGTAGGTGAACGAATATTGAAGAGCAACATGTATTTCCACTTAATTGAAAAAAAAGTGGATCGTCAAATTTTCAAAAAATCTAAAAAAAAAAAAACATATTGACGTTTCACCAATATTATCCGGTGTATAGTTTTTGTTTTAACTCTCCGTAAATCCTGGACAGCTTTTAATATCGATTAATAAATAACATCGAGAGAGTTAAGAAAGTTAAATGTTTTTATTCTCTCTTTTCATTTAAAACTCTTATGGAAATTATTATGGGAACAAAGCTTGTCAAGTCGGTATATATGTTATATGAAATCCCAAAAAATCATATTGTTGCAATAGCAAACACATCTTTTATTTTCATGGATTTCGGACGAAAACGCGAGAAATTCGAAAGGTAAACGAGAAAATAAACTGACAGAGTGAGTGGAGAGCGGTAGAATGTGAAGACCCTATCGATTGACTGGCAGGAACGTTCTCATCTCCCTCTATTACCAAACACTAGAGCAAATTAGCGTGAGCGAGAAAGGGGGTAGGAATAGTAGGGGACGCGCGCGAGAAGTGTCTATATTTGCAGGTGAGATTTCGCATTTGATTGCAGCTAATTCGCAAATAGGAAACCACTGTCCCGCGGGACGTAACAGGCCCTCCTGTGTGTTTGCACGGTCAATCGGTATTAAAGCTAGGAACGCTGTTCGGCGATGAGTGGTTGTCGCGGAAGCCCTCGACTCGAGTACGATATAACAGGAATAGCACACCTACTACAATCGTATATTTATATAAGTACTTGCAGGTAATCGTCGCTCGCGCGGTCACAGTAGTTCTCAAATTTAAACAATAGACAGAAATATATTGTTTTGGGTGTACTAGTTTTGAATTAATCTCGTCCGAAAATGAGATGAAATTTCTTGTTATACGTAAAACACATTAGGTACATGATAACATTTTTTTCTTTTGTCCTCAAATAATTTCAAGATATCGAAGAATCTAATGAACCTCAATAATCTAAAAAGCCAAAAGAAGGATACAGAATAATGGTGAGAGAGGGCATGATAAGCGATATGGCAACGAAATCCCACTATCCTTAGGCTACCACTTTAACCCTAGGGAACCCCCACTTTTCGTAGGAAACCCACTATCTTCAGTAAACCTTAGGTAAATCCTTAGGGAATCGTTCTATCTTCACGGGACTCCCACCATCCTTACGAAGCCTCCTATTCCTAGAGAACCGCCTTTATCCTTAGGAAACCCGCTATCGTTAAAGAATCCACCTACCGTTAGGGAATCTCGACTATCCTTAGCAAACCCGTCATCCCTAGAGAACTCCCACTACCCGTAGGGAACCTACTATCCCTAGGGAACGCCCATTATCCTTAAGGAAACTACACTATCCTTAGGGAAAAACCCACTATCCCTAGAGACTTTCCGTATCGTCCGAAAACACCCTATTCTTAGATAGCCCACTATCTCTCGGGAATACAATACGCCCTTCTAAATTACTTTTCTGGTAAGGTGGACCGGGTTTAGTTGGACCAGTGGCAAAGGTAGAAATATCGGTATAATTGACAGTCAGGAGAAAAAAAACTATGACCTCGATCACCGGCACCTCTTTCTTCGGAACAACCCACAATCGCGGCGCTCGATGTTAGGCCAACTAGCAATCCCGAAGTTGATGCGGTGCCGGTCCCGTCGCTGTACCGGTGAACGAGGTCGTCGTGTAGTTAGGTATCAAATCCAACTGAATGGTTAAATATATTTCAGAAAATTTATTTGTTTGCGAAAATCAACTAATAAAAAATTCACTGAATTTACTATCAACTGATAGCAAAATCTGGCCAATTTTGAAAAATATTCGAGAGAGTTGAACAATAAATGTGGCATAGTTGACAGAGATGGCTTTATGTATATGCGGTAATATGTGGAGGATTGAGAGAGTATCTTGAGTTTTTGTTCGCCAAGCAGAGTAAGCGAATAGAACTCTCGTGCAACTTGGTGGTGGATTGGAGTTAGGTTGTTGGCTTCTTCACCCCGCCAAAGTATCTCGCACCTCTCGATCTTCGTGCCCGCGGTCGAGCGGAAAGATCGAGTATGCCTATATACCGGTCGAGAACGGTGACTCTACCGACGGGCCACCATCGACGACAGGCGCATTATTCAAATTTTATATCTCCCATCCCTATCTCGCATTTCACGGTAAAGGAGAGACACAGAGAGTGAGAGAGAGAGAGAGAGAGAGAGAGAGAGAGAGAGAGAGAGAGATAGAGGGTGGTGGAGGAAGATACGCGACGAAGGAATAAAATGGAAGGAGTGACACTTTGCCGGCGTGGTGGCGAAAAGTTTGCGCTTTGCGGTTCTCGATTTCGCGATCATATTCCCGGCGGGTCGTATACCAGGAGTATAGCAGATGAAGAGGTCCGAAAGATGAGTCAGGGATGGTAGGTTATATCAAGTCAGCTACGGATCAAACGTAGCCATCAATATACGTTTTGTTCTCCTTCCTTCTTTATTATTATTATTATTATTATTATAGTCTTACCCGAGCAGTGAAACGCGGAGGCACAATTGCAATATTTTTATTCGAGCTCTCGAGATCTTCCCGACATCGTTGGATTTTATGGTTGAAGAAGAAAAACGGAAGTATGTTACGACTAAGACAAAAAATAAGATGGTGGTAAACGTAGAGACCGATTGTAGAGAATAAACTTATAACATACTAGGGGTATGAACATAACATACTCAAACTTATAAGATACCACCGCCCCCCTTCTGTAAAGTATTGTAATTGTACGTATGTATATTGTAAATTTGCCTTTTGGAGTTTTTAAAATTTTCTAAATTGGGTGTATTCTTTACAGGGGAGCCTCATGGGGGACTTAACAGAATTATGCTTTGCAAGGGTCTCATGGGAGACTTAGAAAAATACGGGCGTTAGGGACTTTTGGGGGATTTAGAAAAATCCAGAATTTGTTTGACATTATTTGTTTTATTTGGATATTAGATTATCGGCTATTGGCGGCCAGGTGATATGAATGAATTATTCTTTCATTTTACGTTTTGACCTTGGTCTAGGTCCTTCTCACATTTTATTTTATATTTATTTATTAGCCTGTGTTTTGTTTGTTGTTCTCTGTCATTAACAATATCGTGTAAATAAATTTTATTTTATACTCAACTTGGTTAATTAATTAATTAACAATATATTGTTAATCACAGAGAACTATAAACAAAACAAACGCTAATAAATAAATATAAAATAAAATTTGAGAAGGACCTAGCCCAAGGTCGAAACGTAAAATGAAAGAATAATTCATGAAAATAAAAAAAATATATATTAAAATAAACCAACTTCTTCTAGAACGTTGGATTAAAACATTTGACCTAATTTACAGAAAGTACTTTCAAATAGTACTTAAATTTGGCTAATTATAAACAATATATGGAAAGGTTTAGAAAAAGTTCCTGAATAGAAAGAAAATGCCTCATGTAATAAAAGTATTTCATACTTGGCTGTTGAGACATTTGACAACTGATCGTGCAATATAAAAAAACTGTGTTTATGGACTAACTAAAATAACTATAATCTTCTCGCTCTTTAAAAAGAAGTCCTGTTTTGATGGACATTATACAAAATTATATAGAAAACGACATTCTTTACTGTTGATTTAGTTGCTGATTTAACTGTACATGCCTTCTGACAACAACTTCAGAAAACGAAAAAAAAAAAAAAAAAAAACAAAACGAACCAGTTCAGAATAAAATAAAAGTATTTATAACGTTTATATTATCATGTCAAGTGTTGAATGTCATATCAAAGAATGTGGAAAATATCAATTGTCAATATTGAGGGAGTTGTTATAAAAAAAACATTGTACATAACCTCACAATAAACTAATGTTGCTGGGCGCAACTGTAAAAAAATATTTTTCTGGAAAAAGTTGTCTAGGAATATATTTTTTGAAACTTTCATATATCTCAGAATCCATGTGAGCAAAAAATCGTAAATATTCTTTAAACAATAATTCTTATTACATATGTGATTTTCAGTTACAAAACTTTATAATGGAATATCCCCCAAACAATGCTGCATTTCCAAACGCAAATATATAAGCTTTTCATATGGTGAGAACAGTATAAATTTTATGATTCCAAACGTGCTCGTGGAATTAGACTAGCATTTTCTCTCGTCACTTTAGAAATCGCGTATACTTATCCCAAGGGTCCTCTTCGTGGCGTGCGCAGCGCCATTGTATAGTTCGACCGACGCTCGACGCGCTCCAGTCGTTCATGGAGGAAACAAGAGAGAAAACGAAAGAATCGCAACGAACCTCTACGACTATCCGGGGACGTATAGTATACGCTTTAACTATATAGCTTTGCCCCTAGCCGCGTCAATCACTTGATTCGTTTTGCGAGGACGAAGATCGATGTGATGCGGCGACCGAATAGGTATGTCTATAGTACATACTGTATAGATCAGAGAGATAGAGGACGGAAATGTGTGGAGACTAGCATCACGCGGCATGCGACGCGATGGGAAACGGTGAAATTTCTACGTTTTACACAAAGCTCATCCGTGCGTCCCTGTTGCTCATAACTTTTTCTGCTGCCTTACTTGTATGTATTGTGTTCGCTCTTTCTTAACATATCCGAGAATTCCACGGTACTTTAGTCATTCATATTTTCAAGCACTAACGCGTTACAAACATTTTACTAACTAAGTTTCATGGCTTCGTACAACCACAATTCATTAACTGCTCAACCAAATCAATTAAAATTTTTGTACCGTACACTGTAGATTCTAATCTTTCTTTGGTTTATATTTCATAAAAATCGGTTGAACTATTTTCATTTTATTGGATTCTTATGATTTTCAGAAATGTCTGTTATAACTCTAACTCCAACACTTTTCGAAATCAATACATTAATTCAGATTTTATAGAAATTCTCATTTTCGTTTTTTTTTTTTCAAGTCCTATAACTCGAGAACGGTTGAAGCCACGGATCTTAAACTTGGGATAAAACTTTATCGCAGTGATGCGACCTTTAGGGTTGAACTTGGGCAAAATCGATAAATTAGTTCAGGCTTTATAGAATACTCTATTTTTTTTAATGCTAAAACTTGAAAACAGTTCAAGCGACTGATCTAAAATTTTGCATATAACTTAAATAGACCGTGTCTATTTTTCATACAGAATTTAATAAAAAATTCAACAAAGAGTTCATACTTTAACATATACACAAAGATTCTACTTTGCAACCTTGTTTTATTGGACTTCATGTGTAATTTGTTTATAGTCTTTTTTGTATTATAAAAATATAGATAAATTATATTGGAAAATATAATTCAGAATCATAGTGATTTTCACAAGAATAACACCAAAAAATTTGTCTAAGCAATGTAATAGAAAGACCATATATCAATCCATTAATGTTAAGAATTATTCTGGTATCAACCTGAAGTACATGTAATCCTTTTGCCACTAAATATAGTTGGAACAACATATACTCTCAAGTAGTCCTCAAATCTGGCTAATTATGAGAAATATCTAAGAGGGTCATAAAAAAAGTGACTGAATTAACAGAGAATGTCTCACATATACAAGTCTATCATGACTGCGACTTCTTTGCGCAGTAATCCACCCTTAACTCGTGCACACATACCCCGTCATTCTCTCTGTCCTCTGTACAGATAGTACTGCATATAGTCTCGTATAACATTTCGTTCGTCAGAGTACGACGATACGATCTTGCGGGGGTCGAGTGTCGCGCACACATTTACCTTCTCGCGTACCATACTCGACGACACAAGAGCGAGTAAATTACAGAGGAGTGAACGTTGACGAAAAGTCGGTCCCGGCTTTGGCTTTATCCACGTGTCGATCCGCTACTGTGGCAGACTTTCACACTAACGAACCCCTCACGTTCTCACGGGATTTCCCCCCCCCCCCTCCAACCCCTGACCGCTCCGTATTTTCACGACCTGAAAGACTCGCGAATAAATGTCGCGTTATATACATATACTGTCAATCAATATGTCATCGATTCTCTTTCCTTGTATGATCGACGGGTCGAAAGACTTTGATTTTTTGGCGTACATTATTATTAATTTTATTGGGTATTAGCCGACGTTGTTTAAACATTAAACATATCGTAACTCGGGTCTGAGTGAATATTGCTGAAGACTTCGACGTTATCGACTTTCCTATAAAGGAAAATCTGAAACAATTTTGAATCCCTAATTTTGTCAATTCTAGTTGCTTTACGAATACCTTAAGAATTGATGAAGCAATCAGAATGTACGATTTTTTACAATTTTAATTACTCGTGACCAAATACATCACATTAAAAATCGCAGTAGCGACCCGATGCCAAGTTTATTATTACCAGTAATTAACGTTTTTAATTCGATCATGATAAACGCTGATAGACAGCTGTTTTTGTTCGTTAAATGATGGTTTACGAATTCACGGAGTAATTTGCTTCGTTTCACTTCCCAATTATAGATGAATGGTTAAGTTATTTTTGTAATTTTAGGTTTTTTTTTATTACACAAACAAATCGCTGTAACTTTTAAACAAGAAATAGTATTAAAAATGCTTGTCGGTGAATTCTTCGTACATGTTTAATAGTACATTACGATATGAGTGCGGTGAAACTTTTTCTGATTAGTGTGAGTTTGCAGCACGAGCCGAAAGTGCCCCAATCGTCCATTTCCGAACGGTGTGAAGTAAACTTATTTTTAGGAAAAATAAAAATTGGAAACTAACTTTTTCTTTTCACAAAAAAAATACTATTCTATTTTCCTTCAGGAAAACTTTTTAACAACATATTTTTACTTAATAATATTGTTTTTTGGTCATCTTTCGTAAAAATATTACTTTAAGTTATTTTCATCGGGTTATTATTTTCTTTGATACGATATTCGTAATCCGCAAAAAACCATATTTATATTTTTACAAACATTGAAGAATGGACACTTGACACATGTCGCTTACTGGATTTACAAACATTTGCTAGTTTTATTAATATTGTCCAAGTTAGCCTGATACGAGTGAGATAAGAATGCGTGACAAAATTTACAAAATTTTGACCTTTGACAAAATTATACCGTTAATTTCGACAAAATTATTATTTTACCCTTCTTGGTCCATTTTACCTCATTGAATTTTTTTAATAAAAATAATTGTCATCAATAAATTTTCATTAAAAATATTGTATGACTAATTGTTCAGTGGCTAATTTTTTTTTGCCAAATAGGGTCTAAAAACAGTAAAAGATTGTTTTTTGAAAAAAAATTTTGCCTACATTTATCAGAAAATAATATAACGGATTGCATCCATTTTGAAAGGAGTATGATGTAATATACACAATACAATGAATTACAATGACTACGATGGATTAACATTGCATTGAATATACAACGAGAATTAAATAGGTTTACACTTTCACATATGATTACTGGTGATTAGTAATGGATATGTCATTGAGAATACGGGATTATGTAGAATTTTAATGGATTGCAAGAGGTTTCACGTGGAACGACATGAAATAGTCAAATAATTAGCAATTGCAACGGATCATGGGAAATTACACGGAATTAGGATATTAGATATACACATTAATGGAGTTTGAAAGTTGTAAAATTGAAACTTTTTAATGATAATCTTTGTAGCATAATCGATTTAAAAAAAAAAGTAATGAAAAGAAAATTGTTCGTTTGTCTACGTATAAAATATAGTTTTGGTATTGAAATCGAAGCCAAAATACAAACTTTTTCTGATAATTTTTATCTGATATGAAGAAGTACCATTTTAATACATTTTTTTGTCTGCAAGCTGATTAAAAACTTACTATGATTTATGGTTTCCGATTATACCACTCGCAGCTTTTTTATGGCTTTTAAAACAGTTAATAAGAGCCTTCAAAGTGGAACCTCGGAAATTGCTTCCTCATTATTTTCACAGCTTTTTAAAAAAAGTTTATACAATTGCAAAGTCGAATCTTGCAAATTATTGTTTCCTCATTCTTTAACAGCTCTTACAATCCTATCTCTACGAAGAAGTACGATGATCAATTTCGTCTTCCCCATCGAGGAAGTTTTGAAAAAAAAAAGCTGGAAAGTAATGAGAAAACAATATGAAAGCAAAAAATGAATATTCTTTGTTATAAGGTTCCAATAAAGCTGCAGAAAAAAAGAAATTGATTTAACTGTCAGGTTGAGTGTGTACTCTAATTGAGCCGTGATAACAATAATACGGTGGTGATGATTGAGAGGCATTTCGCCCCTCGGCGTCAAATTTACATCCACACTACCCTATCTACTGTGGTTCAGAATGCAGTGCTTGCGCAGACTTTGCATTTTTTATCTCATCCATCGATCGTAATGACAGCCAATGATAAGTGAATGTTCGACTATTTATAAGTTAGAACATGACAGGGACACATTTGTTCAATTGAATGTAACCAATAATCTTGAAAATTAGCATATGAATTTGTATGAACAGGAGTAACGTAATTATGGGTGACAGTTTAATAATAGTAGATGCTAGTTATCGCCAAAATCTATATATTATTTCTATATATGAAACGGTATATATATATATACCCTTTCAATAAAGACTAAATATTGCGAAATTATTGAAATAATGAAACCAAGTTTATAAGCCTGTTCATTGGTCGGTACGTCACGGAGCCATCTTCACTCGTCTGTCATGGACGGCACTGCAGAGCCATGGGCCGCGTACGCGACGCGTTCGATCTATGGCAGCCAAATTGAATCTCAGATCTTTTCCCAAAAATAATTACTTTCTTTTAGTAGATTTTTTTTTTTAGCTTTTTATTTCCCGTTTTCGAGCACACCACCCTCTCGGGTTTTTACGACCCTTCCCACCCTTCCTTCTATCACTCCCAACCCGCACTTCGCTAATCTAACCTAACTTCCGATGCGTCCGCAGCCGACTTAGCTGCATTGTACCGCATTTGCCGTGGGCACGGGGAAACTACGGAAAACCCGTGCTGGTACAGACGGCACTATATTTCTCTAATTCTTCGGTGTATACACGAAAGTAACAATGTTACTTAAGTGTAAACACCAAAGACTCAGAAAAATATGCCTCCCATTCACTTGTTGATGTGCCAGTCGATACACGGCTAAGCGGTCACTCATCCAAGTGTTGGCAGCACGAAATGCTGGATAACTCGGGGGACCGCCGACGCCGCACACCGACCGCACAACCATCAATGTCGGTGCTTTCTTTTAGTATAATAAGTGTGTTTACAATACAATAACATATTTCATTAAACGTGAAAATGGATTAATAATTACCATATCTACATCAGTCCATATGTGAGCGAATTTGATTTAAGCTGAGCCAATTTAAGGCAAAAAAGCGTGTTTTATTTTATGTGATTCGTTAAAAAAACATCATATGAAATAATCCCATATTATCAATTGTTTATAATAGTATTCAGATCATAAAAAACATTCTCAGGATTGAATGTAAAATATTGCTGGTAGAGATTTATTTTTTTAAGCTGAAATTTTTAGTTAAAAAAAACTTAATTTCCTCCTGTTATGTTTCATTATTGGGCCTGGGGCCCAATGTTCCATTTTTTTGCAAGAGCAGAAAACAATGAAGAGCCTGGCATTTTTTATATGATTCTTTTTTAATGGATAACATAAATCAAAATGCATTTCATGTTTTAACTTGAAACGGGTGTGTTCACCTTTTAATTCTCATGGAAATTGTTAAACGGTAAGCTGATTTTATTCGATGTCCTTCCGGTTTGATAGATTCTAAAGGCTATCAGTACATCGCTTTGACAAACGTAAATAGAATTATTCCTATACTACTAGGGATGCCCCGCACCCCTGCGCGTTTCACGCGCCTGCCTCTTGTCCCTTCCATCATATAGAATATGCTATATATGGTGTTGCCACATGGAAAAAGTTTAAGCTATTATAGAAAAATCCGGGCTTGGGGTCTGTGAGGGATTTCGAAAAATCCGGGCTTTGAGCCTATGAGGGACTTAGAAAGATCCGGACATTTTTTACATGGAATTTCCTATATATTCTACACAGCGGCAACGGCGGCGAGGTCTTTTTATAATATAGAGAGATATCCGCGTTAATAAATTTTCGTCAGTAAAATCATGAAAAGAGGACTTATAACGCTATATAGCATAATCAATATATATGTATACACTGTGACGTGATTTTTTAAAAATCAGCGTCACAAAAATCACAAGCAAACGAAATTGCGTAAGTCACTAACGATTTTCGTTGCTGTGGATCTCGCTTTATCTTACCTCGGCTGTTTCACGTTACCGTTCGGCTCCCGTACGCTCTCGATCGAGATATTATTTTTTTTTGTTTTGTTCGACTATTCTGTTAACCTTTTTTTTTGTTCTCTCTCACCTTACGTTCAGTTTTGGGTCGAGGTTCTTGAATTTATTCGGTGGTGTGTAGCTCGAGGTAATGAGCAGCCCGAATAAAGGAGAGACTCGACGAGGGTTTAGTACGAATACGCAAAAGTCCGGTGCAATCCCGGCACCCCGACGGATAATGCAATGCGCTGGAGAACAGGCGGAGTTATAGTTTAGTTCCGGGCAAGGTTGGAACCCCTTGTGCTGTGTCTTTTCGTTTTTTTTTTTGATGATGTGAGGCCTTGTTTTCGCGCATTGATTAGGGGAAGCGATCGTCAAGATCCTTTAATATTACCGCGCTATAGTTTCTCGCTCTCTCGTTTCGAGGATCTCGCGAAATAGCTGAGAGGGCAGTAGTTATCGGTTACGATTCTCGTGATAATGATAATAATTGCTTTCAATGGTTCCCGTAGACAAATTAGTCTACCGAGAGGTGTCCTCGAGACAACTCGGACTTCTCTCGCGCTCCCGTGTTGTTTTGGTTCGAGCCTATTGTTCGCGTTAGAGTAGTGCCGTCTCACTCACGCTCACAGTACGGTCTACCTGTCTCGCTCTCGTTTGCGTTCGGCTATCGTTCGGATTTTACGTGTGCTATCCTCGATAGAATTTCGAACGAAATTCTTTCGAGTGGATTCTTCGGTTGAGACGTTCTAGTCAACGCTCTCGAAGTGAAGTTTACGTGGCGCAGCTCTCGTGCATCGTTAGATGCAGGTTCCCGTGCATTTTTGGAGTAATATGCAGTTTTCGGTGAGGTTTGAAATACAAGAAAATTATCGACCGCGTATAGATCCGTTCTCGTTTCGCTCTCGCTTGCTCGCTTCGATCGTTCGGTCGGCTGAGCGTTCTCGATGCACGTGTGTGCGGTCCCGTGGCTTTACAGCCAATTCTTAAGAGTTTCCGGTTTTTAAGATTCCGATTAGAGTTTTCGTGGCTGTTCTATTGACCTCGGATCGCGACCCTTCTACCATAACCCGCATCCTGAGCAGTCGTGCATTTCCGCAACAGTTTGCGCTCGCGAGTGTTTCGGTGATTAGTTTTAGATTTTCGTGTTCGTTTCGTCCTTGCGGAGGTCGGCAATCGGTTTCACCGACCTCCAGTTTTAGCCCGGTTGTTAATACCGGCGAAATAAAATTAACTGGCGCCCCCGGGATCTCGTTGCACTCGCGGATGCAAACGGCCGAAGGTGACGTAAGTTTCGGTTTCGTGCTTTCTGTTTTTTTGCTCCCTTTGGGGTTTGAGCTTAAATTTAGTTTCAGTTCCATTTTTTTCTGTTTTTTTGTTTGTTTTTGAATTCGCGGTTATCGATGAAAGAAAAATACGTCACAATACATGTAAAATAATTGGTTGTAAAGTGTATCACCGTATATCCTTTCATCGTGCAATCGCACGAGTTCTTTGAAAAGGCACACCATCATTAGTCGAAATATCTAATTACTCAGTTGACGTATCGTAAAAAACGTATAAATTCGGCAGGTTCATATATTCCCATCCATGTATATATTTATTATCACGTCAGAGCTCATGTAAACGAATGTTTTTATTCAAACTAATTTTCTTTTTATACTTTGGGTCGAGTCGACTTTTGACTATTATCTCACGCAATTTCGGTACATTTTTATTATTTTCAAAAAAACTTTTAATTAACTTCAGTGCTTTTTTATGTGTCAGGTAAAATTCAGAGTATTCACAGATCATACAATTGAAATACTCAAAACATCGTACATATCCTTTCCATTATTCCATTGATAATCATGGGCTTTGTTTGCGAACTTCGACGGCTTTGCAATATCTTGTTAAAATATTACTTGTTATTATTAAATTATTTGTTTACAGGGTTGAATTTTATGCTAAAATCACGAAATAACCAAAAAAAACAGCTAAACCTTTATTTTCAAAACAAAAATAAAAAATAAATCGTATATAAAGATAAACTGCCCGTCCCATCTGGGCTTTACTGCATACTTCTGCATAACCTCGCAGCCAACATAGGAAAAAAATGAGTTCATTATTTGATAGCCCTCTTTTTTTCAAACTACGATTTATCAACAAAATTTATATTACATTTCAAAGTGTGACATTAAAAGTGTTCAGAAAGTATGTTAAAAAATTTGATATTATTTTCAGTTACAATACTACTAGGGTATCAATACTTATGTTCAAATGAGAGAAATCATTTTGAATTTTTTTAAATCATGATAGTAACTTCCCAAATGAAGACTTCAAAATCGCGTCCGTTGTGGATATATCGCCGCTATAATTGCTCGATGTTATTTCCTAATTGTTCTTCAATCCCACTAAATCTCCATGAATTTACAAAGAACACAAAAAAAAATTAAGTTGCTGAATTGATATGGAATGCCTAATGTACTGACATGCAGGGCTCTCTTGAATTTTATTGTCTGGCCCGTACGATAAGCACGAACTGTGAATGACGAAATGATGAGCCCATCGATCTGGTTTTGAAAGAGCTCAATTGATTGAGCTTCAATAGACCGGAGAAGAGTGCGCCAATCAGCGGAGGCTTTGGCATATCACTCATCAACCGCGCCCTCTCCCGTCTCTCTATCCAAGTAGTTAGTGCGTTCTCGGCACACCGGCTGTTTTATTTATTTTTCACCGCTACTGGTGGTTTCTGCTCTTGGACATACAGAAAGCTACGGGCCTTCGTCATGGTTGTGTGTTTATCGTGCGTCGCCGTTATGGTCGTTAAAAGGCTAAATTACGACGTGGCGAAGGCCGAAGTGACGGGGCTGATAGTTAGTACGAAAACTCCGGGACGTCCGAACGATGGCGAGAAGAGGACGCCCGACACGCCTGGCTATATGTATGCGGTAACGGGAGCAAACTGCTGGCGCGTTTTACGGCCGTTTTATAGTATCAAGCGTTGGCCGAGGAGTTCAGGGGAGGGGTTAGGTGGGGATGGAATGGTTCGCTCGACTGTAACAAGCACCCGTGATAGTCTTTACCTCGATGTGCTGGGTTAACAGCAGTTTCTCCCCACCCCATCGTGTACATACTTTCCCTCTCCCGCTGACGCGCAAAATGAATGAGATGTAAACAACGTTTCGTTGAAGCACCGCGAGAGGCAAAAGAGAAAAGCGACCCCGCTGGCCCGTTCAACGAACCTACAACATGCCGCCCCATAGGGTAGGTACTCGCTTTCCCTGAACAACCTCCAAGAATTTTCGTTGGATCTCAATTTCTTGCTTCTCGCATTGGCAAACAAAGGACTTTGGTATTTGAATTCTGAAAAGACATACATGAAACTATTATACAAGTCATTTCCAATCCCGTGTTTGCGGTATTTTTGTAAGTGTGTTTAAATCGAGTATTGAAAAAACAGATTAAAGCTTGTATCTAATAACAATTTGTTTAAATAATAATTGTTTTCCTGTTAAAAATAGTGTGTGAGGCTAAGAATGGATGTGAATATAGCGTGAAGTCATGTGAGATAATGTTATGGAAAGAAATTTGTGTACCTCCTCCAACTCTAAATTCGGGTGGAATTATGAGTTGGGAATTGGTCGGTTGTTCAGTTTTCATCGATACTCAGGCGAATTTAGGTTGATTGATTGGAAATCGACATATAGCATTAGGTTGATTTATCGTTAGATTCCGCTAACCAAAATATCAATCATCCCGCGTGATGAACGAGAGTTGAAATTCGGTTGGAATTAACCGAAATTAATTCCAATTTTCATCCGATCTTCGATCGGTTAGAATTTAGATGAAATTCCAACCGACAACCGTCCAGCATAAATGTTTCTGGGTTGAATGAGGATTGAAGTTCGCAATTTCAACCTTCAACCGATAAAGTCTCCACCTTTAAAAGTTAAATCAGGGTTGGAACTCACAATTCCAACTGATATCCAACCTTCCCGTGTGATAACGCACTGAAAGTCGGATAAGGGCCTAGAATTTTCATTTCCAGCCGTAGACCGTTCTGTTAATCCAACCGCGCACCAACCGACCGGTTGGTTTTCAAATTCGATTTCAGTTGGTAGAAAGAGTAGAAGATTCCCTGAAGATTATCTTCGAGTTCATTTAATTTTCTTTTCGTATTAGTATTTTTGCCTTTTAGGCAAAATCGGTTTGAATCAAAAGCAGAGTCAGCTATTTTGTATGGTATTCGTCTTGACCGTTAGGGTTCCACTCTTAATCTGTTATTCCAATCGGAAATAAATTAGAAACTCGCTTTAATCTTTAAGAATATTTATTGTACCTCACTTTCTTGCTTCTCGCATTGGCAAATAAAGGTTTTTGTGCATCGAATCCTTAAAAGCAGCTCGATGTTTTTAATAGGTAAAAACTATTATAGAAATCATTTCCAATTTTACTTTCGCGCTATTTTTATATCAATTGCGTTTCAATCGAATATCGGAAGTCAATACAGGGACTTGTATCTTGTGGCATAAGTACTAGCGCGCGCTTGCGACGTCTTCTATGATAGGATTGGAAAGGTCTTGAATGTTATATTCATATCGAATGAACTTCTCGACTGTATTTCCGACGAATGTTTGACGGATTATATGTCTCTTCCTTTTAGCGTTCGCTGGAACTTGTTATCTCCATCATCTAGATTCACTTTGTAACTTGTGGTGGATTGAAGCGTGTTGATAATTGATTTCGTCTGGAAAAGTCTTTTATTTAAGACGGAAACTTTAAGGGATTCGCAATAGCTTTTGTATTCCTAGAAGAAGAGACGCTGGCTCATCCATTGTTGACCCTGCGGAAGTTTTTGGAGTGACAATGAAGTCCTGAAAACGAAAATCCATCCTTTACCGACTTTTATTATGTCGCCAAATCCTCGTTGTCTTTGCCGGATAGATTTTGGTGAGCTGATTCTCAAATTCAAACCTATGAATCATCGGAATTGTGACTAGGAAATTCAAAATGTAAAGCTAATCCAAACCAGCGTAGATGATAATTATACAAGAAACAATAAAATCGAAACCGTTTTTATTTTTACTGAACCTTTATTAACATCGAACAATTACATTTCAACGAGTAATAATAGTAATATGAATAATAATACAATAAACATATTGTAATTAGTACCGACACATTATGGTATCGAACTACATATATTTTAACAACTTTTATGAGGATTAAAAAAAAATAACAATAAATGTCGACGGCTGCAGGAACTAACAACGAAAAAAAAAATCTTTTGTGTATTCTTTTTAAACAACGAGATATATTGAAAATTTGAAAAAATTCGTTCATCATGTGTGTAACAGTGAGCAAACAATCAAGCTATACGAATTGCGATAATACATGCTGATGGCGTTTATAGTAGTGCTCAATTACATATATCTGGGTGGCTAAACAACGCCGCTCGATAGAATATATTCAATAAAAAGTGAACGTTTTTGAAATACAGGTACATATTTCTGGTGCGGATATTACAGTAACTAGAGTGATATGATTTATTTTTATTTATACTACGGCAAAAAAAAGCTTCATAAAAGCTTCGATAAAGATTTAAAAATGAAAAAAATCTGCGTCCGTATTAAATATTACGTATGATCCTTATGGTGCAAAAAATATGATTTATGATGTAATAGATTTTTAGAAGTTTATAGTAATGGCTTAAAATTACAATTTAATACCTAACAACTAACTCCAAAGAAAGCCCGAAGTACAGATATTTATCTTTTCATGCTTAAAATTCATTTAAGAAGTACAATTTTCGAAATGGAAAGTTGAAATGTTTTTCTCTACATGTTTTCATAAACACATTTTTTAAAAACATTTTAATGCAGTTAAGTTTGGTAACGAAATTTCACGGATTACAATACAAAAAAAACAAAAAAGCATGCTTTTTAGTGAAAGAGTGACTTTTGTTTTATATTAACATTATTTTTACATTTTTAAATACCTGACTATTAAAATGTTTAATAAAGTTAGGGTTAGACGGACCCGGACGCTGAAGCGCTCGGGTCTCCTTCTGTCAGTTTTGACATTTGACAAACAAAAAGTTTCAATACGTGAACTTGGACCGTACACCCAACAACATGGGCGACCAATCACGTTGCGAATGAGCCGACAAAAATACTTTCCAATATGGTAGACGTCCTACTTCTTAAAAGAGAGAACTTAAAAATATCTTTTATTATTTCAAGACAATCGACTAAATAATGCAATACGATCGTATTGCAATCACTTGATAATCCAACGCCTCGAAAGCTTAATAATTTTTCATTAAGTATCAGTGAAATGTACGTTCCTATTTTTTTTTTAATTTCTCTTCTTTCTTCCTCAAGCTCCCTACGGCAGAAAGGGTGCCGAGACTTGGAACGAAAAAAAATAATACTTGGAGAGAAATTTCCTTTAAAATCCCGCTCTCAACATTTCCCCCGTTTCTCGCATTTCGACCGAAGTTTTACTCATTATATCCGACGTTCGCGTTGCTTTAAATCGTGAAATAATAAAGCGTAGATATAGCCAACCTTAAACCAACCTTTTACCCGCTTTCCAGCCTTATATATACCTGACGAGTTTGGTTCACGAGTCTCCTTCCTAAATCCGAGTGATCCTTGCCCCCCCCCCACCCCCAACACTTCGCGTGCTTCTCTCGCCGTGCACCAAATTCAATAGAGGCGCTAATACGTTTTTCTCAAACAATTGCGTCCAAAGTCTGTTATCGCTGGAATACCGGCCCTCGAAAATAAATGAAATCCCACCTTTACAATTCTAAAGTACACACACACACACACACACACACACACACACACACACACACACACACACATATATATATATATATATAAGCTAGAGAGAATTCAACGTACATAAATACAACTATAGACTTGCCCATTGGTTTTATATGCGATATATATATATAGGTATGACTAGTATCCGCGCCATCTACATGAATGCAGCACAACTATTTCTATAGATGCACACGGCATTTCGGACGTCCGTGTGTTGTGTACGTGAGTTTAACCAATTAACCGTCTCGGATTTTCTGGGCCAAGTGGATAAACGTAAGCGGTTGGCAAAGCGTCAAGCTTAAACATTAGGTGAGCGAGAGGCTATTCTAGCGGTTAGGTATGCTATAGTATAATACTTGTTCTGCATGACGTTGTATTGTTCGACTGGTTTAGTGTTGGTTTGGATCACGCTTGGTTCACAAGCATGTACCCTACCTTCCATTCAATCGCGTGCACATTAACCTAATGCATACCCACTCAGTCGAAGGGATGCCGGTGCGAAGGGGCAGGGGGGGGGGGCAGAATTCTCGATCCAGTGGTGCTAGCGCTCTAAGTTGAGGTGGAGTATTCTTCTTCAACCCGTCCATTATCTAAATAATTACATGTAGTCTTGTTAGTACTTTCGTAATTCACACAAGATGAAATCCAACCCTCTTCGATTTTCCCAGAATTTTTTAATATTTTTTTTATTTCAGAAAAGAACACCTGTGATTTTAATCAGATTTTCATTTTGAGCCGTTCTTGATTTATAAGAAAAATGAATATCCAACAAAAAATGCTAGCTTTAATAAAAAACATGATTCCGACATAAATAATGTGGCCAGATTTCTCATCATGTAATGTGGTTTAATATAAAAATAGTACAAATGTTTACAAGCATCATATCGAGCATGTTTATCTAGTTTGAAGTAAAAAATATTAAGTTTTACTAAGTATATTTTATCTTATTAGAAAAATTATCCAACTTCATTGAAAATCCGAAATTCGAACTGTAGTGTCACGATGGCAATATCAATCATGCATATATCAAACAATATTTTATTATTTTATTTTTCGGTGGGCGAAGAAAAACTCCCGGGAAAGACAACGATCGTTGTTGAAGGCTTTCGAGCTCTTTAGGTTCTTTACGTTTTTTAATTCTCTATGATCTATCTACTTCGAGGCATGCCTTCGACTGTATCCAAAGAATTGTCTTCGCTTGCAAACAGAGTACAGAGATGAGTAGACAGAGTATGCTCTGAGCGAGATCGAAGTCGATCGGAGATTTCTACCCTTTGCAAACCGAGGAGGTTTTATTTTAGGCGTTTTTTTGCCATTTTTAAATTATATGTTTTTAACTATCATGTGTAAAAAAAATACATAAAACATGTGTTGTTTATTAAAAAAATAATTAAACATTCCATTTGAAATATTATTAAAAATTTTGAAAATCAAATATAGTTCAAATGATAAAAGAATTTAAAAAATGTGTATGTATGTTAACTATAATTAGAATAATTGATATATAACTATAAGTACTCCAGGCATTCAAATAAGAAATAGTAAGCACATGACAAATTCTTTAGTGACAATTTAAATAAAAGGATTTATTGTTAAAAACTGTGTGTTCAATGCATAAAGTTAAATGCTTGTAAATATAATGCAAATAATTCGTAAGAAAAGGCAAATAAATTATATTCGAGTAAATTAATAATATAAATATAAATATATAGAATAATCGACAGTATTAAATAGATATTTTTTAATTATTAGTAAATCCAAAATCGTATCGACTATTTTGAAATCTCATTGCTTTAAATTGTTCGTTACTTATAATAAACATTTATATTCAACGTTATTTATAATAAACGAACGAAAGTCGACACTGATGGTTGTGCGGTCGGTGTGCGGCTTCGGTGGTCCCCCGAGTTAAGCAACATTTCGTGCTGCCAATACTTGAATGGGTGACCGCTTAGCCGTGCATCGACTGGCACATCAACAATTGAACGGGAGACATTTTTTCTAACCCTTTGGTGTTTACACTTAAGTAACATTGTTACTTTCGTGCATACATCGAAGAATCAAAGAAATATAGTGCCGTCTGTACCTGCACGGGTCTTCCGCAGTTTCCCGTGCCGACGGCGAATGCGGTACAGTGTAGCTAAGTCGGTTGCAAACGCATCGGCAGTTAGGTTAACTTAGCGAAGGGCGGGTAGGGAGTGATAGGAGGAAGGGTGGGAAGGGTTGCGAACACCCGAGAGGGCGTACGCTGGAAAACGGGAACTTAAAAAAGAATCTAATAAACGAACCAGTTGTCACTGAAATTGCACAACATTTTATTATGTGAAAACACATTTTTATTTCCTCTTAAAACATTTTTGTAACTTTTAACAAATATTTTAGGTAACTGTGCAACAAAATATATTTTGTTGCTGTAAATAAAATCTTTTTTTTAACGTCACGAACAGGTTATTCACAAATAAGCTCTCCATAGAGAGCGAGGTTCCGATTCATTTCCCTTTACGATCCGATGCAGCTGCCCGTAGAGTCAGCAATTCTTGAAGTAGAGCCCGCGGGCGATTTCGCCGCTCGGTTGCGCGCGCGCGATTTAAATCCTATTTTCGCGAGCACGCGTCCCCTACGTTATAGTAGCCAGTGACTTTTCATGCCCACGGGGCCGATATCGTGGCGATTCCGTATGGAGCACACATGGCGCACAGGGTAGAATCGCTCCCGGACGCCACAAATTAAAGACCGACTGTAGGTACTACTTCATGAAGCGATTCGCGTGAGCTCGCTCTCAAAGAGCCGTTGCACGGTAACTCGCGTGCCCCTATCACCTAATGGGATCCCTCGTGCCACGGGACTGACTGTCCGCCGCAACTTGCAATGCCCGCAAGCTAAACCAGTACTCGAAGAGTCCGTTTCACCTTTACGTGTATATATCACCTTTACGTATACGTATATATGCCTTGCCACGGAAGTCTGTTTTCTTCCTGAAGATCGTAATCTATCCTTGTTGTATACTTTCCTAAGCAGCAATTATCGTTGATACTAAACTCTTGTGTCAAGTATTATAATTATGATATGGATCAAATGGTCTAAGTACTTGAGAAATATACGATTTCCGAGACGATACATTTTTATCATTGTTTCTAGTTGGTTTTTTAATGCTTTACTTAAAAGCATATTAGTGCTGTGTTATTAAAGCTTGAAAAGTTCGTCACTTGAAAAAAAGAGTAAACTATTAAGTGAAATACTTTTTATTACTGATTTTTGTTTTAGAAAAGCATTTTTTTTTTTCAAAGAGAAATGTGACGGTTCGAATTTCATAAAAAAGTTGCTTTTGAAAATTGAAAATTCGGATGACATAAAAATCTAGAGAATTAAGTAAAATATCTTCAACCAGTGAATCTAGTAAAAAAATAAATGATATTTTTTAGTCGGTGGAATAAAATGAAAATTGTGTTAAAAATCACATGTGATTAAGGTGATTGAGTCAGTTTTTTTTAAATTGCACATTTGTACACAATTTTTCTTTATTTTGCGAAGGGAACTTTCCTGTTTCAAGATTTATAAAAAAAATGAAAGATATAATTAGCATGACGTACATAAACCTAAAGAACTAAGTGACATATCTTCGATCACTGAATTTAATACAAAAAGCCTGGTTTTATTCATCAGTAAAAATAAGTTGTATTAAAAGACCCTGCGCTTAAGGGTATTAGGTTGAATTAAAAGCTATTGATTTTTTTTTCATGAGATAAATTTTGTTCTATATATTGTATGCAAGTGTACATTCATAATCCGAAAGTCGCAAACAACGCCAAGTTCTGCAATAAATTTAGTTAATCCTTTTATTTTTGATATATTGAAAAATAACTAAATTTTGTTATAAAGATATTATCTTTAAAAAATCATTGCTTTCTTAGCTGCATAATGGTAGGTAAAAATTGATTCAACGATTAAAAAGTATTAATCATAAATTAATTAATTCATTATTGAACATATGTATTCCATGCAAATATCATACATTAATAGGAATGACTAATCCTAATACTAAAAATTGTAGAAGGTGTTTTTAGTATTTGTTAAATATATAATAATGCAAACCCCCCCCCCCACAATTTTGTATATTCAACCTTGAGAGTTTTTTTTGTACAAGATCAAAACACTGTTATGAGCCATCACGCGTGCAATTTTTAACAGAACTTGTTATTACCGAAAAGAAAAAAAAACATGCATCTCAAATTAAATTTGGTGCTGTCCTTTTTTAAAAGTATTAAGGTTAACACCTTAATACTTTTAAAACACTTTTTTTTAACGTGACGCTGCAGCTGTTCCTACTTCTCCCGGTGACTTCCAAATTGGTACTTAAAATTTCCTCTTAGAAACGCGTTGTGGTTGGAAAAATAATTTTTACCAGAACTTTATTTTTTAATTTGTAAAACTTTTTTTTACTTATTTAGGATTCCTGATTTAGTTTTCTTTAACATGTTTCGAGGAATTCTGTGGCCTAGGAGAAACGGAACGAGAATACCCGTGATTACTACAAAATCTCGAGCTTTTCCGGCCAACGGAAATGAGTGTCTGGTCCCAACACACAGGGTTGCCACCCCCCCTTCTACGGCGACGTTCATTCCTTCACTCTTACTCTCATAGCGAGACTCTAATTTTTTTTTTTCTTCTTTTTCTCGGTGCTGCTCTGCAGCCTGAACTGTCTTGAAGTACAGGTATATAACTCGAAAACACGAGGGTTGCCGGCTCGGGTTGAACGGGTGCGCGGTTCGCCGCTCGAAAGGAAGTCTGGAAATGCTGCAACATAGAGAAGGGTTTGCATTACGTGAAGCCGCAGCAGCGGCGCGAACCGGCGGTCTGCCGTCCCGACGTCGGTAATAATTATTAATTTCGCGCGCAACGCCTACATTCACGAGAGATCCGGTATAGCGAAAGACGATATGCAGTTGCGCGCCAGTTCTCTCGGCCTTTGCCGTACTTCCCGCGTTCAACCCGCTCTGCTATACATATATCGCTTCCCTGAATAGCCATTTTGCTACCGTATTGCAGCAAGCAAACCATTGAATTCTGCTGTCCACTATCCCAAAGGAGTTACACACCATTGTGCAAAGTAAAGAAAAAAACGAAACTAACATTTTTTTTCACAAAAACGTTCATATGTTTCAAATTTAAAAAAGCAACATTGGTTAATAATTTGAATTTTTGTTTTACAAAATAGTGGTTCTTTTTCGTGTTTAAAAAAAATTGTAAACTTGACTATTTTTGGTTACTTTTCTAGTTTAAGAAAATTAAATTTCAATAGTTGGCGAATTTTTTAGCAAAGCCAACTTTCTTAATCACATATATATATATTTTTTTTTGAAAAACGAAATTTGTATTTGTCAAATTTGTATGTTTTTTTTTTTAGTTACTTATCTAGTTTAACAAAAACTACTTGGTTATTCGAAACATGTGCTTTTTCCGTCGTCTTAAAGATAGTTTGCAATGCAGTCGCTTTAACGAAAAATATAAACAATGTTTCGGAGTAACAAACGGATTTCTTAATTATTTGAAAACATTGTTTTGTACTTTTTTAGCTCGCAGCGGTATGAAGCTTGACGAATTTCTTTTAAAGGAACTGAAATCAATGAAAATGAAAAATGTATTTCTCATTTTTAGAACATAACAGAGAGAAAAATTCAGACCCCAGGGTCCCTTGTGGAACTCAGAAAAATTGAGGGGTGCTTTTGACATGGAGTGCCCTACGATTTTTTTTTATGAGATGATATCTGAAAACTAGCAAAGTGATTAAATAGAAAAATGTTATTCAGATGAGAGAACGATAAAAAATAACATTAAAATTTAACCTAAAAAAAATTTTTAAAAGTCATCACAAAAGGGTAATTGTTTACAAAATATCGTTGACCTCAAAATTCAATACATCGCTTGCGTATTGAATTTACGGAGAGATTAAAAAATAAATTATTTAACAAACGACAAGATGATGAAAATTGACAATAAATTATTACCTGAAAATGAAGAGTAATTTAGTAAAAAAAAAAACGTTAGCCCGAAAAATTCAATACACCGTTTGTGTATTTTCTTAAAAAAGGAAATGTACATTTTTTAAGTTCCTTTTAACAGTCATGTAAAAAAGAATTCGTTAATTATGAGCCGTCCTCAAATTCCATAGGTTGATGATGTACTTTAATCCAATGTATGTGAGGAGCGTGGAAGAGCGACTGCATCACAACTATCTTTAATGTCTGACGTAGCTGAAGTAAATGAAAGCTCGACAACCTAGGTTAGCACTGAATATCGCGTGTCATAAATTACCGGCATCCGACTCAGCGTGCGCGTCGTGAGAAATCGATCTTCATACGACGGATTTACTGCTTCACGCTGTTGCCTGAACTTATCGCTTCTCGCTTCTGCAGCAAATCGGAGCTTTTGCTTTTATACCGCATCGTCACCCTCTGCTTGTATCACGTTTTAGATTTTTTGTTCTCCAATTATCGTCAGGATTATAGAAGCAACGTAGAAAAATTACCTGAGCAGAAAACTGTATTCAGTATGCTTGATGTCAAATTAGGGCCATTTTAGGTACCAAATTGATAAAATTGTGTTGATTTATGAATTTTCTCAGAATAATAACTTCACATTTTTGACAAAAATAACGTGAGTTGCGAATATGTATAATAATTGCTAAATAATGATTGAGTATATTCAGTTTAAAGTGAAAATGAATTCGGCTCATTTACAAAAAATACAATGATACCTTTTTTCGTGGCTTTTGTAACCACGTGCCCGATCACTCTGACCTGATTCAGATTCGCTAGTCTGTTAATACATTCAGAGCCCATAATTTCTGGAAAAGCCTGATTTCAGCCAGATCAAATTTCATTTCCTACTTTTGATGCCATATTTCTTTAACTAACAGGTGCTCGGATGCCGCGGTGAACCTTTAAATCGATTGATCGTATATTTTTATAACTATTATTCAGGTTGATTAATTCAGGGTGATAAATTATCACCTAGTTAATTATCAGCATAGTTAACTGTAGATAGTTTATGTGACCTGACAGGATAATCGTTTTTATGTGAGTTTTTCGAAACAATTTCGGGATCTTAAATCGTCAATTCTCTGGGAAATTTTGTAAAGGTTACACAAGCAGCATTTTGTAGTACATCATATAACTTTAAATTTAATTATTATTATTTTATTAAAGGACAAATAATAATGGAACGCAAGCTTTTCTGAATTTTCCACATAAAAGAATTTCAATAAAAATGAATGTGCAATTAATTAACAAAAGCTAATTCTTATTATTAAACATACGTTGACGTTATAGTAATTATAAAAGCGCCGGTTTCATTGCTGAAGTCGTTCATGTACGATTACACGCGGAGTTGAGAACATATTTAACGTCGTAGCGACGTGTAATCGTACAATTTAAATAATTTTGTATTACACTTTTATTAATATCCAGTTCTTTTAATAATTTTTAACCTTTGCTAGTTTTATCGAGAAGAACATTGCCCGTTCGTAACATATACGACGTTGGACGATTTTTAAAAATCATCCATTTTGGCGACTTTTTATTTTTATTAATTTACTAATTTACGGTATACAGCACCTTTTACATGATTTCTACACGTCACTTATAAAGATGAAAAAACTTATAACAAATCACAAAAGTATACAATTCAAAACATAGATCAAATTTGTATAAAAGTACAATAGATTTAGGATAACTTTGGATTATTCGTGGAGAAAAATAATATCTCTAATAACGCCTTTATCCCTTTTAGGTTTTAAGCCAAAAATAATTCCTCCATCAGTTTTGCGAGCAAAAGTTGTCTCGAGACATAAATAGAGTACCCATGAGTAGGTAGCTCTCTATCTGGTTTCTAGAAAGTGTGTCATATAAAATAATATAACTAAGATGGAAATACGTATTCCCAATATCCCAGTGTGCGTTAATAGAAGTCGATTTCTGTTAAGAACACAACCAATCAGTTACTCAAACGAATCTTAAAGAAGCTACCCCCTTAAGAACTAATGAGAACATGGCATATAAATTATTTTCTTTCTTGTGAAAAATAACATTTTTCGACAAATTCGGTAATTTCTGCACTAGAAAATGTCAAGGTCTGCAAGGTTTCATCAATTTCATAGCGTCTCGAGTATTATGTCCAAAAAAAGGATAAGTTTTCCCGTCAAGACATTCAAAGGTTGAACTATACGGCGATTGTTCGTAATGCTCATCGCGATGTGGCCACGCCTCACGTTTCCGTGACATGAAATGTGTGCACTAGTTTCTTTCCAAAAGGACTTAACTGCACACATAGCCCAAGATTAGCTTGGATAGAAATGATAGGACATTAAAAAAGCTGTAGCAATTCTAAGCTGAGTACTTGGAGGCCGAACACGAAGAAGAATTGTTTGCAGACAGAACAAACTTATAAACACTTACGGTATGTTAGTTGTGAAACACTTAACATTTATTACTACAGCTATCTATGATTACTTGTCTCAACTTTTTCCTGTTAGTTTGTATTAACAACCATAGCAGAAAAAGTGGTCAACGTATGGCGAGTACCACGCCAGTTGGTCCTGAATCTTGCCAAGGCACTAGCGAGAAAAAATTGCAAGCGCCATGCGTGACTTTATACCTTTGATGGATGACCTTTAGGTCATCCGCAAACACTATGAAGTGAGAGTGTACGAGATATCGTTCACGAACAGCGGAAATATTGATATTAAATATTAACGATTTTATACTATAAATAAGTTCATTGAGATAAAAGTTCGACAAAACTATAAATACAAATTAAAGTGTGTAAGGGTAAATAATGAAATTGATCCAGGTAAAATTTCTTCTGTTGTAACTGAATCAATAGGGACAAAATAGTTTTCGTTAAAACCCAAACAGACTGAAAAACAAGGGATTGTACTAGCTGCAGCAGATCACTGGAAACCAGTCCTTCCCATCTTTGTTCCTGTACTATGCTGTCTTCGACGTTGCTTTGTTTGCTCTACCATGTTCTGAGAAACTCTCCAACCTTACGGCGAATTAAACTTTGCCACGAGCAAATTCAAAGTTTGAGGGAGACCCCGTGCAACGTCGAGAACGACAATCCGATTTAACATTTGGAGTAAAGCCTCAAGGGGCGATGACTAGAACGAGAATAAGGACGTCGTCTATATGTTCGGAAACTTTCAATCGCTGACTCAACACCAACGAATCAC
Organism: Perithous albicinctus; assembly: GCA_964016905.1. Taxonomy (NCBI): domain Eukaryota; kingdom Metazoa; phylum Arthropoda; class Insecta; order Hymenoptera; family Ichneumonidae; genus Perithous; species Perithous albicinctus. The sequence goes on along the minus strand of OZ024692.1, from coordinate 14,718,565 downwards.
CAGCTAAGTGATGAACTGTGTTAATAATTATTTGATTATAAAACAATAGGGATATGCAACAAGTAGCTGTCAAGTGAACGGACTTATCTTCTGTTGAATCTGTATGAAAATGATAACCTTACGTGTTCTTCATAATTGGGTCGAACATTTTTCTGAGTAAATCTATTTATTGTATAAGTGACAATATCGTCAATCTCAGGTTATTATTAAGATGTGACAAATGGTCAGCAAACTGTGTGTTACCGAGTATCAAATATTTCGATGGAGATACTTAGCTTTTTCATGACGCCACGTAGAAGCATAAACCTTTCATTACTTACACTTTTAAAAAAAATATATTCTTACATACGGTATACGAATCCGGATATCTAGTCATGAACACGGTTTTGAATACTTCCGGTTATCCAAATGTCTGAAGCTGAAGCATCGGATCTGTTGAATTCATACAATGTAGATATTTGGGTATCTGGGATATCCGAACCGTAATATCAGCACTAATATAATCGGAAATGCGATATCACGGTTGTTTCAATTATTTTCGATCTACCCGAGCGAATTAACCAACCAATATTGCAAGAAATGTCGATATCTCTCGTGCACTGTAAACTGGATAAGGAAGAAAAACGAATTATATGTACTCGATGGATAATAATCCCTCGTAGAAATTTCGATTGTGTTATACTCGGGCGGGGAAAGAGAGAGACTAGAGTACAGTGCCTGCGGGATTAACTGTCTGTGGAAATCCCTTTTCTCAGCGATATCTCCCGGTAGATCCTATTCCTCCGTGTATAGTCTACTGGGGCTTCCGCCAAGAAAATTATTGTCGATCTCGTAACGCGGCAGTTACGTTTGTCACTTTGCGAGAGAGTCAGTGAAAATTGCCGGTTTTGATTGTAGCATTTCAATGAATTAATTACACTCGAGACAGTCTGCATCTTTGCTACATATAACGACAAAGGTTTCACGAATAATCCACAAAGCGGTAAAAGTGGTTTTGATAGTCAGACTGAAGCTAAACGTTTGAACAACCGTTTCACGTACGGCTGTAACCACAAGCTCCGGATGTTCCGCTTATAGATAGATATATGTGTATATATATTATATATTTATATGTATACATGTACATGAAAATGGGAAAGGGTAACGAGCATTGGTGGGCTGTCGACTGCAATGAGATGCATCAAGTTTCCGGAGTGTTGGGATAGTCGCTCGAGCTTGTCAATTAATTATTATTCATATTCGCCCAAGCTTTCTTCGACGATGTCCCTTTGTAACTTGATACGCCAGCCTGTGCGATGCTCTCCTTGTATAGAAGGAAGGCAATATTAGCGATGGATCGTGCAAAATTTTCAGCGTCCTCGCCTATTGGCGACTGAACAATGAGGAGGGATGAAAGACAAGTATATGGGACATTCTAGGCCAAATCGATAGGGTTACATTTTTTAAATATATTTTTTCTCTTATTGATAGTCTGTTTTAGCCTATCTTTTTTTCATGCCTGCAACTTGGAGGGAGGTATGAAAAATACCCCAAGTTTAAAGGTTTGTATTTAGTTTTATTTTTTTATAATTAGGTTTATTATAATTACCAAAAATGAGAATTACTAAAAAAAGGAAGCGATGTCATCGATTTTTGCTTCCTCATAGAGGAAGATTTTTTTTTTGTTGAGATTTTCATACTAAGGCATTCAGAATGGTTCCAAATGTCGAGAAAAGTGATTTGAAAAAAAAATGTATGTGCGTGTGTGTGGTCGGCATGCAAAATTCAAACTTAAATACCTAAAGAACGGCTGAAATTTGGCACACACGTGGGACCGGCCAAAAGCAAAAAAAAAAATGTTTAACTCGTGTGATTGTAGAACTCGCCTTCGACTCGTACTAAAAACCCACACTTGTTAAAAACATCTTTTTTCGCCTTGGTGTTGAAATGTACTATTTTTGTACAAAGTACACAGCTCTCTTCATTTGGCTTACAATGTCCCATATAATAGTATATTACGATATAAGTAAGGTAGAACTTTTTCTGATGAGTGTGAGTTTGCAGCATGAGCCGAAGGCGAGTGTTGCAATCACGTGAGTTTTGACAAACTTTTTCGAACGAGTATTGTATAAAACTTTAGTTCACCAGATGTGAAAATGTAATTGCAGGTTTACCCAAACGCGCACATAAAGCTCTGTTGACATCATATAACTGTCTAAAAGCACTTTTCATCTACATCTGAATTGTGCATAAATTTCATTGTCTTCTTCTTATTAAACACATGATGTGAGTATAATATAAGCCGAGAGTTCGAGAGCGTTCAAATTGAAAATTAGTATTCATTAGCGAAATGTGCAGTGGGACTGCGAACGTCGCTTGGTGTGATACTAAATGAGAATGAGTAGATGAGGAAAGGATAGACGAGGGATGGAGTAGGAAACCGTCGAGAGAATAACGCCTAAGGCGAAAGCCAGGACAGCCAGTTCGCTGTCGTTCAAGCTGTACACCTGTATAACCATTTTTCGTTCTTTTTTTGTACCCTCCAGCAACGTAGATACCAGTTTTTATGTCGCTATTACAAGCTGTAACACCTTTAGAATATTATAGTCTCAGTCACCTTGCACCATTATTATTATTAATTTTCTCGCTTCTGGAGCAATTACCTTCATTATCATTTTTTTTTTGGTACCGTTTTCTCAAGACACAGTAAGTACGAAGTTGGACTACTACTTACAGAGACGATAGAGTTGAACTTTCTTAGGCGTCTTAAGAACTATTTTTTTAATACAGCATCACGAACTTGTTCTCCTGCGCTTGCCTTTATTCGTCCATCTTTACACTTCCACTTGGACAAGGCGGTATGTGAGACCGGGGCGAGATGGGTCATTTTACATTTCAGTTTCATTCCAGGTTGAGTACGTCGGATGAAAAACCATTCCATTTTGCTTTATCATAGAAGTAGCGAAAGTTTTTGCTTTGTGTATCTATATATAATCGATTTTTCTACAAGTGTTTTTTTGTAAAATCCGTTTTTTTAAGTCTTAATATCAAGATAAAATTGCGTGAAACGCCTGGTATAGAAATAGTGACCAGCCTTTGTGTGTGCGTGTGTGTGGGTGTGAGTAATGAAGAATGTCAACTTTTTATTGATTTAAAAACTTGTAATTATAAATAAAAAGTTTCACGAAACATGACCAAATTTTACAGCAATTATAACACATTGGCATTTATTTACTATGGTTTCCGTCACGAACAAAGAGAATTGAAATTTTATAAGATTTTTAGCCTCTTAAAAAAATGTATATGTACATCAAATTTTGAAAGGAAACCCCATTTCCAACAAAGGCAATTGAGAAATAGTAACGGTAACATTTCTTTTATTTCGTGCTTTTTAAAATTCTCTATGTATTACGAAATCGTACAACGAATATAAATATGATGGTTTGTATCTGTATCAGTTTCACCCTGTTTTCTCTTAAGTTCTGAAGCAATTGAGCGGATTCTAAAAATGTTGACTCGAAAAGTTGTAAATCCAAAAATAACACAGCAATTTTGAAATTAGTCCGTTACAGTTCGAATCCAAGATAACAACGTTATCACTAAAATCCTTTTGGAATTTAGGAACAGGGATGGGCACCGTTCAAAGGTGTAAAGGTGTGTAAAGAATTTAAAATCTTTAAAAGTACTGTAGAATACTGATCTTTGCTGATTGGATATTTTTTTGAGAATTTTTTCATGGTATAAAATATTAATAATAAAACTTGTATGAATATGGAGGATATTTTTAATTAATGGTAAAGTTCAATGGTCAAATTTATGTTTATTTGTTTTAAATGTTTTTGCAATATTTCAACGTAATTTTTCAATAATATTTTCGAAATATTTCGATGCTATATAGAGCGATACTCCATAATTATGAAACGGGCAAACTGCTCACGCATAATAGTCTGTTCTTGCGAAATCTCTCGTTACTATTCGAAAATGTGACTTTTCACAAATAAGAATCGATTCTTGATGTGGAATTCTTACAATTTTAGTTCCTAAGTGTAATTACAGTCCTCTTTTATATCAGAATTGACTCAACTAGCCCCCGTCTCCACTAGTCCATGGAACTGAGGCCCCAGGGCGAATTAATAGAATTTTTAATTAAAAAACCCGGTAATCGTCAAGCGGAAGTAAGGTTACCGTCGCTCTGCCATTGCCGTAACGCAAATATACACTATAGGAGTAACGAAGTAGCACGTGGCGGGAACGAGAAAGAAGTTGGATAGAGGAGATGAAAAAAATGAGTCGACGAGGGAAAGTAACATATAGAGAATGCGATGATAGAGGGAAGAAGTAGAGTTACAAAGAGAAGGACGCTATATGGAGAAGATACGGGATATATAATACGCAGTAGAACATAGAGGTTACTCGCACGGCACTCTCAACGCTATAGTGTTGAGAGTTCCCGCTATAGCGGGAACGAAAAAAAGGGGTCGCTATATTACTTGGATCTGATTAAAACCGCTGCAACGAATTTTATTTCACAATCCCTCGGACTCTCCGGGGATGGTGAATGAAAGTTGCGTGTGGTTTGTTTACCAGCGTAATGCAATCACCTTCAGCGAATGAAAAAGCTGATATAGAAGGCTGGACTCTGTGACCGCCTTTTATCGTGTTAGTAAAAAACAAAACTTTACGTTTAATATTTGTTGAAAATTCTATTTAAAAAAATTCGTTAAAAATAGATTTTTAAATAAATTTTTGTCTTCCACCCCCAAATATAATTACAAATAGTTCACCAATATTTCCTGTTAGTAAAGAACTCTGACAGTCAACCTTATATAAACGCAAAATCGACTTTATTTTAATTGGGCACCCCTTGAAATGGGTTGCCACAGTCCTCTTTGTATACGAAGTTTTGGTTAATTATTTGTGATTGTACTTGAGGCTGGGAGAGGAAATTGGATTTTTAATTTGTTTTTAACGACATTTTTTGTTGAATTTTGAGGATTTTGTGAAAGACCCTAAATAACTCTATAGATTTTTTCGATTTAAGAAAGTATTTTAATTATAAAGAAATAAATGATTACTGAATTTCAAAAAGTATATTACTAATTTAAGCATCGACCATTTGGGTGGTATATGAATTGGCATTTTTTTTAAATTTAACTGGAGACTGTCAACAAGATTTACTCAAAGATTTATACTCAGTACCCATTTTATTCCGACTTACCCTAAACAATTTATTTTTCATCTGAATACAAAATTTAGAAAACAATGCTCTTAGATGCATTTTTTATTTTGTATTTTTAACACAAGGTTCGAAATCAGCCATCAAAAAAACATGAGCGTTCGAATTTATATAGAAATCGATATATTTTTGCTCCCGTATAAAGAAATTTTGTGGTGTTGTATTTTTTTTTAGTTTTCAATACCAATGCCTTAAAAATGTGTACAAAAAAGTTTGGAAATCACATTCAGAAAAAAAAGTTCGGCCGTGAATGAACAAAAATGTAATTAAAATCTTTCAAGTACTTAGAAAATTTGATTCGCTGAATCGGTATAGAATGCCTAAATTATATGTGGCATTCCGGACGAGGTGAGCCATCCTTGTTTCGAGATGTTACAAAAAAGTCTACAAAGTTTTTATGTAGAATATCTAAAATATGTACAAATTATTTTAGATTTTTAAATCTTCACGCAAAATTAATTACCGGTTTTTTATTATAATGTTCTTATTTTTTCGTTTCCCTGTAAATTAAAAAAAAATGATCCGGTGTACAAATGTACAAGCAAAATGTTCAAACATAAAATTTAGATATTTCAATGCAGTGTCCATTCAAAAATATTCATAGCTGCGCAGAATAATTTTCATGTATTGTTTAAAAGAAAAAACTTGTGTAGTTTAAAAAAAAACACAAAAAATTGGCACCATGAAAATTTATATCTTCAACAGGTTTAGTCAGATTAATCGCTTAAAAAATTAAATCGATCTAACAATAATGGTTATAAAAACAGCTCTCTACATTTCACGCGGTTGAGACTGTCGGAACATCTTATCTAAAGCCTTTTTTCTTTTTTTCGAAGTGAACCACCCCTTCGTGCGGCATGCCTCATATATGACATAAAATTTAGTGCCGGGAGGGAGAGGTGGAACTTGTCGAAAAAATATTTCAATGTAACACTCGAGCGAGCGAGTGAGTTAGGTGGAGTGAATTCGAGCGCATATCGGATTTCGATTGTTTACGGCATCGCGCGTTACTCGTCGCTTCCGTCACGTGCATGCCGGCGTGGGTGGACCTCTCGACTGTCTGCCAGCCTGCCAGCCAATTCTAATGCAGTGGTTGGTATGGCGTGTGCATTGTACGTTGCACCCCGTGTAAATTCAAAAAGTCGTCGCGCTCTCGCGCACGACACACACCGACAGCTTTTCATGACGAATTACACCGCCAATATATCTAATCGAACGTCGACTCTCGTTAGTGAATTGCACGAAGGTACAAAATCTACGCCCACGACGTCATGCTGTGTATGCTTTATACTTTTTTACCATATTAATATAGATGCTTTTATAGGATGGTGTGTAATACTCGTTTATAGCGAGAAACAAAGCTCGTTCAGTGGTTGCGAACAAAACCAAGTAGACCTTGCTTCTCTATTGGCTGAGGCGCTTGTATCGTTCATGCCAGGACCACATATTTTACATCGTTCTCGCCAATTCTCCCCCCTCGAGTCAGATACGCCGGCGTAGAATAAGTTAAAGTGCATTGCGTGCGAGGCGTTAATTCGTTTCGCGTACAATTAAGGAGGAAATCGTGATGGGTCAATTCACGAGCGAGGCGCTCGAACGTGTGAATGTGTCAGAGTGACTATATGCTTGAGCTTGGTGAATATCCCGATTTAGTAGAGTATCTTGTTGCAAGTTTATTTTTTCACATAGAATTCGTTTTGTCGATGTATAATGGCGAGGATTTGGCGACTTTTAGTGACTGTCATTTTATTTTTTCCAACATTTTCTATGCATAACGATGGAAACTTTGTATTCAGTCATGTTATTGTCAAAAGTTTGGTATTTGATCGTTTCTTTTTTCTGGCTGTTACGGCATGTTAATAACTTAATAAATTACGGTATATATTCTTGTGCGGTCATATTTGCGTAACTTGGTAGGAACGTAAATGAGCCGGCATTTTTTTTTTCAACATTTTCTGTGAAAAATTACGATTTAATATTTGTATTCAATTACGTTACGATCAAAATGACGATCAATTTTGTTGCAATTTTTTTTGGTAACTTGGTAGTCATGAGTACAGTAAAATGACGATCAGCAGCTTTTTTGTGAAACACGATGAGTACTAATGCAATAGTTAATACAACCACTGGTACAGATTTTTTTCAATTGTCAACAATCATTAACTTACATTCATTGAATTTTTAAAATTATTTGTAAAACTGTTTTTCTTATATTTGTTTAACTTTTAATTTATTAATAACTTTGAGATACCTTTTTGTGTGATTTTACCACTGTGAGAGGTCTCAATATGTATATTAACATGAAAAAGATTAACACTAGTCAAAAGTTGTGTATGCAAATCCATACTACAAGGGGAAAAAAACTAACACTTTTATTTCAAGCTTTTTTAAGCCATTTTCCTATGAACTTATAATTAATGGAATTCGCAACCCCCGAATTGTTCCTTCTAAAAAAAAACTTCGTGCTGCTGCTAGCTTCTAATAAAATTAGCTCTGTTATTAAGTCGTAAAGACCGTAACTCGATCTGCAGTGAATGAAAATACTGTAAATATCTAAGTCCAAACTCAATTAAAAAGCACTCGGTACGTACGCCAGAAAATAATTAATATCTGAGGATTGCATACGGATAATGACGGTGCAAGGTAAAAGTTGCATCCAAACACGACTATTTAAGTTATAGCTGCATTATACCCGAAGTCCATGTTCTATACCAATACATAAAAAATAATCACGTTTGACCAATGTTATAAAAATGTGTATTTTGTACGTTCCATTTCTGTACGTCATTTATAACATTTATAATACACATTTTATAAAGTTGTCATCACCTGCAGGCAGAGCAGATTCATGGAACATTTTTTAACGATTTTCATGATGAAATTAAAGCATCAGAAACGATTCTGTGATCTTGAATAGGTTGAACGTAAATAAAAATTCTTCCAAACCCCATATTGAAAATATCTGTAATTGTAATGGAATAAATAATAAATTGACCAAAAATGTACGCTTTTTCTTCGAAAATACCGAAATAAAAAAATCGTTGTGACTTGCTTGTTAATATAGTTAAGGAGATCAATAAAAATATGATTCACTGCATTTTTATTCATATTTTACGATCGAAATATACAAAAAATGTATACTTCATGTCATGCATAACATCTATTTATTTGTTAGTCGAGGGTAAAAGAGTCTGAACTTTTAACATCAATGTCGTAGCAAAGCTCGGAGCTCTTATATTTTCTCATTTTGGCCGGCTTATCAAGAGCTATATGAGGATGTCTGCTCAAATATTTTTGTAGACACATCAGTTTCTATAGCCGATTGCTTGCTATATTCATTCGGCTTCACAAGGAAATATATCGATTCGATATCGTTTTTGCGACAGCTTAAACTTCGAGGTCGGGGAATTATTTTCATATTGAACAAAACATTTCAATCTAACTTTTGGAATAATTTTTTTTTCTAATCTAACTTTTTATTAGAAATGTACACCTAATGTATTCTTAAATTATTTCTCAGCTACCGTTGCGGCAAACTTTTTAAATATTAAAAAAATTATTCGTTCTCTTCTCTGCGATATAAAAAAAAACAAAATTAAGGAATCTGTGAAAAAACAATCCTGACTAAAATTATGATCGGACTAATATTATGGGGTTTTCAAACATACATCTGGATTAAGAATACATCTCATCGGGCATTTCCATTTGTTTCGACGAACACATAGCAGAGCGGCTACCTTAAAATTGCGTAAAAGACTCATTTGATTAATAGAAGGTGGTGATAGAGAGTGAGAGAGAGAGAGAGAGAGTATCTATCTATGCTGTCAGTGCAATAGGTAAAAGCATCTACAGCCTATGTGGATATACAGTGAATCCGTAGCGGATAGCCACGAAGAAAGGGTCACGATAAGAGCTTATCCACGTGCCGGATTTATAGCCAACGAGACCTAGTGTGAAAACCCGCGGCAGCGCCACTGCTTACAGCACACATAGTAATGTGGGTATATAGTCAGGCTGGTGGTGGAGTTCAACCTCGCTCCTTTCTGTTGTAACGCTACACGTCCGTTTTCCTGCCGTGGCCGTTCCGATGTTAATTAGCTCCGTAGCAGCCCACCAAGATCGCACTGGCGTATATCCGCGTTAGGATTATACTCCCGGCATCCCGGGCGTTCATTGCACGTCGCCACGAACAATGCCGAACGAAGTGACGACGTTGATATACCTGGCACGTCAGAGGGCTCCCCGCGAGCTATAGTGTCACGCGATGGAATATAAACCTGCGGGTACTGTCGTGCTTCCCGCCATCCTACCCTTCCCGTCTAACGGGAGATACCGTGGAAAAGCTCGAATTGCCGCTTAAAAAGAATCTATCTTGAAAAGCCTACAAGTCGACGCCAAGACGGCACTTCTTGATCGTTCCTATTGTCAGTTACATATATATATTGTTACGACCGAGCAAATAAGAAAGTCCACGATTTATAAAAGGATAACAGGGCGGAACTTTATTTGTGAATAGATTTCGTGTATCGCGTCCGTTAACTTTGAGGTCTCTGTCAAGACTGTTTGTCAATCTACGATCGTTGTCAAGCGTCATTCAGTTCATTGTCAGTTGTCTCATATGTTGCGAGCGGATCAATTCCAATGCCGCTTTCACGTGCAATTCCATAAATAAGCATGTTACAAATACCGATTCCGTTAAAATATATATATATATATCTACATCTATATCACCGGACTCACGGGAAGATACGATTATACACTGCAAGAGATTCGCTGTAACTGCTTTTACAGTTTTTTTGAAAACGTTACGAACAGCGTAATGACAATAACACGTGATATTCTTATGACACTTTTAATTTGCGTGAAATTAATGGGGTCAAAGTTATGAACAGATGTAACATAGAAATGTTGGTATTTTGTGGAATAATTGTAATCTCTACGATAAATATGCTGATTGTCACGTCGCACGATGTGAGACGGCCGTAATGCTACGAAACCTGCCTACGATATGACGTTTCGCGAAATGGGCATTACCAACTTTTATATGCCTCTCATTTAGGATGTATTATTGTCGATACTGACGCCTTGCTGAATATATGAATTACTATTTTTGTAGTTTGTGTTTCCATACTGTGGAGAAGTTCGAATTGCCACTTAAAAAGAGTCTATCTTGAAACGCTTGCAAGTCGACGCCAAGCCGGCACTTCTTGATAGTTGCCGGTGTCCGTTATATATATATATATACATCTACATTATCAGACTTACAGGAAGATACGATTCTACGCTGCAAGTGGTTCGTAGTAACGCGCCTTTACACCTTAAAAAAAAAGTGTAAAGCCAGTTAAAAGTGTAAGGGAAGTTTAGAAAAAAACTTTGCGCGCAGTGTATATAGTAACAACATGTCACATTCGCATAACATTTTTTTTGGCGTGAAGTACTTGTCGTGAATGACTGGGGTTGAAGTTATGAATGATGTAGATAGAAATGTTCCAACTTCGTGGACTAATTGTAATCCATACTTTCTCCGGTAAATATGTTCAACCTCACGTCGCACGATGTTAGACAGCCGTAATTCTACGAAACCCACTCGCGAGATGGTGCTGCCCGAAATGGGCATTAGGAACTTTTATGCCACGTGGTGCGAGAAGAGCCTACTTCTCACACCGCGTGAGGTGCGAGAAGTAGGCTATATATATATATGATTCGAAGACAGCGTATTCCTCTAATCAGATTACGCGACGAACATACGCTCGAGGAACGAGTGTACGAAAAGCACCCGGCCAATAGCCTAAGTTCCTATATCTCTCTCAGGATTGTCTTGCTTTGACGATAAGGCTCTCACGCAGTGTAGCGTAAGCCGCTTCGATTAGATCCAATGGGAGAGACTGATGATGGGGATCCGAGGGACTCTTGACTCAAGTTAAATCGCCCAGTAGCGCAGTAGGACATACAGTAGGTATATATAGAGGCATACTATGGCATGTGAATAACGCATTCCGACTTCTCATTGTGGATTGAGAGCCGTGACTACTCGTATGTCTGGACATTAAGCTTTGATCTCGATGTTCCGCACTTGGTCCACGGTTCACAACATCATTTTGGCAGTCTATCGTGTTTCCTTGTTAGCAACACGAGAATGTAACAAGTATATAATTGTTGAAAATGTTTGTTATAAGTTTCCAATGGAAGTGTAGGAAGCTTATAACAATTTAGTATCTCTCCATATTATAAAAATATCTCTCCGCCGCTGCAGCCGCCGCCGCCACCGCCGCTGTGCACCGGGCCTTAATTTTTCTAAGTCCCTGAAAGGGACCATGGGATTGAATTTTTCTAAGTCCCTCAAGGGACCCTTACGGCTAAATTATTTTAAGTTCTACAAGAGACCTTTGGGTCTGAATTTTCAAACTTACAAATCTTACAAAACTCCAAAACGAAAATTTACAATTATCAATACATGATAATAGTAATAGTAATAGAATTATAAAAAAAAAAAACAAAAAAAGTGTTCGTTTGTGTTTATTTCAATAAAACAAAATTAATAAAATCGAAATAAAATGCAATAGCAATTTTTTAAAGTTACAATGAATATATTGTATAACGTAATACTTTTTTTCAATTATTCGCGACATAACAATATTTTGTTATATTTTTGTACTTTTGTAAACCTAAAACTTACAAACTTCTTTTTTCTTTAATAAACAAAAAAATAGTCATAAGAATTATTGATAGTTTAAGAACAAAGTCTCCAGTGTGATGCTTGTGGTTTAGTAAGACGTGTGGAAGTGTATCCTCTCACTGTTTGCTTTATATTTACTATATATATACCTAGTAGTTTGCTGTTTATACACTGTTCACTATAGACTCGGTGTACAAACTGTTATTGGAAGTTCCTTCGAGCGGTCGGGCTCGATACGCAGCTACGACCCAGGCACGTTCATCGAACTGTGATGCAGATTGCAATTGCCAATAAGGCCAACTTATAGAGAGAACTCGAAAGGGTTGCGCAACGTATAGTAACCTCCCCGTTTCGAGATTTCCTTAATAACCGTTACAGCACAAGCCGCCACTCCGCGAGTCTTATATCGTCGGCGTTACGCGTATCAGGTTCTCGTACTTGAAATTACGTACACGTTTACCAATTACGAATAATCGACAATATCGACAATATTAAAGAGAACAGTGCCAAATTGTTTTACCTCAATTCGTCGAGAAAATTAATTCAGATCGGTATCATATAATAGACGTCTTGATTAAGTATACAAAGTCTGTTAATATGGAACATTACAAAACATTATACAATATATTTATTGTAACTTTAAAAAATTGCTATTGCATTTTATTTCGATTTTATTAATTTTGTTTTATTGAAATAAACACAAACCAACACTTTTTTTGTTTTTTTTTTTAAATAAAATATGTACATTGGCGAGTAAAGATTAGTATATTAGCCGACGAGGGCGTAAAATATGATTTTATGCACGAGTGCTATTTTGTCGCTACGAGATAAATTAAACTTCCTAAGTTTCGAAACATTTAGTTTAAAACTTGGGGTGCAACGCGCCACCCCCCCCCCCCCCCCTGCGCGCTTCACGCACCAACCCATCATGGATTGATAATTGTAAATTTTCGTTTTGGAGTTTTGTAAGATTTGTAAGTTTGAAAATGCAGGCCCAAGGATCTCTTGAGAAACTTAAAATAATTTAGCCGTAAGGGTCCCTTGAGGGACTTAGAAAAATTAAGGCCCTACACAGCGGTGGTGGCGGCGGCTGCTGCCGCGGCGGAGATATTTTTATAATATAGAGAGATACTAAATTGTTATAAGCTTCCTACACTTCCATTGGAAGCTTATAACAAACATTTTCAACAATTATATACTTGTTACATTCTCGTGTTGCTAACAAGGAAATACGATAGACTGCCAAAACGATGTTGTGAACCGTGGACCAAGTGCGGAATATCGCGATCAAAATTTAATTGCCAGACATACGAGAAATCACGGCTCTCAATCCACAATGAGAAGTCGGAATGCCTTATTCAGATGCCATAGTATACCTCTGTATATACCTACTGTATGACTTACTGTGCCACTGGGCGACTTAACTGAAGTCCCTCGGATCTCCACCATCAGTCTCTCCTATTGGATCTAATCGAAGCGGCTTACGCTACACTGCGTGAGAAACTTATCGTCAAAGCAAGACAATCCTGAGTGAGATATAGGAACTTAGGCTATCGGCCGGGTGCTCTTCATACACTCGTTCCTCGAGCGTATGTTCGTCGCGTAATCTGATTAGAGGAATACGCTGTCTCCGAATCATATATATATATACATATATATAAAAGGGGGGCTCCGCCCCCCGCGCGCTTCGCTCACCAACTCGCCGTGCTTCATCACTTACTATAAAAATATTTCGTCGCTACCGTTACCATCATAGGGACATGGTCCATAATAAGGACATAGTCAATACTTGTAAACCTGGCCATCCTTACTTAATTTAACACTATGCAGTCTAACCCTACCAAAACTAACCGTTCTTAATCTAACGTACCAAACAAACCTGTCTAATTTAAGTGTCCCTAACTCAATCCTCTCTAATTTAATCATTAATCACCTAACTTGACTGTATTAAGTTAATCCTATGTAACTTAATCTTACCTGAGGTAATCATACGCAATTTAATCTGACGTATCTTAGTCATACCTAACTTAATCCGCGCGCTTTTATTGCAATAAGCAAGTCGGTATTGTGACAATTGTTATGGTAACGGTTGTTATGGTAACGGCTGTTATGGTAACGGTTGCTATGGTAACAGTTGCTAGGGAAACGGTAGTCAGGGAAACGGTTGCTAGGAAAACGGTTGCTATGGTAATGGTTGCTATGGTAACGGTTGCCAGGGAAACGGTTGCTATGGTGATGGTTGCTGTGGTAACGGTTTCTATATTAACGGTTGCTATAGCAACGTTTGTTATGGTAACGGTCGCTATGGTAACGGTTTCTATAGCAACGTTTGTTATGGTAACGTTTGCGATGGTGATGTTTGCTATGATAACGGTTGCTATAGCAACGGTTGTTATGGTTAAATTCTGAGTGATCCGGGGTTTACGGGTAATCTGGGAATTCTGAATAATCAGGGAATTCCGGGTAATCCGGGAATTCTGGATAATCAGGGAATTCTGGGTAATCAGGGAATTCTGGATAGCCTGGAAATTCTGGGTAATCAGAGAATTCTGGGTAATCCGGGAATTCTGGATAATCAGGGAATTCTGGGTAATCCGGGAATTCTGGGTAATCAGGGAATTCTGGATAGCCCGGAAATTCTGGGTAATCAGAGAATTCTGGGTAATCCAGGAATTCTGGATAACCAGGGAATTCTGGGTAATCCGGGAATTCTTGGTAATCCTACACAGCGACGGCGGCGGCGAAATATTTTTATAATATATACTAGGGGGCTACGCCCCACTGCGCGCTTCGTGCGCCAACCTCCCGTTGTTCATATCTCTATATTATAAAAATCCGGGCTCAAGAGGCCTTTTGGGGACTTACAAAAATCCGGGCTTGAGAGGACCTTTGGTGACAGAAAAATTCGAGCTTGAGATGCCCTTTGGTGACAGAAAAATCCGGGCTTGAGAGGTCCATTTGACATGGAATGCCCTATATATCCTACACAGCGACGGCGGCGGCGAGATATTTTTATAATATAGAGAGATACAATGGTTGTGTCCTACAGGTAGACTTCAACTATCCGATTAGGTATCACTGGCTAATCTGACCTATCGTCGCCGTTTGCCATACGCATTTCAACCTGTCGTCGCCTGGTATCTCATTCCATCAATTTCATTGTTCCCGAACGAGCTATTCAAGTCTATCACCTTATTTCACCTGATGGCGCTTCTACGGGACAAAACGGAATATGGGAATCGGCCAACAGGAAACACTGAATTAACCACGAGATCTCTCGTGACTTGATGTTTCGAGTGGAGGTTTCGTGCTTACGCCCAATAAATTCAGGAATCTCACTCACTTTTTACTTTGATTTTCGTATCTTTTGTATTTTTTTTCTTTGTTATTTGTCTTCGTTTGAAATTCAACGGCAGTCTTGCGTGCTTTCCGCTGTAAGTATATAACCATTATTCGATGAGATATTAACACCTGACTGAATTTCGAAATCAAGATCGAATTGTACACCAATTATACAAATGAGGCAAACCGCACGAATTCGGCAACCCCTGTGTCGTGGTGTCACAAGAAAAGTTTCTAATTTGTTTTAGAGTGGCGTAGAATACGTACAAATTATTTTTAATTTTTTAATTTTATATTTCATCCGAAATAATTTAAGATTATAATTTAAGGTAAGATGTTCTGACGGTCTGAAATACAGAGTTATTTTTATAATAATTATTATTAGATCTACTTAGTTTTGTTAGCGATTAACCCGACTAACAATAAACCTGTCGAAGATATGAATTTGAAAAAATCAACAACAAAAATCAATGTTTGTTGTTGTTCGTATAGATAATAACAAAAATGTTGTCGAATTTCGAGCAAAAACAAGATCGACCTTCCAAAAAAAAAAAGAAAAATTTTTATAATAATTCGTTTAAAAAATGTATGACATTATTCTGCGCAATGAAATATTTGCATTGAAAATTACATTCAAAGACCTACATTTTATGTTATAACATTTTGATTGCACAATGGATCGTTTTTTTACATACAGCGAATCGGAAAAACAAAGAATGTAATAATTCGTGCATATTCTAGATACTCTACAAACAAGTTTTGCAATTTTTTGTGATATCTCAAAACACTTCGTGCGGAATTTGTCATGTGTTTGATGCGTTCTTTTGGTGTAAATTGAGATATTATTCTATAGATTAATTGATAAATTTTTTAAAACTTTAATCAAGAATCCATAAAATCAGGTACATTGGCGTTTATACCAGTTTCCTTTTAGAAATGCATAATATTTTCGAAACCTTGGTACACGAATGACGTGACTGTACCGTGGAACATAATCCGGTGGCCACACGCATACAAAGCATCGAACGCAGCGTGTATACCATAGCGTTAATTAATTAATCAAATCACTGTAGTAGGTATCTCCGGCACTCAGTTTATCCGGCAGCTTGTCAGCTATAAAGGTAGCTCAACAGAATTATTAGTAGTTGTCCACAGGCCAACATCAAAGAAGTCAAATGAATAAATTTCATTATTTTTATTATGCTGTACCTGGCATCTGAGTAGCACACAGACGGTATATGGGTTTGTGATGCGATGTAGTTATAATAGTTAGAAGAAAATAAATATATCTCATGACACTGCATTCTTATCGAAAAAAGGCACTTTTCAACTTTGGTTTTTTTTTGCCTAGAAACACAGTAAATTTTTATTTTATTTTGTATGTATTATTTACTGAGGCATCTAAGTATTAAAAAAAATATATGACTTACATTTTTTCAATTCTTCGTCGAGCGAATAAATTTTGATTCCAGTTTTGTTAATAATACTTGAATATCATTTTAGTACCTTTAGTTCTTCCATAAAATTTCATGAGTAAATGTATATACTATAAATATTAATAGATTTGCTGTCAAAAACGTAATTGACCGCCTCATTCAGTGACAATCGAAAATCGAATCAAAGTATGAAGCACTCGTTCAGGAATCGTCAAAGGAAATTTCTTTGCTGAATTCGATAGCACAGTAATCAGATTAGTTGTAAGTCGTATTTGATGCTTTTTATCCTCATATCCCTCGCAATCGTAAGCTGAAAGGATTGGACATAGAGCTGCGCAGCCTCCGCGACTTTATTTCTCTTTGAAAACAAAAGATACCGACAAGTCGGTTCATGCCAAGAGCATCTGCGATGGAACAATTATAACATCGCTCGGTTTAAGCTCGAATTGCAATGAGGCCGTTACGTCAGTAGACACAAAGGAGTCGTTAAGTTTTTTTCGTGACAATAATTGGACGAGAGACATTCGCGTTCGCATGGTCGAATATTATAGTATATGTCGCGAGATAGAAGTTACTGTCACCTCCGATAATCCAGAAGCCAGGAGGTAACAGAGAATGCAAATTAAAAAGGGAAAGAATTGAAGAGAAAGCTCATTTGCGAGCGTCAATGTCTACGAAAAAGTGTTTGAGAAAATGTCGAGCAGAATGTGAGATGGTAATGGTTTGTGGAAAAAGACTGAGGATGACCGGGGTTAATTGGATCTGGGTCAAGCACGCATAAAAATCGGCAATTTTTATTATTAAATAAAAATTTCATGATAAAAATAATATTAGGCGATCATTTCTTGTGACGCCAATTATCTTCGTTTACCTTTTTTCCTAAGTTTATGAAATATCGCACGTTGAAGTCAAAATACAGTAAAACATTGAAAGAATTATTGTGATGATCAGTCTGTAATGTATTACTATATTATGTTATAGTTATACATTATATATTGTTTTCAGATCATAATTTTTATGTAACAATTATTTAAAAAATTTTTTTGGTCCGTTATTTAAAAGGAGAATCTAATTTTAATATAATAATATTAAATCGTTGCTCAGCAGGGAAATTAGAGGAAAATGTTGCGATTAATTTTGGAGGTCGAGGGGTATTTGTCGGATTATTTTTCGTGTTTGGATTTCGGCTAAGCACAGAGCAGTATTCGAGAAAACAGAACATTTTGACAGATAAAATGTGTCTATAAGAATATTATATTGGTTGAAAACAAGTGAAGAGCTACTGTGCAATATCCGGGTGCAATTTCCGATGAAATTTTTAACAAACGAACTCTATTACCGAGAATACCGCGCTGTGATTGTTCGAAACTCAGGACCGAAAAATAATCAGTTAAATTTGTTGAATAGCTCCAAAAATATGATTGAATTAGCCCCGATCATCTCTAAGCAAGAGAATTGACAGTTTGAGAGGTATGAACGAATGATGGGGAATTCGATGGAAAGCTTGCTGATGCTAATGGAAAGAGAGTGAGATGTTTTTCCTATCTAGGCAGAAATTCGTCTACTCCTTTAAGAGGATCGTTCAACCGAACGTTCTATATTCTTCTGTGTTGGCCGGAGCAGCTGAGGAAAACGATGGATATAATACACGAGGCGAGGAATGAAACTCCGAAGCAAGGTGATAGATTGTGTATCGCGAAAATAAAGAAGGTGTAGGTGGTACATAGCCTATATGAAAAGGGCGCGAAAGTTCGCAGGTGCGCGGTGGGTGACTCTGAAGGAAAGTGGAAGATGCGCTTCGGTGTCCATGGCGTGACACTTCCAAGGATTGATCGCTCGATATTGGCCTTCCAGGTTCTCTGTTCCCTAACCCTCCCAGCTTGTGCGGATGCGTCGGGAACTGTCATCTTGCAGCGTATCTCACAGCACACGCTGAAGGAAGTATGAAATCTTTTGTGGATGTAAAAGCCCATCTTATACTTCCAATCTTTTTCTTCTGTCAATAGCAATAAAAATAAAAGAGAAATGTTCCCACGCTATAACGTCCATTTAACCCTTTTTAGGGTATGCTAAGGGTGCTTCTCGAGTGAAAACAAAGTATCAGATCTATCCATTGATCTGATGGTTGATCAATGTCTATACTCATCCGCTATTTGACTTCATAAAAACAAGCAAGACCCATGACATTTTACTTTTTTGATTTTATTGAATACAATTAAATATTGTATACAATAAAATTGTATATGAATTATATATGAATTGATTTTACGAAATACAATTAAATATAAAAAAGTTGCAAAGTAGAAGTTTGCACATTGCTTCCTCATTAATTTCCATTTTTCACGAAGCCACCTCTGTGTGGAAGCTTATTTACAAATTTTGGCTTTCGCTAGAGCCCTTTATTTGTAGAAAATAATGGTAAAGTTTTGTAATTATAGTTAAGAGCATGAAACGCGATTTTTTGTAAAATTTGTTTTCATCCTAATATATACATGCCTCATATATAAATAATAAATATCTATATTTACACATTTATTATTTATATATGAGGCATTCCATATCATTTCAGTCACTCAAAAAGATTAAAAATTCCAAAAAATATCTAAAAATTAGATGGTACTTTAGAATTCCAACAGACACCAAATCTGAAATGAAAAGAAAACTTAGATGGACTTTTGAATTATAATTTCTTACTTTTCACAGAAACATTTATATCTTGAAGTCGATTTACGCTATCTACAATTTAAAAAAAGAGAATATGTGTTTTTTTTATGCCCTATAAGAAGAACATTTACTCAAATTTAATTACGTAATTTTGAATGAAATTTATGTCAAAATAAACAAAAAAATCATGTGCTCAAGGTGAAATATATCGAATATTGATGCCGACTTATTTTATTTTAATTATGTTAGATACAAAGAAATTTGTTGTCGATATTATTTCATGGGATTCGAATTTGATCAAAAGATTATTAGTTTTTATTTTTTTTAATAATAAAGATGACTGTTCCTTTTGATTAAGTTCGAATCCCATGAAATAATTACGACTAAAAATTTACTTTTGTTTACCAGAATAAAAATAAATGAAGTCGTCGCCAATATCCGACGAAAGATCTAAGATTTTTTGGGTACAGCTCCAAAACTGCCTTTCAATATATATATATAGATATATATATGCAATACAACATTGTTTCAAAATCGTGGTAATAAAAGAAAGTGAGGCAGTTTAAAGTACATTTAGACGGTCGTTGTCACAGTAGGCTTTCCAGACATAGGTAGTATGTCCATGTATTTCCAACAGCAACTACGAATGTACAAGCTCCTCTGTGAGATACATTCTCTATAGTAGGATTATCGTCGCTACACGTGCATTTTCGACGAAAGCAAAAAGCTAGTCAGCGCGTAAGCTCATTCAGCGCCCGCATTTCTATTTCTCGCATATTTTTTCGAGCTCTCGTGATTTTCAGACACGACAAGAGAGAATATCAGATTGCCGAGTACCGTTGGTCGACGACGACGACAACGATTCAAGCATTCCAACAGATATAGAAACAGTAGGGTGAGACGTTCTAGAAAGATGAAAAATAAAATGGGCGTGCAGACGGAACCGTGAAAGAGAGGGCGGGCGGCTTAAATCATTTGCTCGATAGGAACGTAAAAGAAAGGCTCAGCGGAAAAAAAAGAAGAGCCCAGCGTCTTTGACAAAACGATCTACGAACGTATCGCCAAGGACACTACAAAGTGGATTCAAATATACGATTGCGTACGTTCTCTGTTGGAAGTAAGTAGGATGCTCGATCTCGACATTTTCTTCTTTTCGACATTTCTAAGGAAACTAAGGGGTACATTGTATAGCATACATGAGAAGAAGGACAAGATGTTTGAAAACGCCGAGTGATGCATCGGTTCTTCGATTTCTTCAACGGCTTTGTGTCATTGTGACATTTGACTTTGTGATATTGGTTTTTCAATGAAACATATATGGTTATTATGGTCTAGTTGCGGAATAGGTAGCTTTGACTGGAGTTATTGACGAATGAGACGAAATGGCACAGATGCTTAATGAAATATCTTAACACTCTGTTGCCGTTCTGAGATACCTCTAACATATACCCAGATATTGTAATAGCTTAACTAAATATTATAACAGCTAATGAGACATTGATGATACAAGAAATAAAAGTTTGGAAAAGTGTGCTTGTCATTCAATGATTTGATCGGTATTAGCCGAGAACACCGACCGGTATAACGCCGCAGCCAACAATATTTAATTTTTTACGATGGGACTAATATTCGACAAAATAGAATATCAAATAGAATGTGCAGTGAAAAAAAGTTAAAAGCCCGATAATTTCAAAAATAATAATAAAACATTTGTTTATTTACTTTACATACGTTAATGTTAATAGTTTTAAGTAAATGAGATGAATTTTTACATCATCAAGGGGTGATCATTTAATTCTTCTCTCATTTCTCTTTACATCGCCAAAAAATTATAAAATGGAGAATTTTAATGGTTGGTTATTGGAGGATAAGTGTCACACTGATTTCATTAACATATTTTATGAAACACTGGCTGGCGCTGACCTATTCTCCCCTATATAACAATTCTCTACAACTGAGTCGAAGTTTTAACTTAGTTAAAGAAAATCTTTTCAATGAACTTCGTATGAAAAAGTGCGAAATTTCCACGTTTAACACTCAGCCGGTAGATGGCTACCTTGCGATAACTTTCTCTCAAGTAAACGTTTACCAAACAAACCTATAAAGCTCCTAGCTCCGTCAAGTTAATTGTAATCATTATGAATGCAATATCTAACTAGCTCAAAGTATAAAACTTACAATTTCTGATAAGTGACACTGCAATTTCGACAATTCCATTCGAAGGAATTATCGAAAGAAATCCATTAGTTAGAATAATCAAAACATTTTTGTAGATAGGTGTATATTATCATAGAAAGTTATAGAAGAATAGCTGTAAAATTCATATTTTGATAGCCAGTTATTAGCTAAGACTACACTTTACTACAAGCTACTTTAAGTATTTACTAACTATGAGAAAGAGTGAGATTTGGAATTTATCGAATGTTGTAAATTTTTGCAGAAGGTTGTTTGTAGCTTATCGACGTGCTATATTGACACTACAATACGTTATAGACCGTTGTGGAAAATTACAACAATCTACAACGACGTTCCAAATCTCGCATTGTCTCATAGATAGTTGTGGATTTCGTAGTTTCAATAAATTTTTGCGTAGCAAGTTGTAGGCTGGGCATTAGTATGGTAGTTGTGGTGTTATTACAGTATAAAAAATTGTAGATTTTTCCGTCAGAGATACCTTGCACATGATTGTAAAATTGAAAAAATTCCTTATGAACTGGATTAGGTTTTAATTATCTTTGGTTATTTTCATTATCTGAAAAACCAGCGCGACTTAGATATAATTCAATGATAATACCGTTTATTTCACACCTTTACTTCGCTAGATGGGTCTCATCGACACGAATATTCACGAATCCACCATTATAAATGTGGATCATACCCGATTCACGGCAGTCGTTTAGTTTTTGGTATAAAAATAACTTCACAAGAGTAACATGAAGAGAATAACAATCGTGATGAGAAAGACACGAGTCGCGCAATTTGCCACCTTTCTCAAAACTTTTAGTGCCCAAATGTTAAATATGTGAAGCAGAGCCGAATTCTGTCAGAAGATTGCGTGGATAAATAGTTTGGTTAATCCACGCTCAACTGGCTTATACAGCCCTAAGCCCTTTTTCACTTAAAGCCGCCAGTCTGAATGCAAGGCACATGTGGAGCAATTGCTTCATATAATAGCTTAAACTATTCGAGTGTGCAAACTTTGTGAAGATTGCCGTGTCAACATACACACAAAAAGCGAATTAACCTGATCTGAACTATATTTAGAAGGCGGGATATGAGAAAGTTCCTGCTTTACCACATGGTGATATGAAAGTAGTAATTTTTGACCTTATTTACAGCGTTGCCGTTGACTAAATTTGGTTAGTTTGTGTATCCGAGCATTCTGAGGAGCCTTTTTTATACCAATTAGCTTTAGTGTTACCCTTATTTTCGTAGCAAAATGAAATAAAATTGTGCAATTATTTCTTAATTAAATCAGTTAATCGACATTTGCATTTTTACTTTATTATCTCATAAAAAGTATGAAAAAGAAAAAGAAAAATGTTGCAATTAACAAGAAAAAAGTCACTAAAAAAAATACATTCACACGACACAGACAGTCTGTCTGTGTCGTTTGAAAGAACAATAACTTCTTATTTGCATTAAATTTTAATGACTTCATCAATTTTATCGATGAATTTCGAATAAATAGAAAGTGGTGAAACGTTTTTTTAAAATGTGATTTACTCACATGTGAAAAAATGGGTGTGAATTGAATTTTAACTTGTGTTCCTTCGTTTGCAGATTTGCCGAGATTTGGCAAACCTTTGAATAATCTAACGATATCCGTTGGACGTGAAGCGGTCTTTACCTGTATTGTGGAGAATCTCGGACCATACAAGGTGAGCATATATAGAAATAAATATAAATGGCATTGTATTTTTTTTATATAATATGGCATTGTACCCTCCCTTAGAGAAGGGAGAGCTTCACCGACGTTAGATAAAAATCCGTATTATTTATTTTTGTCGAGAAATAAATAATCACACTCAAAATCCGTTTTGATTTATTGTGCGTGTAAAAGTAACATTTACTAATAACAATAACAGCATGTAGCTTCCCCATAGCGGAAGCTTTGTTTCCGTGATTTCTTTTTTTCGAGATCGTCATGTCAGGACACTCAGAATGATTCAAAACATCGAGAAAAGTGATTTCGAAAAAATGCCTGGATAGATGTAAGTGTGTGTATATGTGGCTGGCATTAAAGATTGAAATCTACATACCTTATGAACAGCTTTAACAATCGGGCTGAAATTTGGCACACATGTGGGGCAGGTACCTTTGTTTATAATGATTTTCTGAACAATTCAGAAATATTTTCTGATTTTACTTTCGAGGTGACGTTGACAGTTGACAGATTGTAAGAAAAAGAAACCACCGGAACAAAAGTCGTTCCAAATTGAGGGCATACGGGGAAACCATAAAACAGAGAACTATCGGAACAAAAAACTATCGGAATCGAGCGCGTACGGGGAAGCGATGGAATCTTCATTATTATATTTTTAAATTATAATTTTATCATTTTTCAGTCGTGTACTTATGTTATTTGAGGCATTCCATTCCTCACGAAGTACAGAAAAATATTTCCAAAATTTTGTTTTCTTCATAAATCAACCGAAAAGAAGAATTAATTTTTTTTGTTTCTTTTTCGGTAAAAAAAAATGTATGTAAAAATTCTTAGCTTCGATAATGAAAAATTATTGGTGCTTCATTAAGTACAAATAGGAATCATTAGAAAATCTGTTTAATTAATGGAACTCCTACAATTTAGTAATACATGGTAGTCAAATTTTCGCGAAGCCATTGACGCTTCATAACATCATTTTCAACTACATCACTCACCAATCATACTCATATTGCAATTATTAAGATAAATCCCGAATAAATATAAATGAAAACTCCGTTTTCATACCAAATTGATCAAATTTTGATTTTACCCTATTAACAATACCAATACTCTGCTCAAAGATATATTTTCTCCAATATTTCAATTAAGACTTGTCCGAGTTCCAGATATACCGTTGCACGGTATACGTCGTAATCTAATATTCCCTCCTACCGAATTGGAGAAATAGAGAAAAAGCGAAAATACATTTAAAAGCGTATGTTGCTGTGTATCTGTATCTTTTTGCGGTGTGTCGTGCAAACTCGATTAGGTTGGAATAAAATCTCGCGTGGTGTGTTGTATAAATGGAGCGTGAGGGCACACAGCAGTTTGTTAAGCGATGGTGGGTTGTCTGTGGCCTTTAAACCCGCTTCGAGGCCCTCTTCGTCTTTTCCACGGTGGGAGAGAATCGCGCACGCACACAACGCGATTTTCCACCATCGTCCCTCTTATTCGTAGTTCCCGCGCGCCAGACGTAATAGACGTCGGGGTTTCATTGCACCACGCGGAGTCTTTCGACTTGGTTGGATAGTACAGTGGAACCTCGCACAGTTTGCCTTAACACAGCTCACATAGTAGGCAGTCCGTGTGAAGTAGACCACCGGTGTTTTGAGATGTTACAAAAAAGTTTATAATATGTTTGAGAGTGTTGTAGAATATCTAAAACATGTACAAATTCTGTAGATTTTTCAATCTTATATTTCACCCAAAATTAAATCCAAATTTTTTTTTATTTCAACATTTTTTCGATTTGCTCTATATAAAAAAACGTTCCATTGTTCAAACAAAATGTTCAAACGTAAAATGTAGATATGTCAATGCAGTTTCCAAATATTAGCAAGATTTGGTTATTATGTATGCAGACTACAAAAAATGGTCACGAAGGCAAATTCATATTTTCGACAGGTTTAGTCGGGTTAATCGTGAAAACGATCACATCGATCTCATAACAATGATTATAAAAATAACTCTTTGCATTCCATGTTGGTGAAACTTTCACGACATTTTATCTAAAGCTTTCTTTTTTTTTTTCTAAACCCCCATAGTCCTTGTTTATTTATTGTTTTACTTTTATTTTTGGATTCTAAGTATTTTTATAGATTCTACTTTCATTTCTATGTATATTATTTAATTTTATTGTATATGTATATTAAACTTTATTCAGACGTTAGAGTTTCTATGTGGTTCTTCATTTTTTTAAATTTCATAACCCTGAGAAGCAGTATTTATTTGATAATATCGTACATATGTACGTTATGAAAAACATGTTATCAAAAAGCATAGAACAACTACAAGATTTTAACAAAATCTAATATACGTATTCAAAAAAGTTTAGTTAATCTCAACGAAGACGAAAAAAAAATGAGATCAAATTACAAATCTAAAAAAAAACATTTAGGATGCAAAAATAAATGAATTAAATAGAGGTAATAGGGCCTTAGAAAAAGAAGGAAACTCTTATATTCCTTCTTCTTCTCTTGAGAATCTCAAACGCATAAAGTGCGGGGGTCTATTTTTATAATCACCATTATTAGATTGATTTAATCTTTTTAGCGGTTGACCATGACTACCAATTTTTTTCTAATTTGTATACATAATAAAAAAAATTTGGTCAAGTTTGGAGGAAAATCATGATCGTTTCCCTCTCACCATAAAAAATATTCAATTTATGTTAAAACACAAAAATAAAAAATAGGTATTTAACTCCGGGGAAAATATAAGAGTAAAAAATCTGATATATTTTGTACATGTTCTACATGGCTAGACCGCTCTCATAAAATATTGAACTTTTTTATGACATTTCAAAACAGGGGTCGAAGTACTACAAATCCTCCGAATTGAGGCCGCCGATTGGTGTTAATTTCAACAACCACTGTATAGTCCCAATGCGCCCATTCCTTTGGTATAAAATCCATTTATATAAATTTATATAAAATGCATTTTTTACAGTGCACAGCTTGATATGTCGTCGCATTAGATAAAACTGAGCGAGGTTCCACTGTAGTATTACGTGTGTACGAACACGCGTGCCATAACCCTACCTAACTTATACGTAGCGTTTTCTCTTCTGTTCTCTCACCCTGGACGAGAGTTACAATATACTACACGAAAGGCCGGGGCCGAAGAACCTCTCCTGCCGTCTCACCCTACTCATCTGTCTACCTGTAACATTCTCGCCAGGAGAACTGTCAGCCGTTCTCCTTGCTCTATGTTTGGACAGCCGCCTTCTGATAAACCAGATTGTTTTGCACTTTCGATAATCGTGTTTATTAAATATAAAAGCGATAGAAAATTATCTCGTGGAGTAAAAGGTAACTATGTCGTGAACCCAATTTTGATTAATTTTTCGTATTGAAAATAGACGGAACTCTTTAATGCTGAAACGTGTTGTACAAATGGACATAAAATGCAGATTTCATAAGTGTGTAACTTAATTTCTGTAACTAATAATAATAGTAGTTATTATTATTATTATTTTTAATAGTGATAGATTGTTGTATACAAACTGAGCTTTTTTGTTTTTAATAGTTCGGGTTGTGTAAAACAATGTATGACTGTTAAAAACATTTGGAAAGTTAATATGCATGTATAGAAAGATTTTATGCAGAAATTAGTATATTAAATTTCGTTAAGTAAATATTGTCATCAAGAAATTGTAAAAATAAAACAGCTATCCTTGATTTTATGGAATCCTTCCAAATTTGTAAATTGGGGCGCGAATTTTGACATTTAAAAATTCGTGAATATTTCTTTTTTCGAAAAAAAATATTATGTCTTTTTCTGTAAAACTATAAGCTGAAAAAAACAGTGTAAAATGAACACTTTTTTGTTGTTATTAAAACTACACAAATTTCATTTTCGTTTTTGCTATGTACTATCTACATTATACATATGTAGACAAAGTATTTCGGTGTTCGAAAAATAGGTCCTTCCCAAAAATCTAAAGAATTATAAAAAATCCTTACCATTGAATTCTTAAAATTGATGTCGAATGAATTTTACATATGTTACCTATTTGTAAGATTACAGCATCAATAATTAATTACGGGACAACGACATGGTCAATTAACTTAAAATATTTCACAGAAACGTGAATTGGACAAATATCCTCCATAAATTTGTATTAATCCTTAACACTTCGACGTCTGCAGCCATAAGGCGTCTTTCTCTGCACTTTTGCGGCTCTTTCTTTCGGATTAGACCGGGGCGAAACCAGAGCAGCCAAATGGGGGAAGATGTTGAGCAGGGTAAAACATGGAAGGGGAAAGGTGATTTACAAAAACGAACTGCTGGCTTGGCACTCTGGTTTTCGCGGGTGTCACGAACCTCTCGCCCAAGCGAAGATTAACACGGGCTCTCTTTTCTCCGTTGAAAAGGGTACTTTTTTTATCGTGAAATTCTTTAAATCGTTCAAGCGTTCCATGCACTCGAGGGTTAGATCCTATAAATATATATATAGATATATATAGTATATGTGGCATTCCATATCAATTGAGCTACTAAAAAAAAGTTTCCAAAAAATGTCTAAAAAACCGATGATATAATTCGAACAGAAACATCAAATTTCAAATAAAAAAAACATGGTGGATGGACTTTTCAATTATTTATTACTTTTCACTAAAACATTTGTATCTCGAAAACGATTTACGCTTGCAAAAAAATAAAAGTATGTGTGTTTTTATGGCTAATAAGAACATTTTTTTTCAAATTTAATGACGTATTTATGAACGAAATTTATGGCAAAATGAAGAATTCTAGAGAAGGATTATAATTGAGCGAGAATGTTGTCTTAATCTGACGACTAGTCTGCCAATACCCGACGTTTTTCATTTTGAACATAAACATTTTTGTCATTTAGCCATATGTTGATGTACATTTACGTTTAAAAACGTCGGATGTTCGAACTAACTTCATTTATTTAAATTCGGGTGGAAAAAAAATTTTTGTCGAAATTATATCATGGGTTTCGAATTTGATCAAAAGGAAAAGCCATTGTTACTTTTTTTTAAATAAAAAAAATAATTTCTTCATCAAATTCGAATCCCATCAAATAATTTCGACAAAAAATTCGAACAAATGATCTTCTTATATGCCATAAAAAAGGCGTATTTTCATTTTTTCAAATTGTAGATAGTGTAAATCGTTTTCGAGATATAATGATTTAGTGAAAGATAATAAATAATTCAAAGGTCTATCCAACATTTTTCATTGATTTTGACTAAAATTTGTTGTCTCGATTGGAATTATATCATCAGATTTTTAGGCATTTCTGAGCATTTTTTTTTAATGGCTGAGCTGATATAGAAAGTCTTATATATATGGAAGTGTTGCGCATGGCTCACGAGCAGCTTCAAGAGTTGTCGAATGACCCGGAGCTTCAATCATCGCACGAGAACAATATTGTTCGTGCGAGAAGAGCGTTCTACCGCACTGTTTCTCACTGCGTCTGAGCAAACATCCACTGTTTCCACTAGTTGCTTATCAGGCGTAGAGATTACGTTTATCGTCTAATAGCACATTGTCTCTGTGCATTACATCGGCAGACTTTTGAAAGAAAACCAGTGGGCCATATTTTTCCAAATAATTTTCGTTTAAGTTTAAGACTTACAGCATGAGTGTAGTTTTTCCTTCTTTCGTAAAAATTGATAAAGTTAATAATTTATTTAAGAAATTTATTTTTTAAGTAAAGATGTTCAAATCTACGACCTTGCTTCAATTTCATCTCTATCTTAACTGTTTTTTTTTTTTTTTTTTCAAAAGTGTGGAAGATGCGAAAACAAACAAACAGAACGTTGTAGGTGACCCCCGTTACTCCTATACTTTGGCCACCTGACAAAAATTCTTTGTTTGATAGGTCAATAATAATTTTTTTTTTCAAATAATATTAGCGGCTAAGTGAGATTACTCTTTGAATATCCGTAAATTTGACCTGACGCCTTCCTCTTAAAATCCTTTTTTGTTAATATATTTTTTATGTCTTTTATATCCCGAAAAATATGCAATCGCGAAATATTTACTTTTTAAGCTATAAATGTACATGGGATTTCTGACTGTTTGAGAGATATGAATATTTTTGGATTTTATTAAATTATATTGTACAAAACAAATTTTGTAATTTTTTAAAACATACATTTTTTTCCTTACATATGAATTACGTTAATTTAACTAGTCAAACCTTTTTGAATCGGTGACAATATATTTGAAATAAAAATTAAAAAATTCAAATGGCAGATTCAAATGCAAAAACTGGTTTGATATTCGTATGAAACTCGGTACTCGATGGTTTTTTATGTCGTTGATATATTCGTTGAATCATAATTCTTATTGATTCATCTATTATGGAATTAAGGAGGCTGGAGCGGTTACACACTAGACAAATCAGTACTAAATGCTAAAATCTGTAACAGAAAAAAACCTCAATACTTACCAGTATGAAATACTCAAGTAGTTAGAAAATAAATATATACAGACATTGCAGATCGCTTTGATATTTAATTAATGACACACATTCCTGAATAAAATTATCCATAAATTCATTCAGAATTCTTTACGTCAGAGACCACTAGAATTCTAATTAAACGAGAATGTTGTGTTATTATTAAAAATTCGTTCTCGATCCCGACTGAATTGGAAATCTCACCACCGGTCTATTTAATACTGTTCTAAGAAAATATTCAGATTTCTATTTGAATTGTAGATTTGTATAGTCGGATTTTTTATGTTCAGTTTTTTTGTATGAATTACTCACTGAAAAAATCTAATAACGATGAACACAGTTCTTTTTTTTTTTCGGGAATTAAAAACGTGTCCTTGAATCATTACGACCTTTTGCAATCCGATTAAATCAAATATATGCATGCTTATCCGTAAGGTGTTGCGTAAGATAAAAAAGTCTACGCTCTTTTTATACCGTACGCATAATATTATTTAGCGACCAATCGACAACTACGACAATTGGAAATTACGTGATTCCATTAAGAAGTCGAAATTACTTCCTGCGCGTAAGCGAAAAGGAACGAGGCCGATCTCTAGAATACGAAGAAAATCATCTTCGAAGTCCCTCTCACCATGAATTTGTGGTGACTGCGACTGCTTGGTTGAGTATTTTTTATGGCCTTAAACCTAATTGAAGGAGGGTGCCTGGAATCAACCCCCAGTTTTTTCTCCCTCTTCTTATTCCTTTCTTTTTTTGAAGCAAGGAGAGATTCGAACGCAGAATACCTCACACAGCCGTCAAGGTTTTTTTGTTTCTTAATTTGTTTTTCGTTTGGCTTCAATGTCTTGGTGCTTTCATTTCGAGCTTTTCATAATTTTTAAGTCGAGCTTCGTGGGTCCTCGCGGTTTTCTGCAGCTCACGAATATTCGCAAACGACTTCATTTCAACTAACGACGCAAGGACAGAAAGTACAGAAAAAAAGATCCAGCTTATGCCGTTTGCTGCAAAAGAGTCTTGGACGCTCTCGATGGTGAAGTTACCGAAAAACTCGGTTCCAGCGGTTTTCCTTCAGCCATTTAAATGCATGTTTAATTTTCTTGGTCGAAATTCGTGCGGTGAAAATTTTCTTCTCACTTTACCCTCGGTATATTGGGCGTTATATATAAAGTGACGCGTTGGCAGAGAGAAGACGATATTTGCCGCAAGGAAAACTCGCGCAAGTTTTGTAATCCGTGCATTCGTTGGTGAGACGCGCATTGCGCCTTTTGCAGGAATAGAGACGCTTTAAAGATAGCGAACTCTTCCGCGAAGCTTCTTACCCCGTGAATATCCTCTCGATATCCGGCAACGTCCGCTCACAGACCGAGTTCGGGGGTTAACGGAAAGACGAAATTCACCACGAGTTCAAGAGAGATACAACTAAACGACGCTTTTGCCTGAGTGAGAGAGAAATATGAAGTTGGAGGGTTCGCCTCTTCTTAATCCGAATATACTAAACGCGACGGGGAGGATATTTCCATGTGCATTTTCTCTCTGAGCAGCGCTTTGCTGCTGGGCTACTCACCAGGGAACTCGATGCGGCGTTCCAGTTCAAGCTGGCAATAACAAGAGGTACAATTGACCTGATGGTTTTCTGCAGGATCCTTCAAAGAAAAAAAAAAAGAAAATCGTACGCATTTGGACGTATATAGAATACTTTTTACAGTCTGGTGTTACAACGCATTACTTCCAAATGTAGAACTGTAAATATTACGAATTTTAATGTGCGACGAAAACATTTTTAAACAAATTTGCCAGTTTCACAAGAGATTGACCTGCTGGTCTGGTAGAATTTTCATAGGAAAAAAGTGGAGAAAAAGATTGGATGTATACCTCCCTAATAGCAGACAGATTATGGCAGACATCTTTTTAATATTCAATTACAAATGAAATATTGTCGCACTTTTTTGATGGAATATTGCAAAACATTTGCATGGAAAATTGAAGTTTTAATTCTGTGACGTATTATGTTGAAAATTACAAAAATTAAATCACTTCAGAAACATTTAATTCTATTGAAAATGTTTGCGAATTTACATTACCGAACATTTTATTCATTAACTGATGTATTAAATTTCTTACACGAGAGCAGTAAAATGACTAATTTTCATATAAAATTTCCTAATTTTCATACGAAACTTCCGAATCTTCATAAGTATTTACTACAAAGTGTAGTAATTTACAAACCACTCGTATATTAAATTTAATATACCCATTTCTATAAAAGTGCTTCCTGTACATGTTTAGTACTTTGACCTCAAATATTTTTAACAGTGTATCTCAGAAGGTTTCGTATGAATAGTTTTATTTTAATATTACTGAAGATTTTTTTTACTATATGGAATTACGTTTCGAAGATAACTTAAAGGAAAATCGCATTTGTAACCAAGATAGCTCAGAAATTTTAATAATAAGAATTTCTGTTTCTAGCTATTTAAAATTTCCAATAGATTAGGAAATAGTCCAACGAATTATTTTCGAATCTAAGTATTACATTCAATTCAGTTTTAGAAGGCATTAATATATATATTCAAGTGAGGGATTCGTTCGCGAAATTTTTGCACGAACATGACTGTCGGTGAACGCAACCATTTCTGGTTCTTTCACGTGGGCGCCAAAGATTGACTTTCTCTAACATTTAATACATTATTCTTTTTTTTTTTGTAAAACTAGAAACCGACAAAAAATAGTGTCAAATAAACACAAAGTTTTTGTGAACGTTTATAGACAAAATAATTCATATAGTCAATATTTTTAATATAATTCATCTTAAATTGGAATAAATTCAATTAAAGATAAATTAGTAATTTCAGGGTGGAGTTCAACTTTGAGAAGTAATGTCACAATTATCCATAGCTTTGACCCTAAATAATAAATCATAACGTACTTATGTGACGAAAGATTCCTGAATAAAAAATTCATTTATGCATGCATGTCGAGTTGAATGACTCAAGGATGCGCATATATCATGTGGAGCAAAATCTTCGTAAAGCTCTATACTCATGAGGAATATAGATCGACTAGCAGGGTTCAGTGGAGCCTGGAAGCCTTGCTGCTCATTGCACGCTGTGGTATTGAGATACACGGTTGGAGACAGAGTCAGGGAACGGAAGGGCGAGATAGAATTCCGCGAACCTTCGGGCTAAGTCGGTTTTGCGGTCCTTCACTTGGAGAACTGTGATTACTCGTGCAAACGGACCACGATATTAATTATTCGCGATAACGTGGTCTTCGTGAATACTCGCTGTGAGAAAGAGGAAATGGTTTGCTCTTCAATGATGACAGGAATATACGCCGTTGTGACTCACGACGATGCAACTATGTACCAAAGGATACCAACCGAAAATGTTATCTCTTACCGTTAGAGTAACGACACTCGTCTATAGAAGGCGTTATCTTTCGCATCGTCGCATCTTTGCCGTTTTGACTCTGAGAGAATGTGCCGAATTCACTGCTATTCATCTCTCAAGTCTCTATGACATATGAGGGTTCTCTAGAACAGTTCATACATTTTTGAGAGTATCAAAAATATCTACAAATTATTTCTGATATAAACTGATTGTTTTTTTTTTTTTTTTTTTTTAATAGAGAAAATAAAAATTATATTACTGCGAATTCTGTGACTACAAAGAAAAAACCAGCGTGATCGAGTCGCTAACAAAATGTATATAACATTTAAACAGGAGTTCAACTCCAGGGGCCGAGCCCGATGGTCAGTCACTGAAATTTTTAAACAAGAGTCGTCTCGCGGCAACTCAACCAGCGTGGTCGAGTCGCCAGCTAAATTTATATAATATTTAAAAAGTTTTACTTCGAGGGCCGAACTCGACGGCTGCTCCTCGAAATAATACAATGTACTTTTTTTCATAATTATTTGAACTGTTTTATAAACAAAAATGTGTCGTTTCGTGAAACATTTTTGAAATTGTGATTTCATCTATGCTCAATAACTTATAACTATGTGCAGTGTTTGTTTCGTGTATTTTGCAAAAATAAAAATTTAAATTATTTTCAACCAGTCAACACCAGACACCAGCTCCAATCCCTAGGCGGCACATTCCGCTTTAAAATGGAGCACAACAATAAAATTTTGCCTTCGTTGCGTCATAAAATTCATTGGAAAATAAATCCTTAACGTAACATTTACACAGATTTATTTATATTACCCAGTACCTTGTCCAGTTCAGAAACTGTCCGTGGGTAAGACAGTAGTTACTCGGGTATGATTTATAAACGCAGCTTTTTCACAGGTCGAAAAAAATTCTGTGGTTTTCGGTAAGTCAAACGAGCATAATGTGAGGAACATATAACGAAAATTTAGAAAATGCAACTTTGAGCAAAAATCACGAAAGCCTCACTTTAACAAAGACATATGTAAAACATTCCTCAATGAATATCACTGATTTTGACCAAACTCTCTTCGATTAACTCGTCATATCTTCGACTTGATTCTTGACCAAACTCGGAAATAATATTTATGAATACGTTTGATGAATTTTTTCTGTCTGTAAAACAAAGCATCGAGGAAGGGGAAGGATGAGAGGTAGAAGAACTCGAAACAAAAAAAGCAAAATCAGCAACTCCGTCATGTTTGTAAAACCTAATCAGCTGGCTGTAACGCTTTCACCCAATTCACCCGACTATACGAGCATTTGATCTCTATTATATTATTACCAATGAAACCCTTCAAAATACGCGTTCACGATAGCAACCGAAATGCGGCGTTCTGCGAATCAGAATCAAATGATATTTATGAGTAATAAATGCCGGAATTGATTAATTAATTGTATATAATAGAAGCATAACTTGCTCTCCATTGGATCCGATTTTCTTGCTCGTTTTCATCATCTTCGTAATCCTCTTAGTTGGCTGCACAGATGTAATAAGTCTGCTAGCTACGATAGGCCTGAAAGTTTTGCTAAATCTGGCAAATATGAGAGACCTTGGTGTAGCTGAAAGTGGTTCGTGCTATAGCTTTTACGTTTCCCCAACTCTCACTTGCCTCTTCCATTTCAAATCCCTTTCCGTCGGAAAAGCAAAATTGCCAGTGGGACGTGATATTAATAACACGATAAGGTTAATTGCCACGATTTGCGTACGGAGCGTGGATTATACAGTACTCATCGTCTGTAACTCTTCATCTCAGTCGAGATATCTTTACTGCAGGAAATGAGTTCTTTTAGATCTTGTAGAAAGCTTCCTTCTCGTTCGTTTCGCAACTTGGAGACTCTTCGCGGTGGTGTTATTACAGGAAATGAGAGCCAACACTGTTTGTACTGTTTCAACCGCTGGAGCTCTCGACGTATCACTAAGTTTTGATCTTGTTGAGAGGATATGAAGAGTCTTCATTTAAAGTTTAGTCAAATTAGTTAATTCTCAAGGTCTTTGAAGATGCTCTCAATGAGTATGACACTCTCTGTAAAACGCGACATTTTATAACGTATTAAACATATTGTACGGAGATATCGAAAATGCTTTACGAATAATAAAAACATATACATTTGTAATATGTTTTTAAAACTTTTATCAAAATATCTCATTGTCTACCTGTCTTGCATTTTTGTACTTCAGAAATGATTTAATTAAATGATTCCACAACAATTTATTTTTTATAACCATTTTCGAACATGTAAACCCTTTGAACACATGTATATTAAAAATTGGTTATTTTCTAAATTTCAGAAAATATGTTGGACAGTGAAAAAAGCAAAATTCTGTACTATGAAGGAATTGTTGCAAAATAATTACCGCAGTAACATATTGTATGCGAGAAACACTCCGCCCATTCGCCATCTAGCAGATGTTTTTTAGCGTTACTTCAAAGGGATTTAGAAATACCAGCAATATTCCGAAAGATTGAGAATATGTCTGATTTATTTATAGAATTTAATAATTGTCTAATTTATTGTAGAATTTAATTTGATAATTATGAAACGACTAACAAAAAGTTTAGGTTAAACAATTGATACGTGTTTCGAAATATTTACTCACGATCTTTCCGAAATATTTTATATGTGATTTTCCATGAACTTTTTTTTTTAGCTGAATGGATTTATATAATAATGTAAGAGAATTTTATATTATATATACATATTTTTTCTCCGAGGATTTAACAAAATAGCCCACTTAAAGTACCCTAACGTTATTCTGACGGATGAGAGGGTAATTGAACCGAGTTTTTCTTAATTCGATCGAACTCGTCAATAATAACAAGTCTACCTATTTTATTCTCTATTCAGCAAAATTCTTGACCTTGAAACTCTGTTCGCTCGTATTTTTAAGAGTTGGGAAAATACTTACTTTCTCAATAGTAAATGTTTGTACTACAGGAGTATCGAAGGTATTCCCGACCCCATAAGAAACCTTAAGTGTACTATTACTGAGGTCATTGTGAACTTATGTTATTAGATCCGATGTCTAAAGAGCGAATGTTAAAATAAATATGCGTTCTCGTCCAAGCTTGTTATTGCAAAAACTTTGAAATGCTTTGTTACTCGATCCACTACTTACATTCACCGTCGACCTAGTAACCTTTTGCATACTGAAACTCGTTGCGTTGCCCCAGGAACTTATATAGATCGCAAACGAAAATATCACGATTGCCACAAATGGCGATGAAACCCAAAGATTTGTCGCATCTATAATGCCTGTCGAAATATAGATTTATTTAAAAATAGATTTTATACGTTTGACGATTCAACAGTTTCTTTTTGTTGAATTTGTAGCGACAAAAAACGTATTAAAATGGCATGTTTTCAGTAGTTAATTTAGAGAAATAAATTGTTAACTACTGCCGACAAATATTTTTTTGTAGAATTTTTTTTAAATTATTGTAAAAGACATATGATACACAAAGTATTTCGTAAAATGAAACTACAAAATTTCCAAGGAATCATTTTTGTACCTTTTTTGTAAAACTAAAAATTGCTAAAAAATTATGTGTTCTATTAAGAAAAGTGTTTGTGGACGTATCATGGACAGAGTTTTTCTGTTTTAACTACAAATATTTATTTAATTTTTACTACGTATGATTTCAAGTGTACATTGGTTGGCATTATGAATTGATTAGTTTTACTAATTAACTAGGATAATATACGCAGTCGCTATGAAACCAAGTAACAAAAATTGATTCCCATACACAATTATATGTTTATGCCATATCCTACCATATGGGTTGGTTGACAGCAACTATTTTGTTGCTTCTTCCAACTAACCCTCTGTCTCATAGTGTAGAACAACAAAATAGTTCCAATAATCCACAAGCATTCACCGAAGAAGTTTGCACGATGACCACCACGGTGACAAGCAAATCATACGAGAAGGATATGAAATCGTAGGTCAATTCGTGAAAATCGAAAGGTGAGGAAATGAGAAGAAGTCTTGTGACTGCGAATGAGGCTGTTGGGCGTGCTGAAGAAAGAAGAAGAAGAAAAAGTGGCGTAGGGAATGAAAGTAGGGTAACGTTATAGTCTTCTATTTCGACCTATACCATCCTCCTACAAAACCTACATATGCAATGTTGCTGAGTTCCGTTTGCCAGTTACGTCTACGGAAGCCACTTTCGGTGCGGCGTACTATCCTCGGGGCATCGTCTGGACGAAACATCGTGAGTTGGTGTCTTCGACTGCTCGGTGCCGATGCAAGTTTCACCGGTTATGCTCGCTTTCTCGATCTCGCCAAGACTCGCAATCCAATCGTTGCATCGTTTCATCCGTTTCGTATGATACCCTCTCGCTCTAGTCTTTTTTTTTCTTGCTCTCTTTTGGGTTTTGTCGACGATAGAGCTGGCTTCTTTTCCTTCAGAGACCGAACGCGTTTGCGAACGCCAGTGTATGTACGTCGACGACGATAGGAATGTTGTTGATTGTAGTGTGTCGCCATTGTACTAGCAAATGTGCAGAAAGCTACGGCTGCTGTAGTACGCTTCGTTTCACCAGCAGCAAAGGGTTAATTGGACGTTCATCGCGTATGGTAGTCTCTCAACGATTTCGCCATTCCGATCCGTTCATGCCTGCGGCGTAAAACGGGATATCACTTGGCGGACGTTACGATTTTGAGAGACATATCCGCAGTGCTGTTCATGGACAATGTGGTGAAATGAACGAGTGAACGAATGAAGGATCTTTTGTGCACGTTCGGCAAATCTCAACGAGGTTCGAACGGGATGCTACACAGTAGGAACCCGTAGGATTCTGAAACCAAATTGTGAAAATGTTAAAAGGAACGAGACAAACGTAATGACGATATTTAACCAATTGCATTTTTATCAATCATCGTGCATGTCAAACTGGCAACAAGTGGTGAAAATCGTGTGGATACTGTAATGTACTCTCCTCTCTGAAATATTGCTTGAGCACGATTACCCGATAGTGGTGAAGCACGCGGTACGATAGGTGCCAGACGAATTGATGAGGGACGCAAACCGAACACTCATGAATTACCCATATCACGGAGATTAATTTACCCACGATTTTAGTTGTACGTAATTATCACCGCTTGTCGAATTTTGCAAAGAAGACTTCTTTTTTCAAGGAAGTTATGTACGACGTATTACTGGCATATTTTTCTAATCGTTGACAATAAATATGACAAGAATAATTGAATAATATTTTTGTTTAAGTAATCAAAGTTAGGCAGCCAGGTAGTCCTGAATTCTATCATATATTCAAATCATTATCGACTCCATAAGGTCAGCCTTTACCACGAGCAAAAATAAAATATGTAAATATCGCACACGATACGGTAAGTTCTGGCAAATTCAATTACCTTCGTCGTTCTCCTTCTACGTTTTATTGCATATTTTAAGCATGCAATATCCGAACCACTATGGAAGCACTAACAGTAAAAATGATGGTAATTTTCAAAGCTCCGATGCATGCAATTATTTAATTTAGTATGTTCTATATCGATTAAAAAACAAAAGGAACTAAAAGAATTAATATCTTTCGAACTCAATTTCACTCACGGCTTCAAGATTGAAAATTACATATTTTCGGTAAAAAATAAATAAATATATATATATATATATATATATATATATATATATATATATATAAATACTATGACGAAACGATGAATACCATTTTTATTTTAATTATTATTTTGAATCCTTGATTTTTTTGTTTAAATATGTGTATTAAAGATAATAAGATGCAGTAGAATCTCTCACGTCTTATGTGATTCGAGGATAATCGAGCCGCGTGATTGACTAATCACTTTCATGATTTCCGTATTTGCCTTCGAAATGTAATAAGTAAAAGCGACTTACCTTCACTTGCGCACAAATCAAGTTTGAAATTTTAGAAAAATCAAGTTTTTTTGTAAATAATCAATTATAACATGGTTAGTCTAACAAAATTATTCAACTGATGATGCAGTGACCAATTGTTTGGTTTTCCTAGTCAAGCCTTTTCTTGAGTTCAATACGCTTAATATTGACGTTTTATCCATTTCTTAAGGTGTTTTTCCCTCTCCATTTTTCCAATTAATTGATAGAAGACCGAAGGTAATAAAAATAAACAATGATATGTATCGTGATATAACACGCTCATTAATCCATCGATTTTCGTTTTTTGAGATTTCTTGAACCAGGTATGAATGTTCCGTAGCACTCAAAGAGCCTGAGATCGGAAAATCGGAATGATTCGAAAACTTACTGGGTACGTTAGTTAAAAGTGCAGAAAGAGAGAATGCCCAAAAAATATCATCTGTTGATGATATTTTCTCCTTCATGGAGAAGAAGAACTAGAAGCGACAACAGGGGTGGTCTTGGGTCATAAACGTGGCGACGGACCGATGACAT
This sequence comes from Perithous albicinctus, assembly GCA_964016905.1. Classification (NCBI taxonomy): domain Eukaryota; kingdom Metazoa; phylum Arthropoda; class Insecta; order Hymenoptera; family Ichneumonidae; genus Perithous; species Perithous albicinctus. The sequence goes on along the minus strand of OZ024692.1, from coordinate 14,679,030 downwards.
GTCCCGAGTAAGGAGTAAGAAGCTCTATGTTCGCGCTAAAAAATGTCATGGTTTTAATAACATTTATGTGCAAAGGCGAATAAAAAAAATAAAATGTAATCGCATATTATAACATTTTAAGATCGATGAGGCTATGGCATATATTTAATGGTATCGATGAGGCCATTAAATGTCATTATTTATTTGTGTTGAGGCACAAATAACTCGATGAGCACTAAGTTCCCGCAATATAACTCGAAAAAAGAATTGTTCATAAAAATTAAATAAACTTGAAAGCATTTCTAAATACCATTCCACGATTCACTACTTTTTGTGAGAATCCATGTCTGTTCCTCCACATTTTCAAATATGAATGAGCAATTCACCACCGTGAAAACGTTTGTGCGTGCTTTTATATCCATCTTAATGCGCATCCATAATGAGATTTTTAAAACAACTCGGACAGCGTACAGAGAGCCAGCTTTCGTAGTTTTGTACGTCGTGATACCCGCCGCGTAATCGTCTTTACCGCAGAATATGAAAACTCGGTAATGCTAGTTTCAGGTTCGAGTTCGCTTCGTTGTACATTCACGTAAAAAGGAGAATTAGTCGCATAATTAAGCTTTTACGGGTGTGAACACAATTTTCTCTTAGACCGATTATATTAAATCAAAAGGAATGGAATATAGAGAAAAATAGCTTGACAAAAACATTTTCTTTTGGGCTTCGTTTCTTTACGCTCAAATATTCTTTGTCGAAGGCAATATTGGTAACATTTCTAAATTATCATTGATCCGATTTGTTAAGCTGTATCTATATGACATCAGTCCAAGTTTCGGCTGCAGTCGGACTATCTTGCTCAGACAAGATGTAGCACTAACAGTTTCGACCCAAATCAGTTTTAAATCTGCCATGTCAGATGAGACAAAACGTGTCAGTGTCATGTCAGCCGCAAATCCTCCTTCAAAGCTTAAGAGTCTGAGCAGACAGAAATAATGATTCACCAATACCTTCGAATGGACCACCAGGCGGCCTGAAAATATTACAGCTTGGTTTAATATCGTAATAATAATGCAATTACAATGGTACGCGACCGATCGAGGACGTTCACCTGATACTACTCAATTATCTAGGGTAACGCAGAAGAATTTCCGGAAATGACATTTCATCCCACGTCAGTAGTCGTTGCTTCCCCTCATCCTCCATCACCTCCTTACCATGTTATTCGTCTCGTCTGACATTTTCCCCGTCGCGAAGTGGTGGCATTACCCGCGTCGCCAAAATGTCAGTGTCTCCCTATGGCGCATTCCTTTCCTTTGCCTCATTTTTACCGCGACGAACGGAGTCCAACAACGTACAACTTTCTGCTACCTGATGCGGCATCGTACCAAAATCATAAAAAGAGGAACGTGCATAGGCAAAAGCAACTCTACCACAGAATAGAAGTGACCGGGGTTGGTTGAGTTAGTTGTTAGGCTGGTGACTCTAGAAGTGCCTGTTCGCATTGCTATCTTGACTTTTGGACTTACGTCCGGAGTAATTTTCCCGGAACTACACAATCAATTTGTTTTTACTTAATAGGAACCCTTCGTCTCAACGTAAGTTTGATGATACCCACAGAGTTTTATGCTGTTTATTCAACTTCCACAATGGGATTCCTGAAACTAATAACGGTTCTTCAAACAGGGAACACAATTTGTTCATTTGTTCATACAAATTAATTCACCTTAACAATATTTTTTCACTTTTTCACCAAGAAGTGCGAAGGCTCCAAAGGGCTTGAGGCTTTTGATTTTTTTTTTCATCCGGTTGAGTATATCATATTAAACATCATTGTTTGGTGTGATTCGTAAAGCTACATGATCTATAAATTTGTTTTCCGCATTCAATCAGCGTTATCCTTTATTTGACTCTACCTCTGATGATACAATCGACCCCGGTCTCCTTTGTCTAACTCGTAAAATGGAAAAGTTCATAAGTGAATGCGACTCTACCGCAGAGAATACTAGACAACTTTCACCGTGCTTTTTAAAAATGGGCTCTGGATCTCTAGGGATTGTGCAAGAGTATATAGAATGAGCCAAGGAAAGATTCACCGCAGGACATGCTCTCCTCGCTTTCTGCTGTTGCTCGAATAATTTGATATCGAACCCGAGATAAAGCAATAAATAATGCACCTGTGGTCGAGTGGAGAGCGCGTATAACCGGAAATGGGAAAAATTCTGTTTGCTGAAGCTATCAAGAGTAAGTGAGACAGCAAGTTAACAGAAAGGTACGTGTAGACGCGGAATAGCCGGATTTTTTTGACGTCCCGTCGAGCGTACATCCTGGCATATATACATAATAGACGCATTCACGCGAGCCCTGTTTCTCGCACCCTGGAGCCCTGCGGCTGTTCTGTTCCCCGAAGGAGAATACTTATTTTATACTCCAGAATGGATGGTTCGTTGTGTCGCGGTTGTACGCGCTCTCAGCCTCTCATCCCCTAAACTCATTTCTCTCGTCGTTTATAAATGAGATGTCATGAGAGAGCTCGCGGTCGATGCCAGACGTTAGTCGAGAAGATACCAGCTAATTCTTTTTCTGTTTCCTCATCGAATACCTACCTTTCAACAACTGTACTAAAAGGGAATTTTACTCGCGATGATAAATATGCATTACACATTCCTACCCAAAAGTTCATTTTATTTTGAATTCAAGTACCATTAGAAGAAAAAAAATTTGAGAAAAATCATTTTTCCCTTCTCATTGTGACGGCCCTGTACTACATTGCATATAAGAAGGCGATTGGTATAGAAAATAATGTCCGGTGTTTTTGTGTGTGCCATGGATAAAAAAAATTGAATCTTCTGTAACTTGAGATCAGTTTCGACCATCTGGCTGAAGATTGGTGCGCTAAAAGGGCCTTTCCTATCCTTCCATAGCTGCAAATATAATTGGTATGGGTTATCTCATTAAAAGTTTTATTAGAGTTTGATTTTTATTTCTTTATACAAAACGAAGCAAACACGCTAACTTGAGCAAATTTCAAGCTGTCAAGATGAAACTTTCATAGAAAGTATAGTTAGGATCAAGGTTGGTTGATATTGTATTTAACCATGAATCGACTGATTGGTTTTCAAGTTATGACATCTTTTCTTTTAAATGTATACTTCCTCCGTGAGGAAATCAAAATTCATCAACATAATTTTTTTTTTTTGTTATAACCACCTACAAAATATAAATAAAATCAGTATGTTTCTTCATTGCAGGTTGTTAAAATGCATTAGAATATAGCATTGAAAACAGAGCAGTATTTATATCAGATCTTTGCGTGAAAAAAGGCAAATTATAAGAGTTCCTTTCGCTAGCGATGTACTCAAAGGAAATCTACAGCGATGATTTCCATTAATTTAATTTTGTCCGGAATTCATTGAAAGCGACCCTCTTGAATGATGCAAAAAAAAGGAAACTCCTATGTTGAAATGTTTTGATCAATTTGTATGACTGCCTCTCGTCCATCCTTTTCTGAAAAATCACATCTATAGACAGAAAGTTCAGTGCTTTCACTCCTACTCTTTCTCGTTCGATGAGTGCATGAAATGTTTATGCACCAGCGTTGGCCGGGTGTATACGCATCAAGGACTGCTGAAACTACCGCTCGCTCCTCTAATATGTCGAAGAGGATCCGAGCAAACAGCGAGCGTGCTGCATCGTTCTCTCATTTCCGCGATAAAGTGATTGCTTTTTACGAAAAACGAAACCAGACGGCACGTTCTGAAATGTCGAAGTATCTGCCGCTAGACCTGCTAAGTACTTTTTACAATTTTCGTGTATGCTATTTTTTTTTCATATTCATACTGTTTTATATTCAAGGTCAAAGATACGTCGCTTATTTTCATTTCATTTGAAATTTGGCTCTCTAATTTTTTTGTGCAATTAAAAACTGGATAATCCACATTTTTTATAGTTCTTTCCAATACATGAAACTAAGAAATATATTATACATATATAAAAAAAGTAAACATTTATTTTTTTAGACAGCCTAATATATGGGACAAAACACGTTAAGTCGGCCACCCCAATTTATCATGTCAAAAAAACGTCCTCACGTTTCTTCAGGATGTTGGTCTAGTTGAAGAAAAAACGTAGGAATTTGTTCAGATTTTTTTGATACATATTCCAGCCATTGAAAATTGCTGAAAATAATCGTTGTTTGTTTTTTAACGCCAATACTACAGTTCGCAAAAAAACCATATCAACATCAAATTTTGGATTTTCAGCGTACTTTCCAACAGCATTTTTTGTAAAATTCTCCGATTTCATTTTATGCTATTTTTCAATTAAATAAAGTTGCCACTTTTTTTTCTCCGAAACGGCATTTCCGATTTAGTTAAAATTTTCACATTTTGTTCGTTGAAATGCCTAGAATCTTAGAAAAAAATAGCGAGATTCGCGGCAATTTCGCTCCAGAGTTACAGCTCTTCGAACGATCAAACATCGCGGTAATCTAATACAAAAAACAAGATTTACATAATAAAAAATGTAATGCGCGGGCTGTAAAATATTTTCCATAGACATACTCAGCCCTCCTGAACGCAGAGAGCTATTACACATTACATTACCACGATGTTCCATCGTTCGAAGAGCTGTAATTCTGGGGCGAATTTGCCGCACATCTTGCCAATTTTTTCTAAGATTCTAGATATTTCAAAGAACAAAATGTGAAAATTTCAGCTAAATCGGAAATGCCGTTTTGGAGGGGGAAAAATGGCAACTTTACTTAATTGAAAAATAGCATAAAATAAAATCGGAGAATGGTACAAAAAATGTTGTTGGAAAGTACGCTGAAAATCCAAAATTTGATGTTGTTATGATTTTTTAATGTGAGCCGTAGTATTGGCGTTAAAAAATAAACAACGATTATTTTCTGAAATTTTTAATAGCTGGAATATGCAATAAAAAATCTGAAAAAATTCCTACGTTTTTTCTTCAACCAGACCAACATCCTGAATCAATTTGAGGACGTTTTGTTGACATGAAAAATTGGGGTGGCCGACTTCACGTGTTTTGCCTCATATATATATATATGACATATTTATGTAATTATCTCTGTATGTTATATAAATATTTCGCCGCCGCAGCCGTATACAAGAATCGAGACTGGCTGGGGTCGAATAACACCCCGAGGCCGGCGTCAATTGACACACCATGGTTGATGCCGGTGTACTACGGGAAGACTTAAAAAATCAGGGATAGAAGTTAAGTTTGTCTTACATAACCGTTTTTTTAAACTGTAAAAACCATAATTTTACGCAAATTTAAATGTCTCGGATACGATGTTGTCTAAAATGTCCTACGATACGCCGAATTAAACAAATTTGCAGAAGCTATCATACGCTATCATCCAGAGCATTATCCATTCTGTAGAAAAAATGTTATACACATTCAAACGGAAAGTTCGATATCCTACGTGTTAATCAAATGGGAAATAGAAAACCCCGTTGCGCCACCTATAAATAAGTTCCTAAAAAGTTTTACTTGAACGAGGTTCAGTTTCATGGTCTAAACTATGGATCTAATTAAAAAACTTACATAAATGGTTCTCAAGTCATATGAAATAAAATGGATTACATAGCGATGTTTGCGTCGAAAAAAACCTGCAAATGCCTAATTTATTATTACGAAGGGAATAATTAATTACATGTGTAGCATTTTTATATTTTTAAAGTAATCTCAGAAGCTGTTGTTTTGTTTCATCATGATAATCCTGAATATTTCAACCTGTTGTTTGCGTGTAGTATTTTTTACATTTAAAGTTGCGTTTCCTTGTAATTTTTTTATAGTACTGCAGAATAAATACCATCCTGGTTAAACACTCAGAAGCCCGAGTGAAGCGATATAATTACTAAATTGATGAAAAAAGCATGGACCTTTTATGTTGCTCACGCGCTATGAACAAAATATAAACGCCATTCGCGCTTTATGCATAGGTTAGAGCTTTTAATTTAATGAAGTGTACATTAAAACCTGTCCTGTGAAATATGCAAAAAAACCCACCGACACTGATGGTTGTGCTGTCGGTGTGCGGCTTCGGCAGTCCCCCGAGTTAAGCAGCAATTCCTGCTGCCAACACTTGGATGGGTGACCGCTTAGTCGTACACCGACTGAAACATCATCAAATGAGCGGGAGGCATTTTTTCTGACCCTTTGGTATTTACACTTAAGTAACATAGTTACTTTCGTGTATACACTGAAGAATCAGAGAAATATCCGAAATATGTGCCGTCTGTGCCGACACGGGTTTTCCGCAGTTTCCCCGTGCCCACGGCGAATGCGGTACATTGTGGCTAAGTCGGCTGCGGACGCATCGGAAGTTAGGTTAGCTTGGCGAAGTGCGGATAGGGAGTGATAGGAGGAAGGGTGGGAAGGGTCGCAGAAACCCGAGAGGGTGTGCGCTGGAGAACGGAAAATAAAAATCTAAAAAGAAAATCTACAACAAAACTCATTTTTTGGCAATTTTCCAAATGCTCGTAGTTTCATTTTTTTCATCCATCATAAACAAGAGACTATAGATTACAGATTTTTTTCCAATATATTACATCTGCGTATGATTAAATTCATATTAACGGCTGTCTTGTTTCGCTTGATTTCGCTGTGTCCAATTTATCGTAATTACGCTCTTTGTTATGTATAATATGAAGTTGGAGTAGCGTAATTGGCCTGTGGAAAATTGAATTAAAATTCAAATTTCTGTAAGATTGGTAACAATTGGCCGATGAAAATCTCAATACCTCGGGCTACGCGCTTTGTGTTGCTCCAGAAAAATAGATGAACTCTAGAGCTAACTGAAAATAATATACCTTCCATTCCACCTCTCTTTATTCTAATCTTCGATAGAATTCACTTTTTTCTAATTTTTCAGACATTTTATTCAAGTGTGTTTATTTTTTTTCAAGATTTTCCAACCATTTCTGGATGACATCAATTTTAGAGACGTTTTTGTTAAAAAAGACTCCCGATTGCAAAAATTGACTCTCACTAAGAAAAATATATATATTGAAGAAAATGGCTCACATAAACAAATATTGAAAAAATAATGAAATAATTACTAATACACTTTAATCTCAAGATGAACTCCTTCGAATGCAGTCATTAATATTATAAATGTTATAAATATAGTCAAGAGGCGTATCACAAAGGAAGTATGTGATTATAAAAACCCTTTGGACTTTGTTTAAAATGATACGCCTCCCATTGGGCGCTCGTCACAGAATCGACGCTCAAAATTTGGTTAAGTAATTTTTTACCGTTTTCGAGATCATTGGCTTCAAAGAAATCGCTCAAATCAGCTGATCGCCGTGAAATGGCTTCCGTCTTTTTGCCCCGGGCGAGCAATCGGGAGTTAAAAACAATAATTATCGCTATCGAACATTTTCATTTTTACACTTTCCCAGTAAAAGCAATCTTTACAGATTTTTGTAAAATACTTATGCAACAGTACACTTGAAGGTGAAAAACTTTCATATACACATTTATATGATACGACTTATATCGTAGGAGATACAAGCATTCGGAAATATTTGTCAAGAAATCGTGTTACCTAAAAATACCGTAGAGAACCTGAAAAAAAGAGCATATCCTATTCACTCAAGTGAATGGAAAATAGACCATTCACGCTTGAATAATCGAGATACATCGATGATTCTCATAATGACGTAATTACAGTAGACATGAAAAGAACTCACGATATTCCGGAGGGGACATATAATGTGTATGACGCGCAACATAGGGTGAGAATGGCGAGACGACTCAGTATAGGGGTTGCGAGCAAATCACAAAAAGCCAATGTCTTGGCTCAGGGCGAAGGGTAGAAAATGGCTGTGTGAAGAGCTGGAGGGTTAGCAGCCGCGTTCTGTTCCCGTCAGTGACGTTCGACGATTCAATCAACGCCACGCATTGTCGGCGTGGCGACGTGGACGTCATATAGTGTGAACCTTCGCCCCATACCCCATACGACGTATCTATACCTCTATATAGAGCTGGTAGAATAGACAGAAGTAGTTGGGGGTTTTCGTGCTCGGGTTATGACAAATGATGGGGGCCGTGTTTTTTACCGGGCAGCGTGTGTGCTTTCTCTCCTTTAATTCTCTGCTGTGAGCATCGGGTAGACCATATCCACATCGTAGATCGTGACAGCAGCGAGAACGAAGCTTCAACACCGGTGTAAAAGGAACCGCGTGTCTGTCAGCACTGAAATCTTTCCGGTTGTTTCGTACTCCAGTGATTCCCGGAGCGAAACACGAGAGAGCGTGAGCACGGTATTAGTTCCGCATCGAGGACACTCATCATCTATCAGAATCGCACGCGCTGCGTGTCTTAACAGAGAGATACCGGATTACTCCACTCGCATTCGGAGGATTGTAATCTTTTGTTTCAGCATCCCTTGCGATTGAGAACGTGTCGTCATTAGTCACTCGGTGGCTGGAAAAACAAACGAAAAATATCACTGTCGAAACATGAATTATTTCCGTTACTAATACATCATTTGTATGCGAAAATATATAATTTTGTACAATAGTCACAAATACATGACTTTAATAAAGACGAAGCTTTGTTTTTTAATTAAATTAACATAAGATCTATGACGTCGCATAAAACGTTATCAGTGCAAATTTGGACATGAACAGGACTTTATTCAGGGCACTTAATATTACGTATCAACTATTTCAGGTATCAACAAGGTATGTCTGATGACCGCTCACCGGATTTTAATCCGATCGGGCATTGATACTTCTTGCCTGATCAAACTCGCCAGCTTTGATTCTGGTCTGCGCCTGATCTGTCATCGTAATTCCTGCCTGAACAGGCTCGTCAGATTACAGACTGATCTGAGCCGGATATGACATCAACACATCTTGCCGGTCTACTTTGCCAGATTTAAGGCGATCATATAACGATCTAGCAATGTCGGATTAGACGTCTTATAGGATTGTAAGTTATAGAATTAACTATTTCTAAAGAAATCGTTAATTTGCTAATTTTTACAAATTTCGAGCAGGTAAACTAGTGTATACAGTTTTTAATACCTGCAAAGTAAAACCTTCTTCGTTATTTCCCACCTTACACAAAATTTGCTCTATGAGAAACCCATAATCGAACAACGTATTCTCTCAACACAGAAGTGGCTTTGTAAAAAGTTGAAAATAATGAGGTCTCAAATCTGCCAACTATAATTTGCAGGCTTTTAAAAAAAATAAATTTCACATGTATTTTATTTTCTCATGTACTGAAAGAACTACTGTCTGTAAACGATTTTATGGTCGCAAACGAAGCGTGTGATTGCACAGCTTGCGGACTACAAAGTGAGGCGCTTGATTGGATGACAAGATTAGTTAGAGAGATCACTAATACTGAATAGACATAGTCTGTGCATAAAATACCCGCTCACATACGTGTGAATACATGTACATTGTTCCCAGTCCAAGCTTTCGTCTCTTCGGCAGTGATACATTTTAACAAAACCTCACTGTTAGTAATCAGCGTAACGAACACGGATTACTAATGGCCGCGTAACTCTTAGCGCAACAAAGCCTCGTGTATGTTTATTATGGTTGCGCACCACCTCACACTTGACTGAATGTGTACAGAGTTGAAGTTTTGGTCATTGATGATGTTCACCGTTGCCCCAATTGCGGTGCACTAATCAGAAGTAGTATGAGCGTTTTGTCTTGGAATCATCAGAGCTTTGACGGCCTATGGACAAGTTGTAAAAGATTTGCATTGAAAGGCATTGCAGTTTGATAGAAAGCATATCCAAATGTACTTGAAGTTCGTTGCCTCACGATAATGAGTAAAACGATATTGGCCTTACAAGGAATTTCACCATTCGTAGCGCCTCACCAGCCATCTCTGAATATGTTGCAGTCTCAGCTTCCGGTACACTACTTGTACACATGAATTTATTGAATTCCATCTGGTGATAGTTTTCAAATGATTGCAGACATGTACATTGTTCGAAACCCACGCTTTCGTTTTCTTTGTGCTAATACATCTAACGAAACTCCACTGTCAGTAATAAGCGGAACGAACACGGGTCATCAATGGTCCATTAACTCTCCACTCAACAAAGGTTCGTGTGTGTTTATTAAGGCTGCGTACTACCTCTCACTTGACTGACTGTGTACACAATTGAAGTTGTGGTCATTGTCGCTGTTGTTCCATGTTGTTCCAATTGTGGTGCACCGACTAGAGGTAAAACGAGCTATGCTTTGCATTGTAACCAACAGGAGCTTTGACTGTCTGTGGCCACGTTGTAAAACGTTTGTGATGAAAAGCAACGGAGGTTGAGCGAAGGCAATACGAAATGTACATGCTTTTAGTCGTTAGACGGAAGGAGTGAGTGAGATAATGAAATGAGGGAAATGCGAGGGACAATAATTATGCGGATTACATCGCCCCAGCTAATTAACCCCGGGTGCTTGTAATGCGCTCTTGGACCAAATACAAACCAACCCTTGTGGTCCTAGTCTTGCTTGCTATATCTTCTATATACTCCTCTTGAGTACAGATATCAACGTATATGTATTCTGCGAAATCATGGAAGTATGTGTGTTTGTGCGTGTGTATGTGTGCCTGATAGATAAACTTTGACATCATGCTGTATATCGCTCGAATACGGCAAGCTCTTGGATAACGCACCGAATTAACCTGCGACCTACGTTGCTTTCATCGATATGAACGTTGTTGCCCACACCGCTTAATTTCCTATTTGGTACTGCCTGCTTTACAACAGGCGGATACATACTATATTTCGTTCTGCTTTACATGTGATCATGTATGACAGCGCATTCCTAATTGGCGCAATTATAATTATTAATGACTAGCAATGCTACTTACCATATATCTTGAAGAAATTACACCGTCAATTGCAATTCCGGGCATCTCTACACTGAGAGAAGAGTTTGTTAACAGTTAACAAATCAAGTGTTAAATATAACGAAACGAATTATTTCGTTATTGGTACTAAATGTATGTTGAGACTAATAAGGTTTGTAAACTATTAACAAATGTCAGCGAGCTTCATTTGGGACAATTCAATATAATTTAGTTCAACTCAGATTCAGTAAGAATAACTAAATAGCTCAGTTTGCCGTATTTAACACTTGATTTGTTAACTGTTAACAAATTCTTCTCTCAGTGTAAATATGCTACAGTTTCAGCTTACCATTTATATCCTTGAACATCTTAAAATCTGCCTGGAGATAATTTTCAAATTATTACGTGACTGCTGACGTTTTTGCCTGCAATTTCGATTCACCTACATATATTTTAAACGAATAAATTGTTAGCTATAAAGTACACGGTTAAAAAAATGATTTAAAATTCTATATCAGATGCAGAAAAAAATCTTTCTTTCTGAAGTTAAAAAGAAATCCCTCGCTCATCTGGAGAAAAATGTTGTTTGCCAATGAAATTCGGCATCGTAGAGTGTAATTCATTGGGTAGTTTGTTCAGAATCATACGTTGAGTTGTACAAGCCCATAACTAGTTTACGATGAACTGGTTGACCAAATTGGTTTCGATACTAACTGAAAAATTCTTCATTCGAATTCTTAGTTTACAGACGTTTAATAACATTTATCAGTTGAAACGAAAAAGAGAGAGATATATATATATATATATCTCTTTTTCGTATATATATACCCCTTTAATTATAGCTAGAGTAATTGTAATTTTTTGAAGTTAGCAATGGAATGTCCTTCACAACATCAAGTAGTCAATTCATTTGTCTAATATTTCGTCGAGGATTTCTATTGTCACGATGCCTAGCAACGGTCTTTCTTTTTTTTCTCACCGAGGACAGTTTAAGAGGCAATGCATGTGCGATGAAATGAAGAGACCTTGTGAAAAGAGAAAAACAAATACAAAGAAGAATGGAAGGAGAAAAGGGTGCAGGAACGAGCGGGTGATAGAAGTCTTAGTAAATACATTCGTGTGCGAGTACAAATATACGACCGCTGTGGAGACGATGTGAGTCTTTCTGTCTTGCATATATACCGTAGGTACGAATCATTTGTAAACAGAAACGGTTGGACTAGGTTCGGCAGAGACTGAATAATTACTCGGCGCAATTCATGGTGCGCCACAAAGGAGAGAGACCCGACTAATGCAGCCCCAGTGAACACCAGCAGAAGTGGAAGCAGCCGGCGGGTTTTCGTGAGCGAGAAAGCAATGCGTTTCATCGCTTTCTCGCGTCGCTTCGCACAGGCTTTCATGCTGGAAATCCACACAGTCTCAGCACACAACCTCCTTTTTCCTCTTAAGCTATACCCTCTACGCAATTTCATCGTTCTTCCAAGCATCCAGTACATGATGATCATCTTCCTTCTTCCCAGTCTTTAAAATAAGCGGCAATGTTGAGGAATCGTGAGATAAAACGAAATAGCAAAACTAAGGAATGAAATTGTGATCTTCATAAAATTACTACAAAAATATATATAGTGGGTTAAAATGCGTCTTAACTATATTTTGCAAGATACTGTAACTATTATAAATCCAAAGAAATGTGGCATGTTTGGAGCTCATCATGTATTCAATCAGTTGGAAAACGTTGTAAAATTGGATTGCCCAACTTACATAGTATAACTATTCTAAAGTGACAATTTTACGAATATTTTAGATTACCCGTCTTGCCCTATTTTCCCTAACGTCTGTATTTGAAACACCTTTTTCTCAGTGTCCTATTCCGACTGTACATGACGTCGCCGTTTCTCTCGCTACTTTTCAACCTTCAGCCATACGTCTACCCGACTTTTCATTCGTATCCATCCTTTTTTCTTCCTTTTTTTCCTTCCTCCGGACCCGGCAAACTTAGTACAAGAGACAGTTTCCGAGTTCTATGCCAAAGCATTTCGCACCACCTCTCATCAAATCCATGAGGCGTACTCGCTGTGGTAGCCGGTAAATTCTGTCGTGCGGTTACGTCTTGCCATTCTGAACACTTGCAACGTATGCAACGTTCCCTCTTTTGTACACGGAACATTTTTCTTTTAACAAGTCACACGGCGATGCTCGACGTCTTTAGTAGCATAGGTTTGTTATTTTCAACCAGCATTACAAAATCCTACGTCACGGGTTTCATCAACAATATATTGCTCGCATCCCAAGAGCCGCATTGAGCTCATGTGTCACAAACAGCTATGCTGCAAAAAAATGTTCCAGTCAGCTTTACAAGCCTTTATCATATTGGTCTTATACACTAAAGTGGTGAGGCGCGTCAACGAGCTGCGTGAACGGGACAATACTGAGCATCTGGTGAACGCGAAGAAACGACTTTCCCCCTATTTTTCAATGTCCATATCTCTGTTTTGTGCTCTACATATCTTGTAGATCCCTATTCATACGGACTGTAAACCTTCGCGTATAGAAATCTTGGAATTCAGAAAGTGAAAAAATAGCAGCCGTGTAGAATTGGAGTGAAAGACGTTGAAATATAAGTTTGCGGATCACCGCACGACTTTTTAATGTAGGTTTTCTCTCAATTCCCTTTGTTTTTTATTCCGTTTTACGGAGACAATTCATCCGGCATGCAGATATATTTTTGTTAGATCTTCGTTGACCTTTGATCGAATCAAGTTGCATTTCATAAAATGCTGTACACATTTCGAATGTATATATCTGTTAATGCATTTGACTTATCTGAAAGGTAGGGGGAGACGTTGCACGTGTATCTTCAATACTCGACAATCTGGAAGACGGAGACTGAATGCAAAATAAGCGAGGATCTTTCAACATTGTCGGAGATACTTATATCAGAAGACATTGGTAGTGTCTCAACGTCAATATAAACTTGTCTTCTTATTTCCAACGTGTTTATGGCTTGTGCATAGAAAGGTATGAAGCTGTAACGATGAGTCTCGTTTCTTTATTCTCCATCCACGTTCCTTTGAAAACGTTTATTGCGTTGTGTCACTTATGTTGCCATCTTCATACGAATCTTGTTCATTAAATATGCAAAAAGATATGGCGTCAAAATTTTCAGATGAAACGGTATCGCTGAACAGTCTCTGCGTTATAGAGCATCCGAATATGTTGATGAGGCAAAGCTTGTCGTAAAGTGGAATTTCATTAAGAATATCGGATACGTATAGAATGTGTTTCGTTCTTAACAAAACGTCGACATTTAGTTTATGTTAAAGGTGAATTTTTTAATTTATTTCAACTCGAATAATGACAAACCAACCAAGCTGTTTTTTTCGACAACGACGGATAATGTACCGTCAGTACCGCGGCTCGCGTGAGAATCTATGGGGTTGTAAATTCCAATACTCGAAGCCTAGAGACGTTACCTTTGGTATACTGCACGCCAACTTCATATTGTGCAGTTAATTTAATTAAAGAGTAAACACTGAACTGATTCATAGAATATATTTTCATATAAAACACAAACAATAACAAAAGAGATATTAAAGTTGATTCGTACTTAGTTAAAATTAAAATTAGTGACAAAATATAAATTTTATAGCGAACTGAAAGAAATATTCTAAGAGTTTGCAATCTGAACTGGAAGAGTCAGTTGCTGCCGATCTGTCGATGGGTCAAGTCTTAGAATATCTTTCGTGATCAGTGGTGAGAGCGTCCTCCGAAACAGGGGAGGCGACGACACTTTTCGTTCTCTGTAACGACGAATATTATTGGTGAAAAAAGTTAAAATACACCGTAGGCGGAATTTACTTTTCACCAATAACGAAATAGATAGAAGGGGTTGAAATTGCTGGGGAAAACCATGATGAGGCTTAATCATAGAGTAATCTTCCACGACGCACTCTGTTTAACATAAAAGAAAAGTTTTTTTCGTTTGACTCGAGAGTCGAGCAAGAATCTTAATCTTTTTATTGGTGCATGTTGGCACTTTGACGCAGTACGTGATTTTTCTAAAAATGCGTTTCTATGGTCGCACGATAAAATGCCCCAGTGACAAAATATCTGCCCACATGCCCGGCGACAGAATATCCCCTAACAAAAATATCCTGCGACAAAATGTTCGCAAGAAAAGATATCCCATTTTGAATTTCATTAAATATCCGCAACAAAAAAGTTTCGCGACAAAATATTTTTATAATGAAACGGATTTTTTTCATATATACTACTTTTTATCTAAAATGCTGGTCGAAGGCTCCATGGATGAAGATCCCTTATCAAAGACTAGGATAAGTCGATTAGTGAATGAAAGAATAAATGACTTGTCGTTTTCATTGGAGAAATTAAAAATATTTTCGAAAATTCTTTTAGCATTGGTGTAGTTGGTTTGATATATTATACATACATTTGTTTAAATTTTCATGGTATTTTCAGAATAAAATATTTGAGAAATAAACGGAGCAGTAAGAAAAAGACTCATATACCAGTGAATGAATTTATATTCTAGATTCATATTAACCTACAAATGTGTGTTAGGGAATTAATATTTAATATTGTGTTTCTGAGAATCACATATCATTGGTGCAAATGTCTATTTCATTTTCAACTTGTTGTAGAGTTTTAATTGTTCCAACGAACATAATAGATTATTATAGGAATTTCTTTAATTATTTGCAGACTAAATTTTTTATATTTTTCACTTATTTATTAATTTCTTTTTGTAAAATTGAAGTGTCAGTTTTCCCAGTACCAATTTTTGTTAATTTGACATATTTTTTGTTATACTTTACGGTTCCTTTTATTGCATTTCAAAAGTGAGAAAAATGTTTTATAAGTTTAGCAAATTTTTTTTTTTTTAGTTTTTAAATTAGAATTCACGAAATAAATTTATCAAAGTTAGAAAAAAGGATGTGTTGGATTTACAAAAAAACTAGAATTGTTACTTCTAATTTTATAAACAAAAATATGTAAGCATGACCATTTCTTTGTTGTTGTAAACATGAAAAAATGTATTGTTTACCAAAAATTAAGAATGTCTTGTTAAAATGACAAAAAAAATTTTTGTAAAATGCAAATATCCTTGTAATTTTTTTGGTGAGACCAAAAATTCACAAAAAAAAAGAAAAATGCAAAATCTTTTAGCTACGATTACACAAATTTCAATTTAGTATTTACTTTGTGAAGTTCTTGTACAGAAAATAGACTTGCTTTCGTGAGACATTAAACAGTAACTTTTTTCTCCATTTTTCTTGTAACTCCTGCGTAAGAAATTCAAATGGAAGTTCGTTGGAAGCCTTGTAAGAAGCATTTAGTCTATCAGTGAAACCTAAATTGACAAATTAAAAATGGAAAAATATTTGTAACGTTGAACAAAGCTACAAAGTTTGTCGTGCGTATATTCTGTCGGGGAATCAATTTCCCGAATAATGCACGGATATTTTAGCAGCAGATATTTTATTACGCTGATATTTTGTTGCGCGGAAAATTTATCGCGGGACATTTTTGTTGGAGATGTTCTGTCGTGGATTATTTTGTCGGGATATTTCGTCGCTGGAATATTTTGTCATAATAAAATCGCTATACATCAGAATGTTAGGAAATTTAGCAATATACAAATAGAACAAACTTTCCTTATAAGAGTCTTCTGACATAATTTTATTTTGAGTGAACCATTGGTCATGTGACCACGATTTAGCTGATCATCCTTTTAAACGACGTAACTTATACAGGATTGATGCAACCGAGACGTTCGTGTCGGATGCTTTAAATTGCGCACTTCTTTATATTGTGTCTGTCTATCCGTGTATTCACGACAACATTCGTTATTATATAAAAATCTCTGTCTGACGGTTTTGCAGGTGGCGTGGCTCCGGATCGACACGCAGACTATCCTAACGATAGCGAGTCACGTTATCACGAAGAATCACCGGATCGCGGTGACGCATAGCGGTCATCGTACGTGGTCCCTTCACATAAGAGACACGCGAGAGAAGGACCGTGGATGGTACATGTGCCAGGTCAACACCGACCCGATGTCAAGCAACACTGGCTTCCTGGAAGTTGTTGGTAAGCTCGCACAGACAGACAACTTCAATCAGCTGATAAACAGCACGTAATATAACTAGTACGTATATAAGGTATTTGTGACGGCGAAATAAAATCCGTCATTTCATTCTCGACGTCGCGCGCTCAAAATACTCTTCGGGCGCTCGTAGGGTATCATTGTTTTTTCAACCACATTATTTATCGTTAATTACTTCCACTCTATTCTAAGCAATTTGTTAAAAGTTGAATTATTTTCGTCGAAACGTATATTCCCGTAAGGATCAATATCGCCAACACGAAAGGAGGAGATAGTGAGATAATCAGTAGTAATATCCCGAGACCTCCAGAATTATCGGAATATTTCCCGATTGTTTTGTTGCTGAGCAACGAGACGGAGAAATTTTGCATATTAGAATCCCGAGCGCGCAGCGCGAGCGATTTTTCGGATTATTTTTCGGGTTTGGATTTCGGCTAAGCACAGAGCAGTATTCGAGGAAACAGGACATTCTGCCAGATAAAATATGTCTATAAGAATATTATATTGGTTGAAAACAAGTGAAGAGCTACTGTGCAATATCCGGGTGCAATATCCGATGAAATTTTTAACAAACGAACTCGATTACCGACAACACCGCGCTATAGTTGGTCGAAATTGAGGCCCGAAAAATAATCTCGTATATTATCCACAAGATTGACAAGGATGCCAAAAGCACCGAGAGCGCGTGCGGAGAGCATCGATCTAGCTATCGATCAAGTCAGCAAATCCAGGTTAAAGGGCTGACAAAACGAAGAAGAGCGCATAATAATTACTTAGAGCGCCGAGGGTCAGTCTTCGAGGAGTCTCGACTATTATTCAATAGACGAAGTTTATTGTTATACATCGTATAACTATGTAAATTCATTGAAAATGTCAGTACTCATGAGATCAAATAATTGATTAAATAGTGTGAACTGTGAGAAAGTCAAAGGAAAATTCACGTGATTAACTATATTGAAGAGTCGTAAGATCGGTGCATTGACATGGAATGGCTCATATTATACACAAATCGAAACCTCGCTTCACTAGTACATCTTTTCAGTAAAAAAAATTGGATGATTTAGTCCTCACCATTTTGTTATCTTCACGCTCCCCTAAAAAAAGAGACTGATATTCCGATAACGAGAGTGAGTTGATGACATGTCACTTTATCTTTCCAAGCTGCCATACAGTATCGTTCAACCTACGTTGACATGAGCGCGCACTAAATATTTAGTTAAGTAACATAAACAGGGAGCCACGCCGAGTTCTCTTACTCACGCGACACCCAAACTTTGCCTAACCGGTCGGTTGATATTATGCCCTCAGTTATAACGTGTCGCTAAATCGTCTGCGGTAAAGACTAGCCATACATTTACTGCAAGTTGTTGGGGAAACACTGTCCCGGAATTTCCAACCACTGTATAACCGAAGAAGAGACTAGAAGGAAGTTTCTCTACCGTGTGACGCTTCGGAACTATTTCGTGAAATTCCGACCATCGTACATCACAAAGCATTTCGAACCCATTGGAAGCACAATTTTTCTGCCTTTCCATTGGGAGTGCCTTGATCAAGGCGGTAACCAAGATGATAACACGTAACCGCTTGTCACTGCTCTGTCATTAACCTGGCATTTGTATATAGATGCAAATAAAATTTACCTACGAACGGTAGTGTAACTACAGAGTGTATGTATAGACGTCATAACCACAAGCAAAGTGTGGCTAGCTAAGATAGAGACCTTGTGTACGCGATACCGCCCATTTTACCTCGTTCCTGCCCGATTTGTGGCGGTACGATGCAAATATATGCAAAGTACACACAGGCAAAGTATACATACAGTATGGCATATATATGTAACTTTGAGTAGAGAGAATGGGCTGGGCGATTGCACTCTTGGAAGGCTATTAAACACCGTCCTGGCGACGTGCCCCACTGCCTACCTCTTCTGCACTTCAGTGGGCCTTAATAACACCATAGGCACTCCATATGCCACTATTCTCCTTCGCACTCTTGTGTTTTTTTTTCTCTCTCTCTCTCTCTTCACTTTTCTTTCCATCCATCCTTATATCCTTATATTATACCGACTCTTCTATTCCTTAGTCGTGCTTCTTTTTTCAAATGCGTTGATTTGAGTGGATGTGGGCATTGAGAATAAGAAATACTCGCAACTACTTACTCCTGCTATTGCAACGCCTGCATGGGTCGTATGTATATGTATATATTAGAGTGGTTCGCGATCGAGAACACCTGCCCAGCCGCAAAACCCACTCGTTAAATTTCTCGTTTATCGCGCAAAAGAGTTACAGCCGCACGGGGCTGCGGAGGAAAGACCGAGAGTAGAGCCAGGGTTAAATGAGAGAGCACGGCTCCGGGTTATTTAGCTGAGAGTGTAAGTGATCGTCTAGCGAACTTTATCTACAGTAAAGGAAAAAGTCGAAGGAATCAGCGAAATAACAGCTAAGCAGAGTTATTCGGTAGCATAAGTGGACAGATCCAAAATGTATAATGACGAAATATCGAATGATAAAATATTAAGAATATTTGGGCCGAAGTCTATTTCTGTTCGATTGTGTTTGA
Organism: Perithous albicinctus; assembly: GCA_964016905.1. Lineage (NCBI taxonomy): Eukaryota > Metazoa > Arthropoda > Insecta > Hymenoptera > Ichneumonidae > Perithous > Perithous albicinctus. The sequence goes on along the minus strand of OZ024692.1, from coordinate 14,659,508 downwards.
ACTCAACTGGCTTGTAGAAAAAGGTACATTGATCGTACCTCTGTAATTTGTACGTTTGTAATTTTTTCAACATTGTTAACTGGACAGTTTTTAAAATAAAATTTGACGTGAAAATTCCAGAAAAACGGTTAAGTTAATATGATGTGGCGATTTTTTCGCCAATTTCAGTTTTGATCGAAATAAAAAATTAACAGGTGGCAAGACGTACTTCTCGACAGCTTGTGTTCACTTTGGATGATAATTGACCGGATTGTATTTGATATTTGTCCAACGAATGAAAGACGTTTGAGGTCTGTTTTTTTCTAACTCAGTCACGTGATGAACTTTTTTTTCCAGCACGCTGACTAAGGCATTCAGCACAGCCCTCTCCCGTTCCCCTTTCGTTAAATATCAAGTGGCAAATTATCTACGACAAACGTAAAACTACTCCAAGCCGTTGTAGCCACGAAGACTGTACGAAACCATTTCAGACAAAAATGTCCTGTCTTAAAATTTTCCTGGTTAAAATTTTACGAACATGAATTTCCGAAAAAAAGGTCGTTAAATCAAATATAAAGTGCAATAGATTAAAATGATTTAAATATATTCTCTTTACGGTACTTTTATCGTCACATTTTTCGTTATTTTCTGAGGGCTTTATTTTCTCACAATTTCTTCTAAAGAATTTGGTTTGTTCCATCCTAGTGTAAGTTCGAAAAATATACAACTTCATTTGCGAATACAAACTGAACGTGTAATAAAAGTCTGCAATAGTTGCATTCAACATTAATTGATAATTATTTTGTTATCATTTATTATGCAATTTATATTTGAGATACTTTATCATTTTGGTATACCTTACTGTCAGATATTTTATCATGCATATTTTGTCTTATGATCATGAGTTTTCACAACAAAATTTAACGAAACTACGAATTCCTTTCTACATTTCGCTTCAAGTGCATTAATCGGAAAGGAAGATTGCGAAACCACATACACTTACCAGTCGTGTACATAGTCGTAGTCCTCTTCACTTGTCGCCAGAGATTTCGGAACGAAGAGTTTTTTTATACGGTTAATGCTCACAAACGATGGTCAGGATGAAGTCGCAAACTATGGAAAGTACTGACAACCCATTTGTTAACTTCGCTAGGTTGTGTGTTACTTTTGTTTACGAGTAAGACAACTAAGTCGATAAAAAGCGAAACAGTAGTTTACATTTACAGTTTTTGATGTGGATAGTTGAAAAATATAAATTCTCTTCTGTCGGTTGCGAATCGATGATATAACTATACAAGGTATCTCGTGGTTCGCGTATTGGTTGCAAGTATTATTTTTTTATGAACGTGACTCGCCAAGTCCTCTCGCCTTTCAACGAGAGATGACTGGAATATTTTCAATGAACAACATGCACACCGTCGTACGAAGTCGCACGTTGCACAAGCGATTGCCTCTCATTGTCGCGATATTCTGAATTGCTTCGGGTGCTCGACTCCAAGTTCTCGAGTCACCATGTTGCCTTTGTGCGCGAATTTCGCAGTCGACCTGGTGAAGAAATTTTTCACCCTATACATAGGCTCTTGCGTCACTTTCGCATAAGTAGAAAATAGTGGAATGGAATTTTTTTCCCCTAACTGAAGTGGAGCGTGGAAAAAACATCTTTTCATTTTCAAATTGTGGTGGAATGACATGGATGCATAACAAAATGTAATTAAAAATGTAATTTCATTTATATTAATTGATCATTGGATCAATATTTGCATGAAATATTTCAACATTATCGACTTCATATATTGCAATATTTCAAAGAAATATTTCTATAATATTTTCTAATTATTTTGCTGCTAGAACAGATACAGAATTTTTCAAATTTTGTTTTTTGAATAGTTTTCGTATCACCTATTGACTTACGTAGAGCGATGACTATTTTAAAGAATATTGTGTCATTTTACTCCGTTCACCCCAACGAGAAATGTACGAGTCTTTGATACAACTGATGAATGTAAAGCTTTCGGTGACCCATTAGTCCTCTTATATAGCGAGAATGACGACCATTCCAAGAAAATCCCGTTTCGTTCGGGACGAACTATTTCAGTCTATCACGATTTCCAAGCCGTGCAGAATCCGCTATTGTTATAGTTCTGGCAAAATGTACGCCGTTCGCGAAGCACCTCGTTGCTCACCGTTGCTCGCAGAGAGAGAACGAGGAGAATCCGTTTGGCGACGGTCGAACAAATCAACGAGCAGCGACGGCAAACGAGAGTTATATTTGCGATGTGGAAACGGCAGCAACAGTGCATCGTTCATCGCGCACAACTCATGATCAACGAGTGGATATCTATTCCTGTTGAATAACAGGAAGGCGAACAGCCGAACCGTACGCATCGTACGAAGTCCTCGCTCTCACTTCGTTGTGCATTCACACGATCACACAGCTCTCTCTCACACACACACAGGCAGACTATATGTACATTACGATTTCGGCGTTGTTTCAGTTCCTCCGGATATACTGGACTATCCTACCAGCACGGACATGGTTGTCCGTGAGGGTAGCAACGTCACGTTGCGCTGCGCTGCTACTGGCACACCAACACCGACCGTCACATGGCGACGCGAAGCCGGTGGCACGATAACCCTTTCCACTTGGCGCGAAGGTGAGTGATAATCCATGTGTTCTTTCTTTTTTAATTACAATAGAACCTCGATTATTCGAACCCCTTAAAACCTGACCAAAATCGGATTATTGGAAGTTTGCATAGCCGAAATGCAGTTGTGAAGGAAGCGGGCTTGCACAAACGGTGTTTGTATTAAAATACATGTAAGACCCATACCACTGTCACAGCACTCCATATTCTCTTTAAAAAAATTTGGACAGACGGACAGACGGACAGACGGACAGACGGACAAACGGACAGACCGACAGACGGAGTTTCAATAATCGAGGTTCCATTGTATTCGGTTTCAGTTTTAGACAATTTTTCAGTTATTTCGATAAGTCTGATTGAATGTATCGTGGAGGAAATAATCTGACGTTTTCCGAGATTTCATTATTTTGCAATGGATTTAGCATCCTGCAGAGAAACGGAATCGAGTTCAAAGGTGGTAAAATGACGGTTAATTATTTTTCGAGATACGGAGTTTTGTTTAGTTTATTAAGAAAGCTGCTGTATATTCTGGATATCACTGATCGACTAAGAAATACTAATTCGAAAAGTGTGTATCTTAACAATCGCACCAAAAGTATATCGTTGTTTTCAGTTCGATATAACCAAATGTTGTTGAAAAAAAAAATAAAAGCATCCAAATTAAAATGTGACTCAACTAGCCCCGGTTTCCCATATAAGAGTATAAGAAGCAGGAAGATAAAGAAGGAAGGTTTCCATTCTCCAGCGTCGTATTCACGCCAAAGCAAGCATGATGCGGCACTACTGACGTAAAATATTTGCAACTTCACCATCCTCTCACTCTTTGTCACGAAGCATGAGAGTAACGAACAAGCCAAAAAGGGGAATGTATATTCTAAAAGCTCAGCTCCACTTGTACAAGGCTCATGGTTTCATCGGTGGAAAACTAAGAGGGATGCTTTTCCTCTACTCATACAAATTTAAGGACGTAATACCACAGAAAAAAGGAAAAAAGAAGGATAGTTGATTAGAAAAGAGGACAAGTGCGACACAAATAATTTATTGAATGAAATTCGTATAACGTTGTGAAAAACCATCGCATCTCTTAGGGTTTTGTCTAAATAGCAGATTCTCATATAAGATCCGGACACTTATCTCAAAGCATTTCAATGCACCGCATCTTCCATCACCGTCTCATTTTCACCCTCCTACCTGTTCCATTAGTCGTGATAAGCATTGAATGACATAATATATTCAGCGAAAGAATGCTCGCGCTCTTCACTCCGTCGTTTTTTTTGTAGTTTGATCATTTCGCAGTCTGACAGAGACCAAGGGATGAGTAACGGAAAATGAGGAAGATACGGAAATAATCTTTCCACTTGTTTGGACAGCTAGAGCACTTTTTTCTTCTTGTTCAGAGATCGCTCGGGATCTTGCTCAACCGTGGATGACGAGAACGCAGCGTTCTCGGTTATTTGCTTCAACAGGTGTCTGGGTAAAAGGCGTTTCTTGCTCTTGGTGGCTCTTCCGGTTATACGTGAGTTGGAGAGCTTTCTCATCTAACGATAGTTCAGAAAGTGAATGAGGTTGAGAAAGAATGTTGTTGGTTAGTTGCTTCAACGAAGTATATCCGAGATTTGTTCTTCTTCATGAGTATATTGGCCATATAGTTTTTTGTTTTAAGCACTGATTATTCGCCAATGACTATGATAGTACGATTATTGGTTCTGTCAATTGAATTGAGAAAAAGAATGTAACCATTAAAAGTCCGCGACTAAATAACTTGTTCGAAAATACTACTAATACCGAAAAATCCTATAGGTATATTTTTAGATTGCTCAATGCAACATTTTGTAAACTATTTTTATAGATTGTTTTAACAGTGTATTTAAAGTCGGTACAACAATTATATTGGTGCATGATACACGTTTTAAATTCCGTGTTTAATTTATACTACTAGCCAGACCGGATGCGCTGTCGCGTGTCACCATTTTTCTATAGGTGCTGCAGCGCTCTTTTAACTAAACGGACCCGGGCGCTGCAGTGCCCGATTCTCCTTTCATCAGATTTGGCATAAACAAAAAGATTTGATACGTAAACTTGGCCCCATGTATCTGACGACATTGGCGACCAATCGCAGCACAAATAAAACGGTGACAATGCCTGCGATCTTTTGTTCCATCAACTATTTAGAAGGAAGATTTTATGAACTAATTGTCTATTCGAGCGGAATAGAACTCCAAGAAATGCTAGTGTTACAATTCTGTTCAAATTTAAGAAATAACTTTTTAAACTTTTTTTTTCAAGACTTCAGATCGACTAAAAACCATTCTCTAAATGTAATAAAAAATGTAACTATTATGTCAAAAAATTGGATATAAAATACATTCTTATGTGAAAAAAGTCTCTGCTTTCTAATAAACATATATTGCCGATTTGATAGAAATTCAAGAAAGCAATAAAAATACTTGTTAAATCCAAAACATACTACTTTATTGAAATGAATCCTTGCTTTCACGATAACAATATAATTGGCACAACCAAGTAAACTAGATTTTTGTCGATTTTAGTACTTTTTTCAAAACTTGATTGCTTTCTTGAATTATTATGAAATAGATATTTATTCGAAAATTGAGATTTCAGCATATAAAAACCTGTCCTCCTCCGAATCTTATTTACGTAATAATTTTTTTCGAAGTCAACGTTTATTTATGCGATTTAACTTTTTTTTGTCGGCTCAACGTGATTTCTAGGTAGACTACGCAAGCTCATTCAAGAATTGTGTTACATCTTTGCTTGTATGTGTCAACAGTGACGAACAGCGAGGGCCCGGAATTGGAGATAACACGAGTCACACGACTTCACATGGGCGCCTACCTTTGCATAGCCTCGAACGGTGTTCCGCCAACAGTCAGCAAAAGAATCGTCCTCATCGTTCACTGTAAGTACAGGATTTAGATGCCGTGCATTGCGCGATATCCCAACGTTCTATGCGTGCTTCCTTCCGTAATTTATTGAGAGATTGAACTTTTTTCTCTTCTTTTTGTTAACGTAAATCCAAGCATTACATATTTTTGCAATCAGTACATGTTGTATGCAATTCAATACATTGAAAATCCGTTTCTTTAAAAGAGTTATAACGAAGACTCTTTTTAACTGAAAGAATCTATGGTATTATTGAAAACTTAAGATTTAATTAATAAATAACTTTCAGTTCTCCGGGATCGTTTTATTTTTTTTTTAATAAAAAATTCAATTTGCCAGCGCATAAAGACTCTTAAATTTTACGATTGAAAAAAATGGCCATTATAGAATATTTTCATTTTTTAATGAAAAATCAATGTTAATACCTCGTTAAAATTACTCATAAAATGTCATTTGGAAGCTGATATAAAAGCGCAACCTTTAAAGTGAGACATAAAAAAAAAGAATTTTCGGGATACGACTAAAGAAGTGCAGCATATTTTGGTATGTTAGATTTAAACATTGAGAACATTCACGGAAAATACTTTCAGGGGTTAAAATTATGTCTGAATTGACAGAGAATGTCTGATATATTATGTTTATATTTGTGGGTTTTAATATTCGTTTAACAATTCGTTGACAGTTCCACCAATGGTCTGGATCGAGAATCAACTAGTCGGAGCTTACGAGGGACAGACACGGGTGCTCGAGTGTCGCAGCGAGGCTTATCCACGGCCTATTACCTACTGGACGAAACCGAGTAACGAAACAATAGTCAGTGGTAAGTACACCATTTAAAAAGTTATAATTGTAAGTACATATTGTACGTAAATTTGACGTGATTATTTCGAGCACGTGGACAGTAGCTATTATTATCTGTTGGGCTCGGCAGCCCATTTTTCTATAGTTTCACTGTTCATCCGTCCGACCCAGTACAGTATTTTCAACTGTTATTTCTGAATTAAGAGGGCAACCCCGTTCTCCGTATCTCAACGAGGTAAAATAATTTCCTTGCGTATACTTTACTGCGGATTCTACTTAACCTGATATTCAATATCATCCTGTTCGCATAAACTTTTCCTGTTCAAGAGTGTCGCAAGATAGTATCGCTAGACGGGGCAACTTTCGAACTAGTTAAAAACATAAATTAGCGACGTCATTTACTGTCCTCTCGCTATTTATCATTATTTTATTCTTCAGATATCGCCGAGACTCGAGTTTGTTACTCGTTAATGTATATTGGGTTTTATTAATGATACTTTTGCTTCCTCATAGAGTAAGGTTTTTGATAGTAGACAAAAATGACCAGTTTTCTGTGTCGGTAGTTAAAATCTCTAAATAATCATAGAAGAACCAAATACCTTTTATGCCCTCATACTTTTGTGCCAAAAATGAACCTCCTCGGAATATACGTTTTTGAAAAATTATAAACTCTATTTTAAAAAAATGTATATTTCATGAAAATAAAGCTACCTGATGGAGGAAGCTTTGCTTTGTTTTGTCAAAACCACCAAAAACGTTAATTACTAAAAAAAACCTACGTTACCGCTATTTTCAAAAGTAATTACAGTTGCAAAACAAAGCTCCTACTCTGAAAATGGGGTTCAAATTAGGATTACAAAAATGAGAACATTTTATATTGAGACTAAAACAATTTTAAAAAAAATTAAATTTATGTGTAACAAATAACAGGAAATTGTGGCTTTGGTTGGGAGCCCCATATATATATATATATATATAATTCGTTTTTGTCATGCGCACTATTCGCTCTTGATATAACCCTATTATATTAAATTTCGTCTAGCGCTTATGTTTCTCAGTAAAAAAGTATATATTTTATCAGAGTACTGTGAACCGTGAATATTCAGCCTTCATATACCGCACCCCCGGTGGGTTAAATATGCTACTGCTGCGCTCTAACTGCAACGGATTTTACGCGTACAGCTTTTGCGACAGCCTACTCTACAAAGTCCAGCGCAACTGCAGTGATATTAAGTTTGTGGTTGCATGAGGTGAAAAGAAAAATTCCCTCCCACCTTCTTCGTGCAGCACCACTTTGCTCGAGTTAGTTGGTATTAACGCACGCTTCTCGGCTTTCCCAAGAGTCTCATAAATACCTGAATTTACTTTCTCAACCCTGAAACTTATTTATCCATTTTCAGTCGTACTAAATTATTTTTTAAACTATAAGCCTAATAGGTCTTATATGACTTGCCAAAATTTCAATGGAAATTTCAAAGTCAGCCGAAAAAAAAAAACTGACTTGGCGTTACGATTTTTAATTGTGAAGTAAAGATATATAGATTATATATATATATATTTTTTAACATGGTTACAAGACTCTTTTATTTTAAAGCAAAAAATCTTACATGTTTTTAAAAGATATAGAAGTCTGAATTTCCGTAATATGCCAGGGCAACATAAAATTAGTCTACGGTTATGAATGATGACTGCAAACTAATAACTTATAATTCCACTAATATTACCGAATCATGTTTTCAATAATCCTAGAGTTGATATATATTCATACTCTTTGTGACAGAATAATCGATGCGAACATATTCATATTTATGGCATAGTGATTATTCTTTCGTATTAATAAATTTATCTCAGGGAACGTTTATTTACTGTCGATTTAATATTTGCTGATGTTATAAACCGCTCTAGTTAAAAGAAAATTAAAATCGTAATTTTTTGCATTATTTTCTATAGTTTCCACACCCGAGCAAGAATACGTTTCATAGTTATTTTAGTCAATTAATAAACATCATTTTTTTAAATATTGCGTTGTTGTGAAACGATTCAACAGTATGCACCAAAATGTACAAGCAATGTGCAAAGTTTTACTTTGCATCCTTTTTTTTAGTACCTGTTCGTGTAAATAATTAATTTCTAAGACACTCTTTCCTCATCATTTTCGGACTTTTACAAAGATTCCTCTATAAGGAAGTCAAAATAGATAAACCACAGTAGATAAACAAACTTAACGAGGAAGCAAAGTGCAAGGTTCTAGTTTGCATCCATGTTTTCTCTTTCTCTCCATTGTATCTCATCTTCGAAAATTCTTCGTAAAACCCTTTTCATACATTCACCGCGCTCTAAGAGAAGTTTCATAACGCTTAAGCGGCTTGGAACATAAATAGCGAGTTTATTGCTTACCTTTCTGGGTATCCTACTTGTTTATTCTCGGCATCGACACAACCTTCCGAGATCCCTCATACCTTTTACTCGTCGAGTTCCATCATACACTCTTCCAACTTCTCCCTTTATGGTTTCACGCCATAACGTAACCTTCTTCGTTCTGCCCCTCTATCATTAGGTATAGCGAGCTCACAGCCCGTTTACACCGGTGCATACTGACAACCGTACAAATTAGGTTTTTAACGAGGAACAGTTGTAATTACACTCAGTTGGAATTGCGTGTTATTATATACGTGCACGTACGAGCACACGCTGGACGCAGCCAGACCGACCGTCCATCTAGTTGCATCGATTCGCTTTCAGCCTGTAGTGGAAACTAGGGGCTAAACGGACAGGTTGTGACAATACGAGCACGCTTTCTGGAAATGAAAATCTTGTTGAAATTATTTTTTTTGTAATTTTACAATATTTCTTGAACCTGTGTTACATGAAAATGAAAGACAAAAACAAATTATTTACTTTCTGTAATAACAATCTAATTTTATTTTTTTAATTTCCTCCGTTTTTACCGTTGTTTTGTTACTGTCAAAACCGTTGCATAAACTTACTAGCAACTACTTATTAGCAACATTGCTAAGGTTATGACATGTGAATGTAATCAAGTTACATAGACTTCACATTGTTATAATACCGATTATTAAATATTTGAAAAAAAATCTGTTAATCTTTTTCATTAAAGACAAGATGGAAAAAGTAACTTTCACTGAAGATAAGAACTTTTACCTCTCTGTCCATTTGGTCCCTTCTACACTTCTTAATAAAAAAAACTAACGTTTGAAAGAAAACAGAAAAGTTTTAGCTATTATTGTATTTATGCGATTTTTTTTAACGGTTTTCCGCACTTCTTTTTTGCCTAAATAACATCGGGAAATTGATATCATTAGATTTAAATGAACATAACATTTTTTTACTTCGCAGCCTATTTCGACCCCTTCACATATCGTAGTATAAAAATAAAAATATTTAATAAAAATAGAAAAATAATTTTTCTATTTATGCGAATTATTACGAGTTTTTCGCACTTTTTATTTTCGCTTAGACAATATCGAGAAACTGAAAGAAAGTGTATTTTAATAAAGATTATATATTTTTTTACCTCACTGTCTATTTTGTTCCTATTTGTTGTTTATATCGGTAACTGAGGTGTCCGTTTTGCCTCGACTTTTTCTATATATACTACCTTGGAAAACTTCGTTGATGACCCAGCTACTCGCGACGAGCTCGTGTTTTAATTGTCATCCTGATGGTGTGCAACACCGCGTGTTTGCGTTCGTCACGCGTGCTATATTCAGCCGCACGTAAAAAAATATTGACATCCTATACGCCAATCTCGAGTCCACTCAACATACATATATTGTTGGTTAGTCTCGAATACTAAAATATATTTCATATGTGAATTGGATACACGTATACACGATACGTTTATGAATCACCGTCCGGCAAATAGGTCATACACAGCAGCCACAAATGTCACATGATTTTGTAAAACTCTCTAGGCTATTTCTCTATATGTTGATTTACGAAATCACGCGAGCCTGCGTTTATACCCGTGACATTACCACGGCGAAAAAAAAAGTCACACAAGGGAACATTTTTATATGTGTTATTTCATGGCAATTTACCGACTTCCGATTTTCTCCTTTTCAAAGTGTGGTTTAATACTGTTTTACTTATTCACGTGATTGAATCGTGTACACTCATTTTTTAAAGATTTTTAATAGTATTTCTGGATGATTTAATAATTAGTTAAGAATTTTTTGTTTGGAAGAATACTTATCTTGTAGAATATAATTCGTATTGTAAAAATAAGTATATGAAAATTCTTCGTTTCAATGTCCTTCTATGTAAGAATACCAGCATTGGGCGAAATGTTCAAATAAAAATGTATTTGAAATACAATTACGTTCGAATTACAGTGAGAAATAATAAGAGCGCGCTAAAATTAGGAAGCAACACACAAACGATGTACATTTCTTGTATGCCACTTTTTGAGCATTTCAGACAACTTTAAGTAAAAAATTCCAAAAATGTAGACAATTTGATATTAAATATTCAATATTTTCAGACAATAATTACTTGGTGGAGACGGTACCGATGGGTTACGAGAACACAATGAAGCTCACGATAAAATCTGTCAGAGCGCAGGATTACGGCTCGTTCAGGTGCGTCGCAACGAATTCACTCGGCGAGACAGACGGCAAGATAAAGCTCTACAGTGAGTATATACAGAATTAAAATTTTAGAATTCAATTATATTGCTTTCCTTTTAATCCACTTTTCGTTAACTCACAAACACTTTTTTTTTCATTGTACACACTATGATGGGTATAGAGCGAGAAAGTCGTGCAGACACCATAGAAAAGCAGTCTGGCTTTTTTAAAATTCTGGCATGCTTTCAATATTTTATCGTGCACTATCAGCTCCAACCGAGCATAACTAAATTATAGTCCATTTAACGCTCGACATAGCCCGAATCCGGTGGCTTGATGTTCGATATATCGTGCGACTATACCAGATGTGGGGTCATTTATGTGCTGAGGGCTCGGCTGATGTTGACGACCAAGTTAAAATTGGTAATTGGAACATTTCCATATGCAGTGTACGTCGCAGACAATGAACATAGTAGCTTTCACATGACAACCAAACACTGTTTATACAATTATTTAGAAAGATGTATAATACGAAACTGACATGGAAATCTCAAAAAAAAAACATTTCATGAGGACAAAGCTTTCTCTATGAGGAAGCAGAAAAATTGCTTTTTTTATCCTATAGGTTTTCTTGTGAGGAATAAAATGATCTATCGGACCTGCGTAATAGATTAGTCTGAAACTATACGAAAATGTTTATTATGAAAATAAAGAATCCAGATTCAGGAAGAAAAAAGGATAAGGTTTTTCAAGTGTCACGGTAGCGATTCGATGGGAAATATTATATTTACAGAGAACATTTGTAACTGTGTATCGAGCATTCCCTCGGATTTTCATGATTTCGTGGAATTTCCAAACTATTATGTAGTCATTTGTTTTTATGGCAAAGAATTTACCTCTTAGAAACAAATGTATGCATCATTATGTTTATACAAAGAATGACGAAATATTGAGTGGTAATAATTATTTCACTATGTATACTATATAATCAGGTACGGCACTCATTTTCATGAAGTCATTAGTATCGGATCTCAATCAGTAATTTAAACAATTAATAATATTTACGTCCTTTCTTATTTTTTACGTTTCGCTTGAAATCCTGGTTCATGACGTTTAATTTACCTTTGATAAATTAAACGTCAGCTAAACACTTTACATTGTCAATTAAATAATATCCAACAAAGATATCACTATTAAAAATATTTACATATTTTAATTACCGGAAATTTAATCAGTAATTAAAATATGGTATATTAAATTTAATATACAAGTGAAGTAAAATTACAAAACTTTTATATAAAACTTTTCTAATTGCTTAAATATTGAATTTAATTTAATGTGTATAACAATTTTTAACAGTGTATATGCATGATGTAATTGTAATATACAGCTAAATAAATTTCTTTTGATTTATTTTAATAATATTTTTGGAATAATTAGATGAAAGACTTTTGGCTAATGTACATTGTGTACTTAACTAGTAGTCATATTAAATATTACTAAATAAATAAATAAACTTGCCTGTGCACTGCATGGTTACATAAAAATTGCAGTAGCCATTCTTAAGACGGCATCAGCGGAAAACTGGTCATTCAAATGATCATTTCGGAAATTAATCTTACAAATTTTCAAAAGGAAACTGGTATTAAAGGAGGTGAAACCAAATTTATGGATTCCTGCTTAAAGTTTAAAAAAGTAGTATAAGTATCAACTTATAGAAAGATAACTCAGTTTACGCCAAAAATATATTTTTACACAGTTTTATAGAAGTCAAATTTGTATCTTGTAGATCACAACGAGTGGGTGCTCATATTTTTTGTTGAAATATGCACTACAAATCTACCTATAAATACTTTAAATAATATTCATTGTTTAATAATTACAGACAATTGTTTATTTTTTGAAATCTGAAGCTACGGAAGTTAATTTTTTTTCTTAATTGAAAAGTGAAATAAAAGAAATTACTCGGCGAATTCGTAAAACATCATTTAATAAATAAAATGATCTCTCATTTATTAAGTATGAATCAATATTATAAGTTTGACTTTTAAAAAACTGCGTAAAAATATGTCTCATGGATTCTTGGTGCAAAAACTGAGTTATTTTTTGTAATTTGATTGTTATACACTTTTAAAACTTTCAAAAGGAATTCATGAATTTGATTTCACCTGCCCAAACAATTTTTTCGAAATCTTGGTACTCGAATGATCTGAGTGTACCGTCGAACCCTCGTTAATTTAAGAATTACTGTGCTTTTTGGGGTGTTAGGTGATGTTGCACATTCGGGATGAGCCGCCTTTGTCATTGAACGATCGATCGATCTCCGTGCCATGCTGCAAGATTCGATGCAAATGCGGACTTCTCTGTGTTGCGAGTGATTCTCCTGTAACTAGTTAAGCGAAAGGTTAGCTAGATTGCTGGATACAGAGGATATATCGGTGCGGTTTGAAATCGCACTATATTCTAGAACCACGACGGATGCGAAACAGGTCAAACCTCGGCGTGTCGTCTCTGAGAAACGGTTATGTGTTTTATCGATGTTGGCGACGACGTTACTCCGCCGTTGGGTCATTCGCCGTTTTGAGAATGACGCCTATACATAGTAAATCGCATCATGCATGCATGCGGTGAGATTGGACGATGTGAAGGTAGCGCATCGACGGAAATCGATGCCCCGAGAGAGGCTTCCTCTTCCATGTGAATACTCTATGTGTCTATGTTCATTCCGAAGTGGAAAACAGAAAGGAAAAAGGAGATCGTAATTCTCCGATATCAATCAAGCGGCTACAGGAAAATGTATTGCTTTCGTTTCGATACTGTATCAGTGAGTGCTTAAGCGCTCGTTTCATTTGTCATCATCTCTTTTTTCTGCAATATATGCGATACCGAATGGTACATTGAGATAATAGGGGAGGCCGGGGTTGGTTGACTCAGGGAAAAGTAGAGTCAAAGTCCGCTTAAGGGGATGTTAGAGCAGATATTTTTTACCGACATTGGTAGGTAAAAATATGTAATTTCGTAGTTTATACTATGCATTTTTAATATGCTACGTACATGTTTCAAATTTGACAGGGATGAACTATGAACATAAAAGTTTCGGCGGCCGCTCGAATTGCGATCAAAAACATACAAAAAACAGAAAAGAATCATACATTACTGAACTTCCCGAAAATCAATATAGTCACTCACAATATGTCAACAGACATTTGCTGTAAGATATAATCGTTTCGGAGAATCAAATATGTCAAATCAGACCGAAAGCCAATCCTTTGAAGTTTTTCGAATATTCCAGAACCATTGGAATATCCACGTATAGTGTAAACTGCGGTCGCGTAGTCGGATTGTTTTTGACAAAACCTATGAGCCTCTGGCACGTGACCACAGTTTACATGATACGTGGGTTTAGCTTGTGTAATCGACATTCTGATGGTTCAGGAATATTCGGAAAACTTCAAAGAATTGGCGTCCAGTCTGATTTGACAGATTTGAGTTCCAGAAACTTTTATATGTTTCTGCAAAGATCTGTTGACGTATCGTAGACATCGATTTTCGGGAGGCTTACACCGAAAAATTACGTTGTTCTTAAATTCCCTACCCCGACAAATTTTCTTTTTTAACATTCAAAACCACGAAGTGACTCAGCTAGGCACGATCTCCCTTATAGTTTTATAGTAGGTAATGATGCGGTATTTGACTGGAAAAACTAAAAGCTGTCGTTGTTATTCTACTGCCATTCTATCAATGACATCGTTGCATAACAGCCGGTTGATATTTGAGATAGCTCAAAACATTTATTTTTCATCGTTATAGAAGCAGCTTCGCTGTCCTCGTTTATAGTATATCGCGAGAGGCTGTTGTAGTCAATTTATTGGAAGTAGCAAAGTATTCTGAGGGTTATTTGACAAGTGGCTGAATTCATTAATATTATTGTACATGTTTCTTTGTGTTCGGTACAATATTTGTGCATTTACTAATTAGAACTCAAAACTTAATTAGCATTATTGGCTTTAATAGGTCTTATACGTTTATCCACTAGTCGAAAAACTACTCTTTTTCATAACAATTAATAATGCAGGTCTTACAGCATTTATAATGTTCGTTATCTTATCCCTATTTCTAGTCTGGACTTCACCAAATTCAATTAAATTTAAGTATCGTCTCTCATACGTTTACTAGTACAAGTTACTATCAGATCCGGAACTTGAAAGTTCCCGATTTAACATTAACTTTACATATTCTCAAAATTTGCTTAAGCTTTATAAACATTATGCAAATTTTATTCCCTTTTCTTATTTTTGCTATACACGTTCATCCAGTACCTAATTAGGAGTAATATTCTAGTCATTTAAAGTAATCCTTACACATCTGTTTACTATCACAGCATTGGGTTTTAGTTATCGTTCAATTAAAAATTCGAAAAAAAAATAACAAAATACTAAGAATTATAATCAGGATGGTAATATGGGTATATTTTTTACAGCGACAGCCTCAACATTCCGATTGCGCGAAACGTTTCAGAAATTTGCCACCTAGCGGCCGAATACTGGAATCTACTTATAGGATAGGACGTTCCGTTTCAATATCAAGAGCCGCGGTAGCGACTCGATGCCAAGTATACTTATTTTACTTGTATCGAATATTTATATACAATGCATATTTGTCGCTGTGGAGTTTTCACGTTGAAATAAAGAATTACTATAGGTACCACGAATACATTTGGCGAGTGGGCTTTTATAAGTTGATGCAAATGGTGGAAAGGGTTTCCTATATACTTCAGACAATCTCGTATATGTACATATATGTATATATTATTTTGTTTAGCTTTAAGACCAATAGCGAGTATCCAGTTTGTAATTTCTGTATGAGACCCTTTCATATCAGTTCTCCTATCTCTTTAACTCTTGGTTTTGCTTTCTCCAGGCGGTTAATTGGCATCGCCGTTGATTGAACCCCAGTACCCCTTGAGGCTATTGAAATTCCGCTGCCACGAGTATACGAATTTGCAGCCGCTCGAATTAATTTTTTTCCCCCTCGAGCCAGCCCTTTTTCTCGTCTCTTGCTTTTTTATTTTTCTTTTTATTCCCGACACACGATTGACGAGGAAGCGAAACGTATAAATGCAATCGGGCAATAATAGGCGGAGTGCCGCGAGGAGACTTTGAAAGCGTGAGAGCCTGGATCAGTTGGAACTAAACGAGTGCGTATTTGTTGAATATTATGCTCAATTAATTTTCACATTCAATAGACATAAATCCAAAATATAGGTAGAGTTGTTTATTTAACTCGTAGAGCCATATCAAAATATCAAAATATGGTGAAGTCCTTAATTAAAAATATCTTCCCGTGACCTTTCTAGGTGATTCAATCCCCTTAATCGATGCACTTTTTTCACCCGCTTGTTATCTTCCGGCAGTTACACTGTGAAGTTGGGGTGTATGCCTCGAACACAGATTGATTAAACTTCGGTCGTGATCACGATAATGAGTACCGACCGGGAATGCTTTCAATAAAAAAAGGGATATATATGGTGCGTTCTTCGCCAAAACGGCCACTTTTTTTTACCCTCTCGGATCTATTTTGTAATTGGTCATATAGTAATACTACTTAAAGGTACACTCGTTTCGGAAGTTGGTTTTCATTTTCAAACCCGTATATCATGAAAAATTGACGTCGGGCAAAAAAGAATGTAAAAACAAAAAAGTTACGTTTTTCCATAAACTATATAATGCATCATATTTTATATTTTTTATGGCATGATTTTTTCAGCGAAAAAAATGGAATTTTTTTTCCTTTCATTGCGACACTTTTAATTTCGCTGTAGACTTTACAGGGTATTTAGCAATACATTGAGAACGTATTTAAAAATCGGCATCGTGGAACTCGACATTCGCCGAGTAAGAAAAAAATTCACAGTGAATGGTGCATTAAAGAAGATCTGAGTTCTTCTTTTCCATGCTCTATTTCAATCAATATATCGTTATAAAGTTATGTTTACCTTTTTTGTTTTTACATTTTTTTTGCCCGAAGTCAATCCTCCATGATATGCGGGTTTGAAAGAAAAACCCATTTCCAAAACAAGTGAATTAGAAAATCTGAAAATATTCATAGGGAGTATCTTGAATTAGTATTATTATATGCCCAATTATAGAACAAATCCGATAGGGTAAAAAAAAGTGGCCGGTTAGGTGGAGAACGCCTCATATAAATATATACAATATATTAGGTCGAGGATTAATTTGAGCCGGTCGACCTAGATTCCATTTCAAGACCAATTCTTCCGGGGAAAAAAAAACGGAGTTGGTATTGAGGACTGCAATGGCATTCATGGAAGAATAATTGGAACATTTCTCTAAGCGACTGAGATGGAGAAATTGAAAGAGCATTAATTATCCAGAATTAAATATCCTGCTATTAATTTATCCATTGTGTAATTAGGTAGGCAGCATTTCAAAATGCTTCTTTTTTTTACGAAAGATGCCTTTGCATACTCGCGTATGTTCATCCTTGGTGGACCACTCATTTCGTTGAAGTCTGCTCGTGACAAGAGGTCGCCTGCAATCCCGTTCTCTTCAGCTTTGCGGGAAAAAGCACAAGCGCCTGTTTCCAATACGTCAAAGCCTCACTCGCGCATTCGCTCCAGGGTTTTCGAGCCATCTGTGCGGCAAACTTTTCGATTCAATCTCGGACGATTATTATTTTCGCGGCGAGCTCTGCGGCTATTCTCTCGGATTTAGGAGCATAGAGCGACAGGTAGGACAGATCATCATTCGATAACTTGGTCTTCCCTAGTCCCTATATTTATCCTAGTCCAGGGTTAAATTTGTCGTTTGATCTAATAGATATCGCCAGTTCGGGGATAAACCTTTTGACCTCATTGCGTCCTCATGTAAATGAAAAGATTACTTCATATTTACGTTACGAAATAAAAGTTTAACGTTGCATTTATATATGGTTTGTAGTCAGATCGATATCACGTACAGTCAGAATGTCTTAATACTATTTTAATTTATGAGGAGGTGCAATTTGTGGTTTAAATGGAATAATTAATATCGAAACAGAATGTAAAAATTAAAATTGCAGAAGACACTAATGTGTCTCTTGATATAATTATATCATCTGCTACACCAACATTTATCATGGGAGATCAGGGCTTATTATTCCCGTCTTTCCTGTGCGGTGACCACTCCTGTTTGGAAACGAATCATCAGAAATTAAAAAGTTGCACAAATTTAGTGTTTGCATTAAATATTCCAGTGCTGGGAGGAAGGATCTTTCAAAATATTTAATTATGACATAATGGGTACATTCAAAAGTGAGCATATCGATTTTCCGAGATAAAAAAAACCGCTCTTTTATCATAAATTAAAAAAGCAATGCATCGAAATGAAAAATTATTCATTCTGGCACTGCTTTTTCATGTCTAATAGAAGTTTGCAACATTTGAAGTAAATTGGTGTCATCTCCGGTGTCGTTTCCAGATATCACTGGTTCTCCAGTCTGATTTTGAAATAGATGATTTGAAAAAAGTACGTTCAAGTTTCGTATAAAGTTTTCACATTAATTAAATGTGTATATTCCAATGTACACCACATCATCTATACCTACCAGGCGTGTATTGTAATTTATAGGCAGCATTAGCAGCAATAGTAGGACCGTCAAAACTAAAAAACCAAATTTTTGAGAATTTCAACTGTATTCCCTTAAGGTGACTTCACTCTATTTGGCCCTGATCTAATAATCTCCGATTTCCTCCGGTACAAGTTATACGAAGTGGTATACTCTGATTGACCTTGATGTGTCTGTTTTTTGTTTTATTCAGCGCTGCCAAAGCCACCGACGACTGGCAAACCGAACTCGAGAAGGGATTCGAAGAAATCGTGGATTCTCGATCGAAGCAACGATAAGAATACTGCTGGTATGATAGACGACGCGATGCTGAACGAAAATGGCGACGACGAGGATTCAATCGATTTTCAATCGGCCACATCGTCCTCCTGTTTTCAACGGCGTTACGACAAAATCGGAACGATTATATTTGCATTGGCGCAACTTCTTCAACGACTACTATCACCGACGTAGGTGTATGCCCTCTAATGGGCAGCGCTACTTCCTCGATGCTATTATGCTAAATCCCGATTGCCTGCTATATACCGCATCGTGATGCAATTAAACTTTAAGACGACGAGACGCAATGGTCCAAGGTAAAGGATAAAATTGATTGGGTTAGGGAAAACGTCCGAGTATAGCCTTCCAATTGAATTCAATAGTGAATTGCGCCAACAATGATGGCTATAACGAGCAGTATTCCACTTCAATCGCGACTACTTTGACGAACCTCCCTTTAATCGGACTTTCCAAACCTAGATTCTTCGTCTTCGATTATTCTGAGACTACACGATAAAAAACAAAGAGACGACGTCTTGGAAAGTTTGTTAATAGAAAAGAACGACAAATGAATTGATCATCTTGTTCGGACGCACAATGCGATAAGTAACTGCCTTTTTCTCCTTAATGCGCCGAAGTAATTCGGAGTGACTGGATATTTTGCGAAAAATTACCGTCTCAATGTCTTCCGTTGTCAGTCGAGTGAACGATTTCTCAAGCACTCATTGTAATCAACAGAAGGCTTAGAATCGTTCCTCAAAAGTGATTTTGATTAAACCCATGTTTTTGTCGAATAATTTTGTAGCCGGCTTTCCAAAGCGATGAGTACAATGAAGCATTTGCAGTCAAAACAGCATCTTCTTTCCTGACCCTTTTAGATATTTTTCACAATTAGCCAGATTTTACTACGACTTCCTTAAGCGGCTTTAACGCCACAGCTCGCGCATACGTTATAATCGACGCCGAATTTCTGCCGCTCAAGGAGTTAAGAAAACTTTCGGTGATTCTTTTCTTCGGTAAATTTAGTAGTTACACTTTGATTTTTATTTAGAACTAAAAAAATAAGTCTCTGCATAATAATCAAACTGTTAGTTTTTTTGTCGACTAAAGCGACAACTTTAATTTAACTTCAAGATTTACTAATTTCAGAGGGATGCGTATAGAATTTACAATAAAAAAACTTTTTTTTCCTTTCATAAAAATAAAAAATTAAAAAAAAGAATAAATGTGAAGTACGGTGTACTAATAGTGAAATCTTGCTAATTATACGGATCAGAAATGAAATATGGCAGATATGGCAAAGTCTTTGAGAAAGAGAATTTTCAGAAACATGAATAAACATGAATGTCCCAGTATGTTAGTAATACTTCGATATAATGCTAGAATGTCGTTAGCCGCATCGTGATATTTCCAAGGTTTACACGTGACTCGCTGCAGAGAATCCCAAATTGTGCGTTTCTGTGGCTTCCCCCTGTAACCTACTACACGTTCACCCGCGAATTATCTGTTTGGGCCTCCAATCAATCGGTCTGAAAATGTCGGTTGGGTATATCGCGAGTCGGTACGCTCTCTCGCGTCACCCGATAAGGATTCCGTGTTCGCGTTCCCCATTGCGGGGATAATCCTTCTTCAACATGATACAATGCCCGTGAGTTCATTAATAGAGAAGATAACCAAGGCCTATAGTGGATTTCGAGACCTTTGATATGCTTGTGTGATTTTGGTGCTAAGTAAATTTACGAAAATTATACGTCACAAATATACAAAATCATTGTCACATAATTTTTTGTCACAAAATATTTGTCTGCGCTTGTTTCGATGACTGATGATTACGATTGGATATAATCTCCGAGGCTCGAATTAAATATACTTCCGTGTCCAATATGTACAACACAAGAATCCGTAGGACCCGTTAATCTAATGAAATTTTTTTTTTAATTCCTAATTCCTAACAGATAAGGAAGAATTTTATATTTTTCATACATTGCGTTTAAATTATATGGTACATGTTACAAAAGAGTATGTTTCATGATTTATAATAATATACTAGATTTGGGTAACAATTTAGTTCATTATTATTGTAACTTAATAGGTTTTTTCGTTAGGGGTTTGGAGGCATTTCAGACAAGAAGCATTTATTTTTCTATTTAAAGAAAATCGTATATAATAACCCCATACGCTTGATTGTTCGTGACTATTTTTTAATTATGTAGAAAAAAAAATATAACTTTATTGATATTTTTTCGCCAATTATCAATCTAAATCTGGCGTTAACTTTTTAATTTGTCTGAAAATATTACAGGGTGTATTATAAGGAATGAGAATCTGTCAAATAATAGACACGTAGACTTTTTTTCGAATTGATATGAATATATTACTTTGTCGATGTGGTAAATCATTAATATTTCATCTTATTCTTCAGAAATAGATGTTGAGCTAAAAAAAATCTAAAAAAATATCACTTCTTATACACAATAGTCTAAAGTTTCTGAAAAAAATATGAATTCTTGTATAAAAAGACTTTTTACCTTTAAGAAACGTTTTTGAGTTTTCTTTTCTGTATTAAGTCGTGTTTAATTATACCCATACCACCCTGTACAATTCAGGTAAAATCTGGAATGGAACTGGAATTTTTAGGGAAATTTCTAATTCTATTTAAATGCGTGTGAACGCAGCAGAAAAAAAAATTGAACTTAAAAACCGGTTGATAGAGGTAAAAAAAGAACCTTTCTACTGAAAATCTATTACTTTTCTGTTTTGCATTACACATTTGTACATAAGAAATAATATTGTAGAGAAAAATGACACTCGCCTCTATTCATAAAAAATATAGAACCTTGATGATGTAACGAATTTCGAAAAATTAGATAACTCATTAGTAATTCGAGAAAAAAATCGATGTGTTTAATATTTGACAGACCCTCATATCTTATCATAGCGAACATCCTACAAAATTTTTATGCAAATAATAAATCAGGCGCCAGATTGACCTCGATATTTTTTTCTTAACCAGAAATATATAACTTTTTACCTAATAAAGTTTTTACACGACTTTTTGGAAAGTCAGAAAAAAGAAAGACTCGCTTTTTACGTGAACAATCAGTTTACCATGAAAATCTCCGTAACTACATTCATTTAGCCAATAATTTTAGCCATCATCTCTAATGTACAATACACTATACATTGACACATAAGAAATTAGGCATACAATAAGGAAGTCATATGTTGAAAAAAGCTCGACTGTTATTATTTTGTTTTTCGCATGGAAGAGTCCCACAGCATTGTTGTAGATTGTTAAAGTGTTTATGTCTACCTAGTCAGAACCTCGAATGTAGCCTAATCCTCGGCTAGAATTCACAGCTAATTTAACGGTATGCGATGTTCGCTAAGGAGT
This sequence comes from Perithous albicinctus, assembly GCA_964016905.1. Taxonomy (NCBI): domain Eukaryota; kingdom Metazoa; phylum Arthropoda; class Insecta; order Hymenoptera; family Ichneumonidae; genus Perithous; species Perithous albicinctus. The sequence continues at coordinate 14,637,312 of OZ024692.1, read as the reverse complement.
AAATCTTTTAATTTAACTTCAAACTTAAGTTTACTGTTAAGATTTTCTTTACTTCGTAGTTAAAAGAAAACATTCAAACCTAAGTCAAGATTTTCCATTATCGCAAAAATATCGATAATAGTACTTACGTAGCTGTGAATCCCAACTTAGATTATTGATAGCGAAGTCGAGAGATATGTTAGCTCGTCTCCAGCAGTACTGACGTGACGTCCCACGTGCGGTGTAAATAGTTTATGACGTCATGAAGACAGAGAGAGTGAAATGCACTTTAGGCGCTCAAGGCGTCAGATCATCAGACGCGAATATTCTATTATTTAAGGACATTTGTTCTGAGTTTAAAGTGACTTCCTCGTTTGTCTCTCTCTTTCTCGTTCGATCAATCACCCTTCTCGCTATTCCTATAACGTACAAATATTAATTATTTACGAGCTATTTATTTTACAGTATTAAACACTGCAATCTCAATTTATCGTATGCTTAAAATGCTTAAAAATATTGGTTTACATTTTCAATTAAGTTGAGGTAGTAATTTATGATAAATTGCATTTTCAGTCTGTGCCCAAAATCATTACGAAAAATAAAAATAACCCGACATTTAGAAAAAGACATAGTATTGTCGCTCTGGGAAATTGGTGGAACGAGTTAAGAAGGCTTAATCACAGTGCAATTAGGTCATTCTACTACCAAGGTTTCCAAAAGTATATATACTTTCAAACGGAAACTAATATTAAAGCAGGTGAAACCAAATTAGCTTTAAAAAATGTATAACGACCAATTGATGGAAAAATTCACCGAATAATTTGCTTTGATTCACTTGTTAATTCCGAGAAAATTTTTTTTATTTTCGCAGCTTCAGAAAACTCGCCATAATTTTCAAACAATGAATATTGTTTAAAATGTTTGTTGATGATTTCATAGTCCGGTTCTTTTAACAAAAATTACAAATTTGACTGTTATAAAATCGCTATATGTTTCATAGATTCTTGACGTATCTGAGTTACTTCTCTGTAAATCACTCTGACCCTTAGGGTTTTCTTTCCAGGAACAAATAAAATTTTCAAATACAAAATAAATTGATTGTTATACATTCTTTAAAACATTAAGCAGAAATTCATAAATTCGGTTTTAACTGCTTTTATACCAGTGAAAATATGTATAAACAATTTTCGAAATTTTGGTAGTCGAATAACCGGACTATTCTGCTGAAACCCCCTTAAAATATATATTTAATATATAAAATATATGCCTAGGATTTTCTAGCCTGTTATCTCCGATAAGGAACATGAACGTGAGGCCTCACAATGTGAACGCTATTGTGTAGAGTTGCGTATAATTGTCGTACCATTAACTAGAAAGTATTGGAAATACCTAAATTTACGATATATGTAAAAGATTAAAATAGATATACCTCGACTACTGTATACAATAGTTATAAGAATGATAAAAACGACGCATAAGTGCGCGTGCTTTGGTGGTTATTTCGAATGTTTAGATCGTATAATGTACAATATACAGGATATGTACAATAATGAGGGACGAAAAAATGGTTTATGGAAAATAAGTTATATATACGTATATATATATATATATATATATATGTAAACTATGTGCTAATAAGTATATTATACGTGGAGTAATCCTCAGGGACGTGTAAATATGTTGGGCTGTTGTAAAGTTGTGAATTAGTTTTTGCATTTCGCGAACACGAGAACGTCATGTACATACATTATAAATCATCGTGCATCCGTATACAATAAATAAATGTTAGACAATCTTAATTCAAATGCAATTCGTTTCCTGTATTATGATAAAAACATGAGAATTGTCTATAAATTTATGTGGTAATAATCGGATGGGAATACGCTGTTTGAGTGTTTACTCCAAGAATCGCTGTGAAATGTCTGAGACGAGGCTTCAAAATGTTTTCCAATTTTCACGTGTGGATATGGTAGCTATTGATCTTTTTTCTCCACAAAACCATGAAGATATCTGCTATATCGAATATAGATAAAATCCATCTGTATTTTACGAAGTGTCGGTACAAGCAACAGGAGTCGATATTTCAGTTTTGAGGGTTGAATACCTTTCGGGGGTAAAATAACGAGCACCACCGTCGATAATCACCGCTCTGACTCTTAAGGACTTTCATTATATACTGAAAGGGGGTGCTATCATTTGGTTATTTAATACGATTTGACTATTTTGAAGGCTGGATTGTGCAGCAGGATGTGTTTTTTTCTCTATGAATGCATTCAAATGTACTTATTATATATGTTGAAAAATATGTACTAAATATATTTCGGTGCTATGTGAGTAAGAACTTAAGGTTGCCCTTGCAGTGCAGTCAAGTCAATCAAATACTAAGATTAAAAAATTGTTTTATAGGAAAAGCTCGTGCGAACTATGGCAGATCTGGTTTGAAAAGGTCCCACTTAATGTACAAAACATGTATAACAAGAATTTACAAACAAAGAACTCTATTTCCGCTAATAAATCCACGAGCATATTTTCATGCATTTCTCGCGAAGTCAAATTAACAATTGTCGTTCAATTTTGACGAGCTCATTTCGTTTTTTAACAAGTTTCACGACATCATCGAGTTATTTAATGCTACGTTTTACTCCTCGATGAGAATAAAAGTTTAGTCAAGGTCATAGCTTTGTTTTCATTTTCATAAACAAATTACTGTAATTTATAAATGATAAATATCATCATAAACATGCTCGCGTAAAATCAGAGTATCTATCTAGAATAAAAATGAAACCTTACTCGTTAAGATCGAACTAAAATTACAACCTTGATTCCACAAAAACGTCATAAAAACATACCCGTAATATTATTGCTGTAAATTGAGTTGATTTCTATCAATTTATTGTTACATAATTTTTTCTACATTAAGTAGGAAGTTTTCAAGTATAATTTAAGTATAACCGATTTCTTCAATTTTAGTACCTGATTGACTTGACTATACCTCAAGTGAAAACAGGATGATTGATATCCGGTTCACGATTTTCTAATGTATTGGGAATTATTGGTTAAAAATATGGTTTTCCTTCAAAGATCTAAATTATATCCAAAGTCATTTAATTTGGTAGTTTTCAACATGTTTCACAAAATAAAATTTATATGTTTCCACTAAAATGTTTAGTAATGTTAGACCACAAAGTTGCAAGAATATTTGAATTGTAATCAAATATTTGAAATATTTCTCCAATATTTCTGATATATTCTGTGCTATGTGACTCATGTTGACCGTAATGTAGTAATCAGTTATGAAGTGGTAAGATAATTTGCCTATCTGGAATAGAACAAGTTTTGAAGAGACAATCCAGTAGATTTAGTTCGATATTTTTCTACTAATACGATATTCGTACAAGTTGGTATAAAACTTCACAGAGCTTTGGCTGAGCGAGAAAGAAGTTCGCCGTCTTTTCTCCGCTTCCGGCTAGCAGAGTGCCTCAATTCTAGCACCTATATCTTACATTGCTGATCCTCTACTCTACTCTACCGTCTTCCTAGTTTTTTTTTATCGTATCTCGACACTTTCGCAGAGATCTCAAAAATTCGATGGCACACTTGGACGCAGTGCAAGCTCGGAGTAGACCTGACATGATATAAGTTTCTAGTTTGATCGAGTCGAGGAAGTTAGCTAGCCACGAGTTAGGTTCTTGTGTGCGCAATGGAGCGAAAATACCGGTCTTAGAATGTGTGAAGAAAGAAAAAAAGTTCAAGAGATACACCGATGAGCGAGGATATCTGCCGTATCTGCTTCTTCATATTCGATAGCGACAAAGTTTTCTTCACCAAATTACGGTCTCTTCTCGGCGTGTCGTTTCTGCAAAACGTATTTTTGCTTCGAAGTTTTAATAGAATTCATTTTTACACACAAGTCGAGTGTAAAAACGAATTCCTATGATTAGTATCTGAATAGTAGCTGATGTTATTACTTTCCCATCACATAAAAAGTATATAAAAAAGAGAAAATATTACTATCAAAACAAAAAAAATCGACTATCAGATTTTTATGTAGATAAATATTTCGAGCGTTCTAGATTCCAAAAACACATTCAGCCATTTCTGTCTGTCTGACAGTCGATCCGTGTGCTCATGTCCGAAAGGGCAATAACTTCGGATTGTGACTGCAGACAGCAATTAAATTTGTTGTGTGTCTTCTATGTTGACAATATGGTTTTGGTATTGAAATTAAAATCAAAACACCAATTATTTCTGCTACTTTACCTGAAATGTGAAACAAAATTTTTGTTCCGCAGATTCATTTTTTTTAACAGTACACTTCGTTAGGCTTAATAATAAATAATAATAATAATAATAATAATAATAACAGTATTATTATTCCGCCCGTCCTGCAGGTGTGTCGGAGCCCTGCAGGGCCGGTCGGGCACTTTTGTGAACTAATAATACTAATAATAATAATGTATAGATTAAATAAATGGATACTATAACAAATCAGTATAATAATGATATTCGAGCGAGATTTATTGTTAAATTTGAGGGTAAAATGCGAATTTGTGTAACAAGAGGAAAAAGCGGACCCTGGACTGTTGGTCCACAGAGGATTCGAAATACCCTTCGTAAAATCGCTAAACGCTTTGAGTCCCTTGTGGAAAATGCCCGAGGGATCAATTACTCCGGCGCCTTTATTCGTTTCGTTTTATTTTCGTCGTGTACATTAGTGGGCGCAGAGAAATGGGCGAGAAGTGGGCGAGAGAGAAACCGAGAGAGAACATGTACATATCTTCTATAAATTCACGGCTGTCGTGTGGTACGTGTGTGAATACGCAATCCTGTGTGGTTTTAGCTATGAAAATAACGAATGATATAAATCAAGAATTTTCTGCAATAGGTAGTGCAGACGAGGTGGTATTAAATAGCTTTCTTTTTCAGAGTCTCCCAGATATTCTGCATCATTTTTGTTATTGATGAAAACCGAACGGTCGCACTCTGTCGATGTTTGTTGTTGTTATTTTTGTAAAAATTTGCTGAGCATATAAAATGATATGACACTCTAAATAATTGAAAAAAAGGATGCGAAGGCTTTCACGGTTACATTTTTTTAGCTATGGAGTTAAAAAGTTTATCATAAACAAGGTAATGTTCTAGGACCTTTGGGATTGAATTTGAGCCGAATCTACAAAGACGTTCGGATTTTACAGAACTTAGAAATTATCAAAAAATTAACGTTCCACTTTAACTCGTATCAGCATCGACCAGTACAGCTGATTTTTTTTTACAAATACGTATTAATATTAAGCGGTGCTACATACTAAATTTGGTGAAGATTGGTAAAGGGGTTGGGATTGTCTAGGAATTCGAATTTTTTGTTTCTTAATCGGTTCGACTTTTAAAACATGTATCAAAACGGGATGAAACTTTAGACACGTATGTAATAGTGTTCAAGGATATTTGAAATAAAAATTGATGAATATAGACAGAAGCTTTCGAATTTTATAGTAAATTCAAATTTTACATTCATTATCGTTGAAGTTTGCAAAAGTATAAGGGGTGTAAATCTTAAATGACGTGAGCAATAAATAACAAATATGACACATCAGTTATGGAACGAATTAGATATTAGATTACATTAAATTATACATATGAATTATGAAATTATACATGACGAATAAAATTTCCCTGGATTGTAGTTTCAGACTTTTTTAAAACAAATATGCAATAAAGTAAAATCTTGCACATTGCTTCCTTATTAATTTTCACTATTTTACAAAGCTTTCTCTGTCAAATCGAAAATCAATGAATATACTTCCTCATCGAGGTAACTTTCTAAAATATAGTCGAAAATAAGGAGCAAGCAATGTGCAAGATTCGATTTTGCAAACTTTTTTCAAAATATTCTGATAATATTGCTATATTTCAAAGTAACGTTTTTATAATATCTTTGAAATATTTTGGTACCATGTGGGATATACCATAAAGGGCACGTAATGCTATAACGGACGAATCAGAAGATCAACGAATTCCACTGAACCAAGTTCGATACGCTGTTGTACACGATAGAGGTGGATTTAGCCAGTAACCTCGTTGTAGAACATATGCTATGGATATAACGCAGCGTGTCGAGGCCGCAACGGACAATCGTTTCGTGTCGTAGCTTACACAGAGGCCACGATGTACCGGCTGACACACCAAAACTTGGCAAAGTTTAAACGTGCCGCGTACCGTTGGTCTGTGAGTTGCCCCCGGAAGCTTCTGCGTACAGTATAGACACCGCTGACGTCGCGATTCTACGAGCTTCTACCTACTGGAGAAACTTTGCCAAACTGAAAAGCAATTTGCAGCAATTAAGCATCCCGCACCCAAGTTCCGCAAACACTTGTTCCTATAATAACTATAGGAACAACCTTGACGTCATAACGATAAGAATCATGCTGGGATTTGCGGATGTACGTGGAAAATCGTGCGCTCCAACCATGAAAGCATTTTATTCTCAATGCATTTTCATAGAACCTGGGCGGTGAATCGATAGAGCATCGACTAATTAACAAAGTTATCTGTTCCGCATCAGGCCACAAACTGCGGTTCATGCCTAAACTCTGGTCTAAACCTGAAAGAATAAATATACCTCGTCGAATTTTATACATCAGCTCAGTTTTTGGTTAATTAGTCTTTTTTTTTAATGAACTCACATTGTATTACAGAATATCCTTCATTTTGCTCATCGCTTTTTAGACTTTAATTATGCTCTTTCAGAGCGTTGCGTTTCATTTTTATATCTCGTAAATCAAATGTTGTATGTAAAAAAATATAAATTATTACCACAGATTGTTAATAGTATGATAATCAGTTTCATGTAGGTAATATGTTTTAACCGTTATTGTAATGGAGTTGAAGGTCCTGAAATGAGATTGTGAACTATATGTTCAGATGTGACCAAGAGGTATTATTACATGTCAATTCATAAACCAAACTCTTTTAGGAAATTTCTCTTGAATATGAAGAAATTTGACGTACTTGTTTTTACAATCCGACGTAGACCATAGAAGATATAAGGAGTTAAAAATGTTGACATGAAACGATTTAAAAAAAACCATAAGTCATCCGAAAATGTCGTGGAAAAATGTTTAAAACATTGAGCAGACACTAAATACTCAGGTTAGTAAATTAAAATATTCAACTATATGTTACTTTATGCAATTGAATATTATGATTATGCTATAGTTGAATAACTATTAATACTTCATATATAAATAAGTTCTTTTATTTAACAAAGAACTAATGATACCTTGTGTGACGTCAAAATAAATAAAATTTTATACGAAAGATTAGTGATGCCGCGAGAGGCGAGAATAATGAGACAAGACGAGGAAACTAAATCGAGAGACGAGACGAGACGAGACGAGACGAGAGAATGATATTTGTCTCATCGTTTGACTCGAGACAAGACGAGAGAGTCAAGGCGAGAATATCGAGAATCTCGATTTATCAATACTATTAACCAAACACCAAATTTGGTTGCAAATTGAGAATAATTCAATTAATAAAAATTAAAAGTGGGCGTCAATCTGTCAATCATAGTGCGCTGAATAAATCGAGATAAATAGGGGTGACAGCGCATAATAATATAATAAACATTTTTATTGAAACCCACTCGTTTCTCATTTCGTGATTTTTACAACAAGTCCTTATAGTTAAATCCCGACAATGTTTGGTAAACTGCTATTTATGATAACACGCGATAGAACAATATTACAAAAGCTTAGCTTTGATTTTGATCGTGGTTGACAATCAGCACTGAAACCATGAATTGAGACACAGGAGAATTTCTGCGTTTTTATTGCTCAGTCTGTTTCGGAGTTTTCGAATTATCAGACCAGCTTTCGAAAACAAACGCTCGACCGGTGTGCTCGAGGCGCAGATAGCCAACAAGTCTCGAGCCATTCGGGATAGTCTTGGGAAGGAATTCGCTGTTGACTCCCAAATTAACCCGGTCGAGTCGTAAGTAATTCTCTAGTTCAACTTGCCATTGAAGATGAAGGTCGGTTTTTTTATTGACGTGTACAATGCTTTTGCCGATTTGGAATACTCGTCGTCGGACTTATTTTCGCTTTCGCTTGAAGAACACCGTTGAACTTCATCAGAGGGGATATCGTATTTCGCCGCGAAAATCCGTTTGAATACATCGAACGGCTTTTTTTCCAGTCTCTTCCCCAGCTCGTCTTGTCGAAAATCTCTAACTTATGCCGCGGATCCAATCTCAGAACTGCGCAATAAATCCAGTTAGACTTACAGTAGTGTTTGATTAGTTTGTCACGGCCCGCTTGGAATGCGGCGATCGTCACTCGTGGATCGATCGGACTTGTTGTCAAGCGTGTGACACAATTTCTCGATACTGTCGATCAAAATTTTATTGACGACTACGACTGAGGGAAGAGTCGTATACTGGTCTCTGCATAGTATCGTCGAGAATTTTTTGAAACACTTTAGATACTTCTGGACTATGGTGAGTACCCCTCATTCGTCCTCAGTGATGAAGAGATGTTTCAAATTCGTGGAGTTTGATGCGAGGGCGGAAATAGAATTTGGAGTCTCGCTGTGATCATATGAAATGAACTATTCCATCGCGTTGAGACGTCGAGAGGGACGTCCACTTGTTTTTCCTCGAATAGTTTGGAAAAATCGCCGAGCTTCTTTTTTAGTTTTTCCGATCGTCTCATTTTTTACACATGGAACGCAGTTTTGCAATCGGTGGAAGATTCGCAATCTCGTGATCATCATCGTCGACAAACTCGACTTCGGCTTCGCAATCATCGAAGTTGCGCTGTTCAAAGTTGTCAACTTTCAGAGACTTTAGAACGTCTTGAACTCTCAATTGAGGACATGAGCGAAGCAATGGAAATGTTGTTCCTCGACGTCCAATGGAACATCCTTCTCGCGTAGTATTTCTCGAGCTCCACTATGAACGTTGTGTTCACTGATGCATTATCGACAGTGATGCCTTGTATTTTAACCGTGAGTCCCGATTTTTTCCAAGGAATCATAAACGAACGTCACTATGTCCACTCCCGCGTGATTTCCGTGACTTGGAATGAAGTTGATTGCGAGAGAGTGCAACTTTCAATCATCGTCGATATAACGAGCAGTGATGCCGTAGTATGATTGCGACCCTATAGAAGTCCAGGCATCCACTGTTATCGATATTCTTGACTCATTGTCTTGCAATATCTTCATAACGACTTCACGCAGTTCTGTATACACGGTCGAAGTTAATCCGGTCAGTCCGTTTTGGTAAGTGAAGATGGGGGTTAATCGCGCGAAAGAAACGCTGCGTTGTTTCGTCGTCAAAAAAGCTCAACGGTAAATATTTTATCGACAGCTACTCCACGATGAGAAAATGAAAATTTTTTTCATTAAGGACATGCAAAAAAAATTTGAAAAATTTAAAAAACTCCTTACTGCGAAATTGACTCTCATCCAAAAATATTGAAAAAAAACTGGACAATTACATTGTCATAGTGCTTCCTGTAAACAGAAAAGTTATATATTGTAGTGTAAGGTTAGCGAATGAAAACAATTTGCATTTTATTGGAGATTAAACTGTTGTCAATTTGATGAAAAAATTGTGATATAACAGTTATGAATTTACGATAACTAGTTACAGAAGACAGAGCCCGGGACAATAATACATGACGGACGCGCGCAAAAAATGAAACAACAGCGTTGAGATATGTGAGAGAGAGAGAGAGAGAGAGTTCTATAATTCTATTAACCCATAAATACCTGTCTTCCGTTGACACGGCGGAACGTTTCTTCGATGCTCTGTTGACATTTTCCCAGTTTCTGCGTTACAAGGAAAATCTGGTCGTGAATCGCTTTGTGTCTGCTTTGCAAATGCCATTTCAATTCAGATGTGTTCGATTTCAGCATTTTTATCTTCACACATACGTTGTTTTTTTTGCACATCTTTCAAACACTCACTTTCAAATTTTTAGCGAACTCGAATTCGAAATACTCATCGTACCGTTCCGCATTTCGTGGTGCGACGCACGTTGAATCCGGATGTGTGACGCTTGCATCGCTAGAGTCAGCCGATTCTGCACAATGAGCTTGTGTAGACGCGGTCGATGATTCCCGATTGTCGTGTTCATCGATCTGAGGAGTTTTACTATCATTGTTCTTGTTCTTACGCGCACCTGAATGTGATTACTTCATTTTTTGTAGCTTTAGATTCCGGTAACCCAACACCGAACATCACCGTTACTGTCGAATGTCTGTTTTACGCTCGCGCGCAGTCTCTAACCGTTACCGAGGACAGCCAACAGAGGGATACGAGTATGCGGTCTCCAGAAACTAACGAGTGGGGACACGTGCCTATGCAGTGTTGCCCCGACCGTCAAAGCAAACATAAGACCTCGCCCGCTCGCGGTGCGCTTTCGGTTCTCAACGATACATTCGCTATTGAACGACGGTAGTAGCTGTTCGGTCGATGTGTAACTTCGTCGGTTAAACAACACCGCTCGCGATCGTTACATCGATAGGTGACTTAAAGAATATTTCGAGGCGAGAGAGAAAACCTTTCTCGAGATTCGAGAATATTTCGAGACGAGAGAGAAATTCCCTCTCGACTTTTGAGTCGAGACGATACGATATTTTTTTCATACTTGTCGAGACAAGACGAGAGAAATGTCAATTATCGTCTCGTCTTGTCTATAGTGATGTCTCACGGCATCACTATAACGAAAGCTACTTACGGGGGTTGCTGATAATAATGATTATTATAGCTGGATGTGGAAATACTTATTCCACAGTGGAATTAAGGGCGTGCATTATTTTAGTAATCCATTTCACGAGAAGCGAAGCTGTATAGAAAGTGGGCTTCCAGAAACGGTAACGGCAGCAGCAACAGCAGCAGCAAAAGCATAGACAACACAAAGCCGGTAATGGCAATGGACGCTTTAATTAGCTTTCCGCGTGTACTTTGCTACGGTTTTATGCTCTTTTTGTTGCTCTGGGAATTTTAACGCTTAGATCACGACCGACCAGAGAATAGAGAGAGAGAGCAAAAGAAGAAGCAGCACTCCACCGCGGCTGCTTAATTAAGATAAATCGAACATCCAAAAGAAATGATTTTTCCTTAAGACAATGAACACGCAACAATTCAAACAGGGAACATAAAATAATGAGATACATTTTTAGATAATGGGTGAACATCAGTGATAATTGGAAATAAATTTATCGCTTTTTTATTACGTTTGTTAAAATCACTACAACAAAAAACACCGCAGAAATCGATTGATGGAATAAATTATGAAAATGAAAGAGACAGTACGAAATTATATAAAACGTGCGCTTGATTGGCATCGTGAAAAAAAAGTCATGTTTGAGTGACGCAGTTAGTATCTCAATATATTGAGGGATTAATTTTGTTCTCTTCTAAAATTAATGTTGATGTACTTGTAGGTTCATCAACAATAAGTTAATTCACCGAAAAACATTTGATAATAATATTCATTGTTAAAAATGACAGACATTTGTTTATTTAAAACAATCTAGACCTACGAAAATAATTAATCTTCTGTCCTATTTGACTAGTGAAATGAAACAAATTACTCGATGAATATGTAAAATATCATTTAGCGAATAAATGGGGCTTTTATTTCTCAATATCGAAAACAAATTATAAATTTGACTTCTAAAAAGCTGTGTAAAATATATCTTATGTGTTCTTGGCGTAAACTGAGTTCTATTTCTATAAATTGATTATTGCACATTTTTTAAATCCTTTGCAGGAATCCATAAATTTGGTTTCGACTTTTAATAACAGTTTCCATTTCAAAAGAGCAGAAGCAATTTTTTAAATTACGTTACTCTAATGTATCGCTAAAAACTCCATAAATGATGCAATTAATTTTTATAAAATAATGTTTGCAGTCCACTTATTTAATATACCATTTTCAACTGAAAATTTCATTGAGCAGCGTCTCTATCGTGTAAAAACACACTTGACAATCATGTTATCCATGATAATTCTCTATTTACACGAAGTACCGGCAGTCTTTTGCAAAAAGATTCACGGTATTAAATCAGAGCGTTAACAGTTGTAAGGCTTGGGAGTCAGCGCGCGACTTGTACAGTGGACCCGGTTGCACGTACGAGTCACTGCAGCACGACGTTTCACCACCGTCGCCCGTTCGTGTCGTCTTAGATAGAGGATAGCGGTTTTATGGAAATTCTTCGCGGTCGAGAGAACGCCTAATGCTCTGAATAATATTCCGCAACCCTGAAGCGGTTCGCATAGCTCCATATACCTTCTCTACACCAGTCCCTCCGTGCAAGCTTCCGTATAGTAGGCGCCTGCGGGACCCTCGGGTTGCGCAAACTCGCTGGTAATTGATGATCTTTTTATTCCGCCAGTAGAATGCACCTTTTACCCTCATCGCTACTCTTCGAACCTTTATTCGCTTCCTAAGGGTTCTTCTCTCAATTTTATCATTCGAACCTAACCTCGTGCCACTATCTTAGACTACTTATGATAGTTAAATCAACTAAAATTTTTAAAAAATCTATATTTAGCACCTCAAATTAAAAATACACATTTTTTTTTAATTAAAAAAGTATAAGCAGTTTAATAGCTTTTTAAAATCATTCTTTTTATAAGCATTTTACTGGTAAAAATTTATTTGAATTTTTAGACGACTAGAGACGTCATCATTTTTTAATCTCTTACGTTTACATTTTTTATCTTTTGTCCATATTTTGTATACACACCAAATTTTAAATAGCCATTTGAATAAAACGGAAAGATAATTTTTTTAATGTATATTTTCCAACGTTAGACATACCCTTGATTAGCGTTGTGATTGGTGAAGCGAAAAGTACCATAAAGTTCTCAACTTTGAAAAATGTTGTTTTTGTCTATTCTACCAGCATTTATGTACATCAATTAAAGGTAAATACACTTTTCGTTAATGTCTCTAAACCCTAACCCTATTAGTGTAAAAAAAATAACAAAATATAAGAGAAACAAAATATTAAATTTTATGGAGTCTGGATACTCTGCTGAGGAATGGAAATGCATGCGGAGCTGAAAAGAGAAATAACTACTGTGAAATTTTTGAAAGAAATGATGTGTATGGAAAAATCTTCTTAAGCTCGAAGCTTCGCAAGATATATTTTTTGTTTAGATTAATATTCTTTATCTGAAAACGGCCGTATATTAGTTGTATAGTACACCTTGTATAAGCCGCTATATACTCTATATAATATGCTTCGATCGAAATAGACGAAGCGAGAAAGGATTACTACACGTCTTACTACACGATTACTTTATTGAAAGCATGCAAGCCCATCAAATAGAAGGTTCTCAGCTGGAATTGCATGTCTTGCTCAAACCTCAAAAGCATCTCGTGTCCTGAAACAAACATAAGTCTCACTGGCAGCGTCGCCTTTGATCCGCCGCAGCCGTTTTCCACTGTCTGTGCGAGACTATTCCCTCAACTGGGTTCTTGGGCGCCTCCCGCGCCGCTACACTGGTTCTCGACCCAAGAAACTTTTATTATTACCCGGGGGGGTTTGAGCAACTCTCTATAGAGAATAGGGCGCTAGACAAAGACCTACAGCGACGTCGAGAATCACAGCGACTTCGAGGACGGATGAGCTGCGGAAGACCGGAACAAATGAGAGACGGAGAGAGAGAGAGAGAGAGAGAGAGAGAGAGAGGCGAAGAATGTGGAGAAGAATGTGAATGGGAAGGAAATGTTAATACTCTTAACGTTTTGTCCAGGAAGTCATATAGCTTTGTAGTCATGGATTGTTAGCAAACTCTTGAATATCCTGAAAATAAACTCAAGCCCAGTTGTATTCGACTCGAGATGACGGTTCTTATCTTTTACATTCCGTAGGACCGAGCATAAATCCGTGAAGAATAGGCTTTATCCTTCGTACCGCTGTTATCTCTATGTACGTCGTCATTGTTCGCATAGGGGATATCGGATGGTGGGAGTACTGACCGTTGCCACTTCTACCATCTAACTGAGAGCATAAATCCGACCAAGTCCACTTTACCCAAACAATAGAAATGCCTTGTTAGATGTACAATATGAAATGTTGAATCTACCACCTCCTTCGTAGACTTCATGTTCTAGTTGATTTTTATATACTTCAGCAACATTAAGCAGCATCTCTTCGTAACATAATAAGCATAATGCAAAACACGACAAATCGCATGAATCACTTCAGGATGCTTGGGCTAAAACTCTCTAACGTCGCGTTAGATAACCAACCGTTAGATCAGCTTGTTTGTAGAAATAAGTACCCTTCATCTTTTGCAATTATTTCCAGAATTATTAACTTTTTTAGCAACTTGTACTTAAAGTTACAGTTTTACGTGTAAAGTAAAAATAAAACTGACCTACGTCAGTATAATGTAGTGATTTTCTCCGCCAAGTTCTATTTGTTTGGAATAAAAAGTAACAGATCGCAACACCTACTATAATAAGGCAGCTTGTGCCGAATTTCGAAGATAATTAATTGGATAGTCTTTGAGATTTGTCCATCAAACTAAAGACGTTAGAGGTATATCCTTTTCTAATTCAGTAACGCGATAAATGTTTCTCTCTTATATACCGACTAACGCGTTAAGCGCTGTTACTCCCTCGTTCCTGTCCTGTAACTATGACCCAAATATCCTCAAAAATGTGTATCGAAAGCAAGGGTTCAGTTTTACCCTGTGTTGTATCGCAACGCTGCTCTACTGACATATTCCAATGTTCGCCTTCGGGGAAAAAGGGAGGTGAATAGTCTGTCACGCGGTGATTGCTTTGACAAAATATTTACAACAGACTATAGATAGCTGGAGCTGACATTTTTGGTTTATTAATTTTTAACAGCACCAGTGTCATGACAGTTTAACCTCATATATTTGAGGTATTTTATCGTAAGCTTTGAATACCTTTCATATTCAATGAAATATGTTATTGACATTACAGCATTACGAAAAGTACGTTGTAAAAAGTTGAAGATATTTGTGTTGTGAATGCGATATTAAATCTGGTGGTCTAAATTTCATGATAGGTTAGATTTTTATGGAATTTTGAAAAGTTAATGTTTTGCTCTAATTCATGTCAACGCCCATGAAAAGAACACACATTTTTTTAAGTCAAAGAAGAATATTCAGCTGTGCTACATACCAAATTTGTATTCACAAAAATAGCCTCGTCCCCTCAATTAAAAGCTGGGGCTTATCAGTGGTATAGTACTTATAAAAGGCAGCAGTTGCATCAGAAACTCCACGCTAGCACAGTGGCAGAGGTATAAAAGTGCCAGAGAGGAATGTAATGAACCTCGAGCTTCGTTTACCCTGCACTTCATTCGGACGTTCCTTTGACCGGACACGATGAATGATTCTCGACGCTAGTGATTCGAAGCGCGTTCGCCAGGATATTCTCTTTCGTGTTTCCCCTGCTTATTTTCGTATATCCCTTTCTAAGTCTCTACATAGCCAGACATTTCTCGCACATCAATTGCGATTGCTGGTAAAGCTCAACCGTTCACGCTTCGCTAATAACACCCTTATTTGCGACTGCTGCCCACGGATAGTGTTTCATCAGTGAAAACAGAGCGGAAAAAGAACTGGCGGTAATTATTTTTATCGATCCTGGCATAAAAGTGTTAAACCGAGTCGCCCACGGTTATTCGCAATGAAATTCAGTTTGTGAAACTTTGGTGGCACAACCAGTTTTTAATAGCATAGCTGGATAATTGAAAAAATCAAATGACCTATGTGTACTCCCTTTGCGCATTCAATGCGTTAATATATATCAACGGTTACGTTATCAAAATGTTCTTGCGTAAAATTAAGTTGTGTACAGTTTCTGAGTATCGAAATGAACGAAAACTAATAATATATTAATATGAACGATGCTAATTCTCAGTGAGGTCTACGTTTGAAGGTTTTGCTGTATATCCATATATTGTATTACAATGGCTTGAATGAAAAACTGTTATGTTCATTTTTTATATTTCTTATCTTAACCACCAGGGTTGAATTTTTTATCAAGAGACATGGCAGCTTCTCGATGCCAAGTGCTAACAAAAGTGGAAAAAAAGTTTTTAAATTTTGTTTTCCCAATACAATAAAACTACTACATATCAGTACTACACAGACTGTATATAGATGGCGTTGCAATCGTTGAAAAGCTATAAGGAGCTGCTATATAGCTTAACCTATTTTTCCTATTCTGATAAAAATATGACGTTGGTCTGAAGATCTATGACAATAACGGTGGCTATGTTGCTGGTATTTGAGCATCACGTAAGCTTACCAATTTATACAGCTGTATGTACGTACCTTCGTAATGGAAGCCTTATGTATTACAAAAGCTGTTGAAGAACTGTCCATATAACTTGGAGGCCGGATACTCGAGTGAGCGAAAGAGTTAACGTAATACGGCGATCGCTGAGTGAGGGTGAGGTTCGAGAATGATGCAGAGAGAGGAAGTAAATGGAGACAGAGAACTGCTTCGACGAGCGACCCGATCAGGAAAATTGTGATGGGTGGAAAAACTTTTGAACAACAATACCAGTACGGTTAAGTAGTATAGCTTACCAGGGAACAAGGATAAGGGAGATATAGACATATATATATATATAAATATATATATATTTAATTGTACAGAAAAGACCGGGGCTATTTGGGTGACTCTTCGCTTTTGAATTTGAAAAAAAAGTACGACTGGTTAGGAGTAACGTAATTTTTTTAACCTACTGTCGCAGCATGGGGCAAACTGGGTCAATAAGTAAAAATGCATGAAATATGTCTCCTTGTCAGATGTACATAACAACATACAATAAATAATCACCAATAAATCAATTGAACTGGGCTCACATTGTAGGCAAAGAGTCAAGCTTTTGAATAAAAATAATTTACAAACGTTTCAACTGTGCACAATTAATAGTCACTTATTAAGATTAGAAACTCTTGCTTTTCAAAGCAAAAATCGATTCTTAACGTACACCTATTAGAATTTTAGTTGCTCATGGCGGCAACTTTTCGAAAAGTTATGCATTAGCGATATAAATGTAGCCTCTTGATGTCAAGACATCTAGTGCAATTGCCAATTTTTAAATAGACCTCACACAACTAGCCCCGGTCGCCCCTACAGTTCGTCTAAGTACTGTCGAGTGCTCCCTCTCGTCCGGCTATTCGAGATAATTTTATCGAGTTGGAACGAGACGTTGCAGTGATTGCTGACGACGTCGGCGTGCTCGAGAGGTAAGAGAAGGACACCGGCATCGACTAAGGGGGTAGCAGTAGCACAGAGCACATACATATAGGGTTCCCTGTCTACAACGGAGCAAAAGCCAACCCTTGCGCAGCTCAGCGGGGAAGGTAAACTTCCGTACTTTGAGTACTTTGCGTTACAGAGCTTCCACGTGCTCGCGGGAATCCTTCGTATATGTAAATGGCTCCTGCGGCGATATCGTAAATAGATGCGACGATTACCGTATGCCAGAGAGGACTGGTGAATGTAGCTTGGGCGCAGTCCTCTTCGCATTGTCTCAACGTTTTCCAAAATGAAGCAATCGATTACAGTCGAGTAGGCGGAACTCGGTTCCTCCATTTACAACCCAACCTTCCGATTCCAGCCTGAATTTAATATAAATTCTACTGTACCTTTCGCTCTACTCTAGTCACTCAACATAGACGCTTCAACCACTCACTTAAGGTGATGTGACATGACTTAAGAAACTTTAATCGGCAACGATAACTGTAATCCAGTTAATTTCGCGTCATTTAAAATTTTTCCAAACACAAATTCGATCTCACTTCGTCTATCTACTTTCTGTGCCAACATTTATTTACTCTATTTGATGTTTTATCTAAATCATTTCAGGTATTATTGAGGAATTTTGATGAAGCTCGTCGAATTTCAGTGTTGCTAGATCAAATTTGTCGAATTGCAGCAAGAACCAGGACTGATGTTCTTCACGTAAGCTTAGCAATTTATACAGCTGTATGTACGTACCTTCGTGATGGAAACCTTATGTATTATAAAAGCTGTTGAAGAACTGTCCAGAGTGAGTGTGAGGTTCGGGAATGATGCAGAGAGACGAAGTAAATGGAGATAGAGAACTGCTTCGACGAGCGACCCGATCAGGAAAATTGTGATGGGTGGAAAAACTTTTGACCAACGACACCAGTACGGGTAAGTAGTATAGCTTACCAGGGAACAAGAATACGGAAGATATACACATATATATATATATTCTTATTCTTAACTAATCTGACGAACTTTCCGATCCGGTAGATCGGAAAGTTCGTCAGGTCGGGGTCTGATGAATGAAAAAAGGATGTATGTTTCAAAGGGCGAATTAACGATTCGAAAGTAATAGTAAAATAAAATGTTTTTAATTATTCAACAATATTTGTGTACATAACCATCTAGCTGCTATGCATTCAATGTCTTCAGTTGCACACTCAGTGTGAGCTATTGTCAATGTTGTCTTATCTGTACACTCGCGCTCACGGTGGAATACACGACGTTCATAATTACATACAGGGAGAATGAATTACTGCAATTTACTAAAGGAAAATTCATAGTACACATAGAAGTTTGTACAGAGGGTTGTAAAAAACTGAGGACAACATAGTACTGCAGTTTCGCTTGCGTGAAAGCCTGCTGGGGACGTTTTTTCCAGACGTATAAGACCACAAAGTTGAGATAATCTGCCGTTGACACACGTACTCCACACGCTCGACTATCAAGCCAACCGGAGCTACGCTCTGGCAGCCTCTTACCGCTTATTTCTGACACTTTTCCAGAAATTCACAGCTGCTGGGTTCATTCCTAAAAGGGACTCTGGATAAAAAGACCAAGCGAGGCCCGACGCTCGTGACTGTCTAACGGTTCGCTACCTTTAGAGCGATAAATAAAACTTCTCTCGGCGATTCTGTCCCTTCCCTTTCATTTTCGGCACTGCAGTTACAAATATAGAGCTAAAATGTCGAGTAGATCGAGACTGAAATAGAAAAAGAAGAAAGAAAGGGGCATGAGATCCACTTGCCGAGACATGATGACGGCGACCACTCTCAGACTCGTCCTGTTAATACTTCGAGGATGCGACAGCTCCAGGTTGCTTAGTGAGAAAGGAACCTTCTTTTTTCTCATCTCAACTTGTCCTCATGCTCTCTATATGTTCGCGCCAGCACAATTCGGGCGTAAAAATGTATTTTTACTCGGCAAAAAAGACTATCACAAGTAGAGTACGTGAGTGAAGTTGAAGAATCGCGGCGTGAAAGAGGTGAAAAGTCAGGTGGGCTAAGTACGTTCTTCAGTTTCAAGAATGCTTCATTTTTTGTCCCGTTATGTGCCTCTTTCGGCCTTCAAGAGATGCTATAACAAGAATGGTTAGGCAACTTGCAATTTCCTCCTTACATCAACATCAACGTAAGTAACGCGCGCAATCTGTAAGATTGAATACACATGTCATATTAAAAACTACTTTGCTTCGATCTTTATCCCCCCTCATCTCCTGACAGCCATTATTCGAATCTCTTACCTGCTCTGAATTACTTCTCTACTAGCAAAGCATCAAAGGCGGTAACTAATATCGGTCAGAATTGACCATTCACCCAACTGACTTATGTAACATTTACCTACCTCGATATTGCTTCGCTAGATCCGTCGATCAAAGTCATTTAAAGAAACCCACTCATTTCTTAACTTCTCTCCTCTACGTATACCAGTCATTTCAGATTCCAACCCCAAGGGTTCGTTGGTATTATTTATTCCATGACATGCGCTCTAACGTATCCACCCTTTGTTGTGCCGGTCTTAGCTCTTAGCTGTCAACTGTTGCAGGTGCCACGTCATTCTCAAGCCTCACGGGACCCTATTCCAAGCTTGCAGCCCCACCGTCAGTAGCAGAAGCAGTAGCAGCAGTAGCAGCAGTAGCAGCAGTAGCAGCAGCATGCGGCGATATATCAAATCTCTTTCTAATAAACGCTGGCGAGAAAGAGCCATGTCCCGCTTTCTCGTTCTATCCTATTCTCTCTGTGTTCTATTCACTTTTACCATCAGACTGACTGCACTCTACTATACCGCCATACGCTCCTTATATTCGCGAAAGAATCTTTCTCTCCGTTGTCTCCTGAAAGTATCCAATATGGTGACACTGCGCGAACGTCACCTGAGAAACGAGCTACGCCGCTAAGTTAAAGCGGCCGCGTAATCCCCGGGTTTACCTTGTGAGAAAACTCAGATTCAAGTTTATCCTTCCTTTCTTTTCCTCGTCGCGGTGCCGCGCGCCATAGCCTCCAACCGATATTCTCATCCTTGCAACCTCTCCGCTCCTTCGCCCTCTCTTTCACCCATAGCTTTGCAGCACTGCGCACACCCTCTGTGATGCTTTCTGTTGAAGCAAGTGGCTGTTCAACCCGCCTTCCGCTCACCGCGCATCGTCGTGGCTCTTTCACCGAGATCTCCGTCTCCTTACAACCCCTACCGCAGTCTTTCTCTGTCTCTCTCTCTTTCACTGTCTATCTTTACCTCTCTTTTCCTTCCCCATATCTCTTCACTCTCGACCCTTTCAACCCTCCCGATTATATTCTCACCCGTTCTCTCGCGAAACCGAGGTCAGCTTATGAGAAACCCTCCTGCCGCGTGCTAACACTACGGTTCAGTTCTTGCTCGCCCAAGCAACTCCCGAGAGCTGTCTATTAAATACCTAATATCAACTCATGCTCGTCTCACTCCCTCGCCGTTTCCGCTTTCCCCTCCATCTTCCCCTACAACCAACCTCTCCTCCCAGCATCTATCTCTTACGCCTTTGCTTTCCGCAGCATCTTCGACCTTCAACACATACAAGTTCGCACAGAAGCTTTGTTCCACGGCATCTCGCACTAACTCCCGCGAGATCTCCTTTTCGCCATATTCAGCTAGTTCTCCACTATCTCACTCGCTCATCTTACACATTCGCGACTATCCCTTTTGCCACCTCTTTTGGTACTCTCCGACAATCTCTCTCAGAATTTCCTCCATCTACTCGACGAAAGCAGCCGGCCGCTCGAAACCTCATCCAAAACGTGCCTCGCCCCCACCCCTCCCCCCAACGCGCATTATCATTCTTGTAGCAGACAACGGAAAGTTTGTCGAGAGGCAGGTTTAGAGAGTTGTGGGTGAACAGAGAGTATAGTTGGATAAGGATAGAAAGGGAATGAAGGGGATAACAGTCACCGTTCAACTCCCAAAAAGGCATCCTTGCATCCCTTGGCGGAACGTGCAGCACATGTTGGCACAGAGGAAGTGGCTGTGGGAGATATGTATTCGTACTATACATATGTGCGTAGTTGAACTAACTGGAGTATTTTCAGTGGTACAGTTGAGCAGTCAACCAACAACTAGCTACTCAGCTTAAACCTAGACCGTTTTCAAAGCACATTAGTAGCGCTAATCTCCGTCGATGTGGCAGATTGTATGGGGTAAAAAAGAGCTCTAATTGGTATGTATGACACAAGGCGTATTTTTCATTGAATGATTAAATGGAGTAATGTATCAAGTGGACAAGAATGATAGTCGTAATTTCGTAGGTCTTGACTATGAGAAATTTCTCGGTCGAATCCGTTGAAATTGCGTTTGCCCTTTTCATATTATGTATAGAGGCTGAGATCTTCTAGACGGTATATCCGTACAAGTAACCTGATTATTAAATTCCGTGCCTTTGCTGAATATTTCAAGCAGTGACGACGGAGAAAGCAAATCGTTGAGTAGAAGGCAAGATACTGCGCCGTCGTTGCAGAACTGATTAAACTAGATGTTCAGTGATTTCAGTTCGTAATATTGCAATCTAGCATTAAATACATTCGTTATTATACGGTATATTCGGAAAGATTCATGAATTAGAAAAATGCACAGATTTTTCTACCTGGAACAGCCCGTTCAATGAAATTTTTTTTCTCGTGTTCATGATAAAAAAAAAAATTTCTCATGTTAATGATAAAAAAAATTGCTTCCTGCTTCCCATCGAGTTCCCAATCTTCTCCTTCCCCTTTTCGATATCATTGCTCGCCTTTCTTCAAGGAGCTTCTGATCCGTTTCAGGTTTTGCGCCATTCTCCCTCCTATGCGAATTTTTATCCCCATTCTTACAGTAGAAAATACATCGAGGTACAAACAAAGAGAAAACGAACAGGCAGAAGGTATGTAAGAAACGCTATTGGAGAATACTCAGTGGAGAAAAGGTGCTGTCAGAATATTGAAATATTCTATTTTAACTCCCCACGCTCATTTTTTACAGCAATCCGGGAAACCTATCAACCGGTACACCAATCTGCCCATTTAATATTTCCATTCATATACACTGATGGGAAAAAAGTATTGCGAATCGTATTTTTCATGAAACCTTGCAGTCTAACGGTCAGTTAATGGTCGTTATTATCATTATTCGATAGTCTTTTTACTACCCCCGTGAACTGCGACTTGAAATGAAAAAGTAGGACCCAGGATCATTCCTTCCAAAGCTTGCCACGCTTATTCCGTCGCTATCATACTGCCTTCTCTTCAATGGCGTCTTCTTGCTATATTGCTTCACGTGAACATACATATTTATGTAAGCTATACGCGTTTTACGTCGCAAGGTAGCCTACGTTACCGCAGAAACCCATATACGGTATATACCCGAAGCGACTGTGTGTCCCCTCCGGAATACCTAGAACTTTAACAAAAATCCTAGATCGCACGCTGTATCGTCTCGTCCCTCGTAAAACTGGACAGCTTGTTTTTTCCTCTTTTTCCCTGCTGCTTCCTGCAAATGTTATCCGTTTGCGTAAAGCACGGTAAAAGAACTCTCTCGCGATCCAACAAGCTTTGACCCAAACTAACTATGCTGGACTCATGACCTGAATACACTTTTCTCTTTGAAGGTGTTTTCAATATTTACATATTAATTATTAATATTAACTGTTTCATTTCGCGGTAATATTAACCCTTCGAAGTACGGGGCCTTCGCGGCGCGAACTTATATTTACTTCATATTTAAACAACAGTAATATATTGATAGAAAAAAAACGGTCTGTGGTACGAATTGAAGTCTTGATATCACACTTTAAGTAGAATCAATTTTTTATATATTGAAAACTCGTTTAGTTATAGCGATAATAAACCGCACCGCGTCATGACGCGTTTACGCGTCACCCGGCCAGATGGACAGGTTTCATATGACGCGTTTACGCGTCACACGTACGCGAAGAGTTAATGACATATGAAGTGACGGGAGGTAGGAGAGAAAGCGCGAAAATAGATGCTAGTGTTTCTGAAGTGAACATTTTCTATTTTCATGAATCTGAAACATTTGTGAGTAAATTGCAATACTTTGCAACCATATGTATAAATTTAAAAACGACTTTTTTGTCGCTTCTCGTCTATGCTGTCAGCCAAGTAAAACTATTAAATTAATTGATGCTGCAGAATGTAAGTACAACGGAATAGCTGGTCGTACTCGTTCTTTTGCTTCTTCTCCCAGTTTGGATCCATCGTTGTGGTATATCGACGAAGGCTTACCATTTTCCTTCGACAAATAGACGAAATTTATTTAGTTTTTCAATTACCAGCGTGTACTCTCATGCTTCAACGAGAGAGTAAACAAACTGATTCAACAGTTCTGCCGAACGAAATTGTAATACAGAGAGGTTTCCATGCATACGCGTACTCCGATGATTACTGTCACGGTGACGCAGAATTATTGTAAACAAAAGTAATTGAAAATTAGCGTGTTGCGACAAGGGATTGTAGAGTACGCTAGACAAATATAGTATATGCTTGATGATTTTTTATGTTTTTAAAGAATCCAAAAAGAAAGGACACCAAATTTCGTCCTTTATGAACTTTGAAGGCTGGAAATTTCTTGAAGATTACGAATAGTAAAGAACCAAAGTTTAGTATTAATTTTTTTAGGGTACAGTCTGTAAAATGTCAACATTTATTTTTACTGCCATTCGACTGATAAACGAACGACGATAGCCACGATGCTAAGAAAATTAATAAGAATCATCGATCAAGACAAGAAAAACAATCATCGAGATTAAGAACTCTGATAACAATACAACCAAATATATCGTGTACCGATTGTGTACTTGACTAGTCTTCGATTGTCCTTGCCGACAAATGCAAGAGAGCGAGTCGTGAAAGCCAGTGGCAATTTATTTAAGAGTCCAGAATGCAAATATAGTAAACACACCGTGAACCAAGTGTCCAGTGAAGGACTGATAATAGCAGTGACAGTCTGATGCTGGTGGTCCAGCTATCAAAGGCGTTCCATTCTCCGTTACGGGGCACAAAGGAGACACATGCCGCTGATAAGGGAGAAACTCGGAAGATAATGTAGCGTTTCTTCAGGGTAAGAGAGAGAGAGACAGATAACAAACGAACGAAGAGAATGTGGCCAAGAACATAAGGGTATAACGGAACAAAACAAAGAGAAACAACGGCTAAACGAAAAAAAAGATGTCGTTGACAAAAGAAAATATATCAGCGAGCTTGACGTAATAGATGAGGAAGGTACCAAAGAGAAAGGAGTAGTAGAGGAGATACCAAAGGTCGAACAAAAAATAAGCATTCACGAGGAAATTCTTGAGTCGTCCATTCCGTGTGTCAGGGGAGATTCCCGTGTGAACGAGATGGAAGAACCACTACAAACGTCACCACCGACGCCGTTGGACTCAATTGGAAAAGTACGACACCGTGATCTAGGTGTGCATGTGGGGGTTAGGGACCCGAGTCGCTTGACGGTCGTACGATAGACAACGGAAACCCGATGAGAGTGAGAAAAAAAGTAACGGCGTGCACGAGGGGACTTGCGGTCTACCGGGTTTCGAAGAAGGAGAGCGAGAGGTTACTGTCAGCGGAGCTCAAATAGCATGGTCGTTCCCAAAGGGAAAACACGCGGCACGGCGGCGCTATCAGTATAGCAGCGTTGTCCACTGAAAAACATCTTTACTTCTGGTCGACATGCGACATCTCCAGTATTTACTTTGCGGGTTTGCTAACACATATAGTGTTATGATGACAGTGTTAGTTATGATGATCGGACAGCAATGAAATGGATAAGGAAATTGGATATCGCAATGCAGTCTATCGTCCAATACACCGTTAAATATAACTCAGTTAAAATGATTACACATGGAAGCTTATTAAGATAAACCGTAGTCGAAATTTCATTTCATGAACGCGTCATTACATATATTGAACGATGGTATATTTTGAAAGTGAAGTCTTATCGATCTATATTACGAATTTTTATAAGGTTATTAATAATTTATGTACATTGAAAAATGGTATCATCCTATTACATAGTGGGGAAAATAGATGCTATTGAATACATAATATACGTTGTAAAATAAATAGTTGATCGTAAATTTTCAATCACAGCATACAAATATATAGTACATTTCATGTTTAATGTTAATTTAATAACGTTTTACTTCCTCATAGAGGAAGTTTTATTTTCATGTACAACATTTTTTTCGAGATTTTCGTGTGTATGAAATTTGGCACGCACGTGAAGTAGTTAACCCTTTTTGAATGTTGCAATTTTTGACAAAATATATGCAGACATTCAGATTTTATGTAATTCTGAATTTAAAAAAAGGTCGTGTTCGCTCTAACTATCGTAAAAGTTCGTCGATTTACCTATATAGTTTTTCATAACTGAAGATGAGTTCAATATTGTTTGGTATTGAATTTTGACAAGATCGGTAAAGCAGTTCGGATTTTATAAAGTTTTGAAATTTTGGTATTGCTTTTAAAAATAATATAACTCGAGGTCGGTCGAAGTAACTGACCTAAGATCGTTAGATTTTTTATTTACAAACAACTCAAAACAAAAACGTTCGTAAGTCGCGCAGTGTTGAATTACACAGAACACATAAATTACGTGTTGCTGGTGCTTTCGTTCCGTTTTTATGTACCTTTTTTCCGACGCTTTAATACGTAATCCGACAACGGGCGAAAACGAGATCGCACAAGAAGACTAGGTGCGGCAGTGGCTTACACGATTTTATCGTCACCAATCCGGATCCGGGTTTTGCACCATTCCCCACCGAACGAGACGACTCTAGACCAAACAAGACGAGCAGAAGAAGGAGAACGGAAACGAGATCGAGAACGACGGGAAACCCATATGACCAAGTTCCCTACAGCCAGCACACAACGATTCTACGAAATCCCACAAGTCGCACGCCAACTCGGCACCCCTGAGATTTGCGGCGAAAACCTTCGTGCTGGTGGTGGTGCCGGTGCTATGCTGCGCCGATCAAAGTTCGACAAAGTGACGCTTTGTTCGTGATCCTTTCTCTTGCACACTCACCCTCCCTTGTCACTGTGATAAGAAGCACCCTCTCCCTTCTCACCCTGTCTTTCTTCCTTGGTGGAGACAAAGTCTGAAGAACGAAGTAAACTTTGAGGCTGATTCGTATCCAGGATGTGGCGAAATCGTGTGCAACTCGTCCAAGAAGGATTAACGAATGCCTTACGTGAGAATTGTGATATTACTCGACTTTTGTTTCTGCCGCTTGTTTGTCGTTTGCGTCTTAATCCGTTTTCATGTATTTCAGTTGTGCCTGTATAACATAGAATCAGCGTTACAGTATTTATCTTATTTTCGCTAATAATCATGACGCAGGAAGTGCTACCTCAGTTCTTTTACAATTTCTCGATATTCAGACGGTAAACCAGCTCTGATAAATACCTATGCCTCTTCGTAGTTTTGCTCTCTGAAATTCCAACTACTACTCCACGCCCGCTCGACTTTCATTTTTACCTTCTCCCTATCTCGGTTCTTGTTCGACGGTGCTAAGTTGATTTCACGATTCTTCAGATAACGCGAATTTAATGACGCTCGAGAAAATAACGTCGCCGTTCTTCGTTAGTCTACCGACGAGATATCGAGTGGCTCCTCTTAGAATTCTCAAGAAGCAGGCACCATTTCGTCTTGCTCCAGACTCTTTATTATCATTCTGGTTGTTGTAAAATAGATTCATGCGCAGACAGATTGAAACTTTTTACATCTCGTGGATTATTTGAAAATCTATTTCAATTTTGGAGCAATAAATTTATCATTTTAGATGTCTTGGTTGCGTCAGAAATATATATTTTTAAAACCCTGGTTCAATTTCCGTGTAGAAACATTGAACAGATATAAGAGGTTGATCAAGCTATTCCTTTTAAAGTATAAATGATAGAAAACAGTACTATGAGAGATAAAAATGCAGATTTTGGTGAATTTTCGATGTAGAAACGCAAGTTGATACCGCTGTCTTATTATTACATGCAATATGTCCTCATTACATTTGAATGCGCCCTAGATAGTTACGATACATTATTCTTTCACTCGCCAGACATCTTATATCGATCGTCTAACATCTCAGTCAGCTCTTAGCTCTGGTTCTCACGAAATTGCATCCCGGCGGCACCCATACTACTGTTTCCGACTGTATTATGTAAGGGCTAGTATAATAGAGGTAGTAGAAGTAGTCCTATCTAATGCGCAAGTGCGCAAAGCTCTTAAATATTACAATCGTATTATGTGCGGAGGAACGCCGTGAGTCGTTTGCACCCTGAACCTCGGGCTCACCCACCATTTCGTCTTGCCTCGTGAATAGACGAATGTTCGATAATGTTTATCTCTCCAACTCTATAGAAATCTAGCGCGACCTGAATTCACGGAATATCTGTATCAAAGCTTTTAAAGGTCTTATTATAAAGGGTATGCAATCAACCCCTAAATTGTTCGTCGAAATTGAGGTGTGAAATACAGAACTCTTCGTAACTTCTGAGTTTGTTGATTTAGAACAATCTTTTAGGATCCATGTTTAAATCTTCATACAATGTCTTAAGGGTTTTTTTCATTACAACCCCACAGGATTAAGAAAGGGGTAGTGAACAAATTTGCGAAGCACGGGTATAGAACAGTTGGTAATTAATAAGAAAAAAATTGTGAAGTCTTTCGATATTCGCGTGGTGCATGAGCATCGCGTCGAATGTCTAGTAAGTGGGAGGGATTAAAGGCAGCGACAGAATATAAGGTAGAAGGTGAAAGAAGTGCCGAGGCCATTTAACGTTCGTGAAACCCGTGAAACAAAATGCTAATGGGTTTGGCAGCGAAGCGTCGGATGGGCGACGACGACGAAAGCATGCGATGGAGGATCATCGTCGTTCTCCGGTCTTGGCTATCACCGCGGGTAAAGCGGGTCCATAGTTATACTTACGAAAGCCGGTACTGCGACGAGAGAGTAACCTTGGGGGATGGGATCCGCGCGCGCAATGTTCATTAAAACTCTGATGGGAAACGTTAAACAGAGAGCATTAACGTTCACAGGAGGGAAGGTTATGGGGTCTTTAAAAGTGCTGGATGCGCCCGCCCGAGAACAGCCAAGGCCTTCTCCAATGAAACAGCTCCTTAACAGTCTCCGCTACACATTTATCGATGTACCTTACCTACGTCTTGTAGAGAATACCAGAAAGAGGTGAGGGTGAGAGGAAACCTTGCTGAAAGCACCCTGTTTCATCGGTTGAATACCTCAGCGAAATGGCTCGCTCTTGTCCACTGAAGGGTTCACCTAGATACTCGACATTCTACTGAACAGATGGGACTGCTTTCATAGCACATAAGGTAGGGGTATCAGTTGTAACAATCATAACCAGAAATGTGTCTAAACTCGGCAGTATCGACTTTATGATGTCTTCAAGATCATTCAAAGAGATCGAGTTCCTTGCAATAATTTGAAAATCAGCATTTTTTGTTTTCTATTTCCATGGTACATTTCATGTACATATATATTACTTTTTTTTATCGATATCAATTTAAATATGGAGAGATTCATCACTTACTTTGATAATAACATGATGAATCATTGAATATTAACGACTTCTTGTTTGAGTACATCGTAGTTGATGTTGAGAAAGACATGGCCCAAAGTGTTTTAGGAAATATAGATTCACCATAATTTGCATCAATTAATACTCTAGATACTAAAGTTTTCAACGAGTATGGAACATAAAGAAGGTTTCCGATAAAAGAAAAGAGAGACTGGGTCGAAAGGCGATGACCCAAGGGAAGAGCTCATGGAACGACGGACTCGTTGTACCCTTTAGTTAGAGAAAGAAAGATAAGAACAGATTTTCTTTTCCGACCGGAGGGTTGGCACACTAGGGAGTTACAGGAAGAAAAAAAAATCTTTTCCGCATGCAGTTCGAGGAATAATCGATCCATTAATATGAACAGTATCGCGGAAACATCCACGGGCTCTATAGATGGTGAGTCTTTTTACTTCTTTACTCGACTAGGTTCTCACAGGCTTCTATAAGCCACGGAACTGAATAAAACCATGAAGAAACGACCGATTAATGTGAGAGAATGAGCGCCAGTGAAAAGAGAGGGATAAAGGTGTGCGAAATTCCATGCTAATGGATTTTCATTCATTCTTTTACGATCTCCATAGACTTTCGACCTTCTCTTTCATTCATTATACTACCCCGTCAGCATCAACGGTTTTCACCTTCATAACCCACCAGGAGTTCTGGGAATTCCCAAGCTTCTGTAGAGATATCCATGCTATCGAAGGGAGTATGGCAAAGTAGAGGGCAAGCGTGAAGGAGAATCAGGATAGTTCGCCATTCAACGCCTGGAGAACTCTGTAATGGCAAGCAATCGTCGTAAAGGCTCAGTTTGGACTAATGCGTCACATGCTTTTACACTGCATGTCTGCTCTCTGCTATCGAAACTCTCGTCTCATCGCGGAGATCTCTGTGGCGAATGTCCTGACTACAGAAATACAGTACACGCCGTAAACCTTGCTATACCGGATCGCGTTAAAAGGTAATTACAGAATTTATCAAAGTTATCATCTAGCATGCCAGACAAAAGTGGAAGAAAAAACCATCCAAGTAACTTAGGGATACAGATCGTTGTATCCTTAAACTTAATCTCTTATTGCTTAAAATTTAAAGATCACTGTACGTGCACTTTCTTTCAAACCCCTGTTTCAGGAATCAAGGATGACAAATTTAATTAGACAATTTAGTACCTCAATGGACTTTAGATTTTGTCACGGTATTATTGTGCTGTTACGTTCTGATTGTCCTTTAGGTATCGATTACAGAAATAAAAGTTTATTAATTGTTTTTTCGTTTTCATTTAATATTTTGGCCGTTATTGTGCATCGGTAACATAATCTGTAATCTTGTAAACGCATCAGGTAGCTTATGAGAAAAGTAACTTTGAATATTAGGTGCGACAAATACCTAAGCTTCAGATAAATTTTTTTTCTCTGGTCATTGCCGCATCGCCAAGCCTAGAGCTACCCCAGGATTTAAGTTTACACTCAAGCTGTTACATGCTACGAATAACGAAAAACCTGTAGCCTGTAGTACCTATAATACTCGGACCTGGGTCTGCTCGTTGACGCATCGGCAAAGTTAAGTTTTCTGACTGTAATGGCTTTCAGAGTGGCTCCATTTTCCTTGCAATGCTTGTGCATTCGCTCGCGACCGGCATAGCACCCCCTCAGCCTCTCTTTCGAACTTGTGGCCGAGAATCATGGAGTATTGCTCGGTGTTTTCGTGAATCAAATAAGCTTGCGAAAACGACGTACGATCGGGCAGCCTTCTTTACTCCATTAAGTTCATTCTTCCTGAAGCTTTCTCTTGACTGTATGCAGATTATAGGAAAAGAAAAATACAGAAGACATACAACAAAATGATAAATAATTTACGGAACTTAAACCAGAACATATTGGAGGCTTGTTAAATCTGCCCTGCCAGAATATACATCAATAGAACAGATTTGTTTGATGAACTAAATTCAACGTATAACAACTTTTAAAGAATAATGATTCGCGATCATTGTTGATTCTTTAAGTAAAGCTGATGAATTTGTATTTCCGTTGAGCATAAAACAGGAATCGACGAAGGCTCGTATCGACAGAGTGCAATATGTTTCTAATTGGTAGTTTAGACACGTAATACGAAAATGAAAATCATGAATATTTTGAGTTATTAGTTGCATATACTGACCTGTTTATTTTCGTCGTGCATAGATTAGTCCATTTTACAGCTCTATATTGAAAGCATGTAAACCCTGTACTCATAGCTTTTGCAAATTGAATACATAATCCACGCTGTTGAGCCTGAGTATAACGAGGAAACTTAATCGATCACAAGAGGCTCAGGCTAATCGTTCGTAACTGCTGGGTTTGCGTCGTAACCAACTCGCAGTTGCACAGAGTTTCATCAAACTATCTAGAGTATTGCACACAAATTACGTCCTGTGATATTGGTGTGGAAACGTGATCGCTCGGGAAACTATAACATTTATTCCATTCAATCAGCTTATGGATTTGTCTGCTAAGGCGGCATCACATTAAACTGACTTAGAAGGATCAAAGATTAAATATTCAACGTTACATTAACGGTTGAATATTGTTGAGATTTTTTTGAGAGTAATGAATTTTACCAATGTCAGAATTAGCTATTGTTACTCCTAGTTAAAATTTAATCAGGCAGCCTCATATTATGATTTGGGCTACTTAAGGTATCAGTACCAGGTAAGCATATCTGATCAGGGATTTACTTTTTATTACTTCCTGGAAAGATATATCTTCCGCGCAACAAAGATTTTTTTGAGAATATTTCGATTATTGTAATATTTGGTACTCTCTTGTCAAGGTATGCAGAATTTAAATAAAATAAAAAGTCATTCCAACTAGCGGCCCAATCAGCGTGAAGCCGGTTGCCGAAGCACTTGCTACGATTATTATTCTTTCTTACAGTTTAAGGTCATATATTCTTTATCCCGGAAAAAAGCCCCCTTAAAAAACCCCGTCCAGAAGTAAAACCCCCTCAGTTTGCAAGATCTAGAAATTGTATAATTTCTTGAAAGTAAATATATGAGTAAAGAACCTAAAGAGCCTGTAAAAAATTAAAAAATAAAGAACCTAAAGAACCGAAACAGTTCGATTGACTTCAATGCCGATATTCGTCTTCACGGAGTTTTTTCTTCCGGGATCTGTTCTCCGCCTACCATATTCTTTATATATGATGAGGCGATAAAAAGGCTTCGAGCGGGAGAAAAGTACTGACACTGACAGATATTCACCCAGACACTAATATTATATTGCGGAGCTTAGAATAATCCAGGCCTGGCGAAGGGGTTATTGCTACATGAATATATAAAGCAAAGAACTACTCAGGCTAAATACATCTACCATGGGGTAAATTTTTTATTTTGAGGAATACGAAATTTACATTACTTTATATAATATCAGTAACAACAGAAGTGCAACATTCCTTAATGAATATGACTGATATTCACCTGACTCCCTCCTCTTAAAACGCTGAATTCTTAACGACATACAGTTATTAATGTGTGCAATGCACGGTATACTTTGTATGGCAGTGATGTAGTTCGAGTGGATGCCGAGTTAGGTGCGAGGTTGCAGTGCCTACTCGAGCCACCCTTGCTTGCCTTAACTCTAGCAACAGCCCTCAACCACTTATCCTCCTCTCCTTTCACTCTCGCCATCGCACCCCCATCATACTACGGATTACGGAGTAACGCGTGCAGGAGTAGCACTCTAGGTGCTCCACTGGAATCTCATGAGAATCTTGGCTTTGCGTTTCCAACGCTTCTCCGCGCATTTCTATGTAGAGATTGCGTACGGTTTCCCGCATGAAGTTATTCTTCTTGAGACAAATATTCAAGTAAGAGCTTATTACTTTTGCTTCTATTATCCGACTGAAAAATTGAAAAATTTCTGTTAACTTTGTTCAACAGAAATTCTTGGAATATCCAATACATAATAAAAATAGATGAAATATATCAAGAAACAAAATTGGATTGGATACTAGGGAAAAGTATCGGCTGCAGTTGGGTAAACGACCGTTGAATTCGTGTATTCGCGTTCCCCAAATGTAGTATATACTTTTTCCTAGTTTGTAAAATTATTTAATTGCATTTGTAGATTAACAATTTTTCAGTTTTTTTTTCATTTTAATTTTGTTTTTCATGCATTCTCAAAATTATTCTCAAGTTTTGCCTGAACTGAATCTAACAGTTTGATTATCGTTGCTTCGTCGTTGTTTTATTATTTGCTTCGTACATATATCGATATAAATATGACAGAGGCTCAATGGTGGATCGCTATTCTACCAGCAAGATCGTGCTCCGGCTCGTTCAAGTAGCTTTACGTCTGCAAAGTCGGTACACCGCAACCCCGACAGACTCGCGAACCACCAATGGTAGCAACGGTGAAGCCACGATTCCTGGAAACTCCTTGGAAATTCTGCACGAATAGGACGACTCCTACCTTCTAGTTTCTCCTCGCCCTCCAGCCTCTCTAGGTATAACTTTCCTGCAACGTTGTACGTGCTCCACGTACTACGTGTGTAGTGCTTTCTCTCTTACCTCTCCCTCTTACATCCCACTCTCTCCCTTTATCGTCAACTACTAACTATAGGTTAAGAAACATTTTTACGAAAGAAAGCGAGACGAATTTGGTGCGCCAATACGATGACTGTTGGTGACAAGGGTACAGTACAGTTTTCTTCGCGTGTAATCTTTGAGGTGTTGCACCTATGCATGTAGAAAAGAATCGTGTGAATTGTTAAACCACGTAGCACCGAAATATTTAGAAAATATTATAGAAATATACCTTTGAAATATGGCTATGACATCAAAAATGTTTGAAATATAATTAGCAATGTTTTTTAAATAATGCGGAAATCTTGCTAAGTCCGCTCAAAATATAGAATAGGTAATACTCTAACAACATCGCAAAATATTGCACAAACTTTTTACACTAATGTGTAAAAACGTGAATTAAAACAATTACCATTATACCACAAGGTGAAAAAGTAAAATTAAATAAGATTTAATTTCGAAAACGAAAGTGTTATAATACACAAATTAATTCGATCAGCATTGAAATTTATCTGCGCATTACCGAGTTCGTTGATTTAGAATCCCAAATAAGAATATCTGAACTCGACACAGCAGATCCAATATGACTGATCAAAATATACGAAATTGTCTTAAAATTTTTATTATGCATCGAATTATTTTCGAATGTGAAATTAGTACAATACTCGCTCTTATATTGTGCAGCTTAACTTCCGCTGTCCATGCACATCATGAAAGGGGTGGAACCATCGGGTAACCCAAAACTTCACGGACGATGTCGAGTTACTTCGCTATTGTTCATCAACGCTGCGGCGTTGGTGAACTGCGGCGTTGGTGAATCAATATGGCTGACGATCAAACTATCTAATAAACTGAATCTCAATTCCTAGACATCCAATAAATTTGTCAATACATTGAGGAATAAATTATTAGAAGCTTTGCACATCATAACCCTTTGAATTTCCACCTGATCGTCCTCACTCGTCATTTTATTTTATAAAAATGCTGTATGAAACAAAATCTTATGAATGTTTTCATACTATCATGTCCGGCCTGGGGGTCGGATTATAATATATATTTTTTTTAACTCGTGCACAGAAAGTCCCGCTTTCCAATACTGTAGAGCTGTAAGGAAATGTCCTGCGCATGCGCACATCAGCTACATTCATATTTTTCTACACGCATAGTTGTTTTTCTTCATGCTCCCGTCTCATTTCCACACGGCAGACGAACAAGCTTTGAGGTTTAGGCACACTTTCTATCGCGCTCTGTAGTCTCGGTAAGCGGGAGTTTTCGTTCACTCGATAAAAAAAGCACGGTTTGTAACTCGTGCCGAAATTGGCAATCGCGACCCGTGTGATTACCACCCTTACTTCGCTCGAGCGGCAAACCTCGCACTCGCCACAATCGCCGACTTTCGGCGCTAGTTACACAATGTACTATTATTTATTGGGTTCGATTACCAATAAAAAGTTAAATTCGAGTGAATGGTGGTAAAGTTTAAGAAAATTTATTGAAATAAGTGACAATCGTTACAATTTCGAGGTCGATTCGATAATATTACTTGTAGGCGAGTCTGTTCCTAGATTGACCGATCTGTTCGATGATAAGATTTAGATTGTCGTTGAATTGCAGATGTCAACTGCAATACACAAAAATTGACGATTTTGTTATTGAAAACAATAATTGAAAACAAAATTACTAATAAAGCTTTGTGTATCAATTGAATGATGCGTCGATATTAATTCATTTATAGAAAATAAGTTTTCTCTGAAAATATTCATCAGTAGGTTGGTCAAAAAATGTAACACACTTTTAAGTTCGATAAATGATTTCGACAAATCCTTGAATAATCTTTTTGATACATTTTACATCTGTCCTTGAAGTAAATAGTTTATTTTTCTACAATTATTGTATACTATCTGAATTTAGAATTGTCAAATAGTGTACTCTATATCATTAGACATTCATTTCCATCTGGTTACATAATTTATTTTACCACGGGCACTTAATTAATATATGCTGATGAAAATACGATTTGAAAATACATCACCTAAAGTCCAATTCCTCTTTGAGTTGTCTTCACGTGGTGTTTTAGTTATGCATGAAAGCTCGATTTTACAATTCTCTGCTAGAATGTCTGATGTCCCGTGCCAACTTTGCGGTCTGTTAGTCCAGTATACTCCTCGTATATTAGAAAAAAAAAGTCTCGTCGATGTGACAACGATACACGACACTTTTATACTCACACACATACCACACGAGTTTCATATCACACTTTTCCTATGTATTTATTAAAATATGACAGTACGCGAGCATACGACACACTAGTACACCTCATAGTAGGAATATGGGCGGCAAACCACTAGCCGACATATTCGACAACCCCTATATACACACTCCAATGTTGGACCAACCTCCTATACGTGCTACGTAAACGTGCGACCGTAAAATTCGCGTGCACCAGAAAGAAAAAAAAGAGGACTGAAAAAAAGTGAGCTGGTGAGAGGAAAACGTTCACCTCCCCCTCCGAGATCGACTGTTAGTACCGTAACGTTGGAAAGAGATGGAGAGAACGAAAGAGGAGTGGGGCACACTGCTCGTTGCATACCTATTTGCGACAGTTGGTCGACTGCCAAGATTGCCGAGAATCGCCCCGCGGCTATCGCAGTACCACTGTTCTACCTCTTTGCTCGAATATACGTAAATCTATTGTGTCCCGTCGACTGCGACGACGAGAACGATGTGCCGTGGCGCGCCGAGGTTGTATGTAACCCGAGCCAAAATACCCGCCCTCACTCATTCCCTTCTTCATCCCTTATGCCTTTTACTCCATATTCGAAGCCTCTCTGCATCACGCTCTTCATCTTCCCCAATTTCCTGCTTACCTGCCACATTTACAGTCAAACATATTTTCCAACTAAAATATTTCCATTTTCCAAAAAAAAAAAGACTTTTTTTTCGGTTAGTCAGTAAATGCCACGAGGAGCTAATTTCAGACTCGGGATTGGCGAGATACTAGCCAGTAGTGGTGTAGATGAGGCGAGATTCTGGCGCCGGGGAATAAAAAAATTCCTGATGAGAACGACGACGCTAATGAGGAGCCAAAAGTCTCGTTGGCTTCAAGAGGTTCAGCATCATGATGCGTTGGTAGTTGTCGAGCCGTGTTTGACGAGAGACACAGCGAAGAACGAGGCGAAATGGCAGAGAAACGAGAGGAAAATCGAGAGGAGTCTTTCGAAACAAGCTGAGTAACTAATTGAAACTCCCCGTCGACAGCTTCGGGGTTTTTCGGTCAATGGAGAAGAAGGATGGAGTGAAAACGAGCGAAAGGACAATAGGTGAAGACAAAACGTAAAGAGGCAGGGTTTACAATGATTTCGTACAGAGCTGAAAAAAATCGGTATATGTACAATTTGTTAACGCGAGACACGCGAATCAGGACACATATGGAAACAGATTTTTTACACAGAGTTTAGAAATTAATTTTGTGAAAATTTCTGTTACCATAGTGATTTTGTTTCATAAATCGAAATCGATATAAAATCTATTTTCACTAAGAACTTATTGACAAAATGTAAAATTAATGTAGATTATAGCATTAAAGGAGATACAACGATGAAGGTAAAAACTGGCGTACAAAAAATAATTGGTCTCGTATATATTAAAAAGAGTAAAGGGAACAAAAAAAATGTATAATATATCAATGAGGCTATAAATGATTCTCGATTTAATAAATATACTTTTGTCAATAGTTTTTGTACTATTATACGTGCAATAAAGTTTGGCGTCTGATCTCGACGAAAATTACTCCGGAACTAGAGTAAATAATTAATTATCGACAAATCTTCGCTTTTAATCAACACGATTATGAAGTACCATATGTTGGTATAAGTTTGCCACCAAAACCTCAAATACATTATAACGATAGTAATATAAGTGTTAAATGTAACATAATGCAACACATAATTAGATAGAGGTTTCCTTTCTTAATGATCAGGACACGCAACACTTTATTTAAATTGCAGGCTAGAATTATATCCTTCTGGCCGAGTGTCTTTAGGTTAATACAATATTCAAAGCTTACAAAATATGTGAATTAGACATATCTCCAGATGTAAGAATAGTTTTCAGAAAATTAGGTCGCTCTGGATCCGCACGGTCTCTCGGTAATCAAAATTATATTATGATAAAAATACGAATATAATTTCTGGATCCGCTGACATGCCTTCACTGAACAGTAATTCAATTTTTAATGCATAATTCTGCATTTGTTGTTAGCAATTTATGGACATTCATCGTTATCTCAGAGACAAATTTGTTGCAAATGTTGAGGTTTATGTAGAATCAAGTTTTAGTGGAAAGAGACTTTATACATTCGATATGTGTACGAAAGTGAAGCGACTTGGTTTGTAAATAAATTACTGTGTTGGTTCAACATGTAATAATAGCACGAATAGAATGCAAAAATATTATGGAATTTCATGCATCTATTTAGAAGTAAAATGTGTTGTATGTTTCGAACGATTCATTGAACAGTAGTAATCAGTGCAGATTTATATAAAATCCACATAGGATTAATTTTCCGCGCCGAATTCTTTACAGTGTGTACTTACTCGCGTCTTACTTTTTATTTCTTTCTTCCTACGTTCCTTCTAGCTCGCCGGCTACTACGACACCATGGTCTGCACGAGAGAACCATGGGGCGGAAGGAGGTCTAGCTCGTAACTTCGGATCCGCGACTCTTACGATTTCTAGTACTTCTGGCGGTCCGGGTTCCAGGACTACGGCGAGCGTTAACGTTGCGCCTGGTGGGTGAAGCGTGATTTCGCATCGTTACTTTCTTTTCCAACCATTGGCTTATAGACTGCGATATCTCTCTCGCTTCTTACCTCGGTTTTGCCTATATACAGGGTGTCCCATTTTAAACTTCCAGTTGATTTATCTCGAAAAATCCTGCCCAGATCAAGTATTGAGTATAATGAAGTTTTTAGGATTCGAAGGGGGACGTAGAAAAAAAAAAATTTCAAAATTGTTCCACCATTCAAAATGGCGGAGTTACGACCGCCGACATGTTTTTATAAAATAGAACCATGATTTTTTTTTCTACCAAAAAATCCGCCATACCTCGCGCGCGCCCGTGCTAGCGCTAAAACAGTCAAAAATGGTTTTCTGATCTAAGAAATATGGATTTTATCAAAAAAAGTTTCCTACAAAAGTTGTTAGCTTTGACATGACGAATTTTTTGGTAGAAAAAAAGTCATAGCTCCATTTTTAAAAAAACATGTCGGCTGTCGTAATTCTGCCATTTTGAAAGATGGACCAATTTTGAATTTTTTTTTTAACGTCCCCCTTCGAACCCTAAAGGCTTCATTATACTCAATACTTGATCTGGGCAGAATTTTTCGAGATAAATCAACTGGAAGATTAAAATGGGACACCCTGTATAATAGCATGTATACAGTCCTATGTATACATATATACAGCTACCTCCATCTTCCACTTCCGGTCACGGTAAAACCACGACTTCTTCGAACAGTCGTTGCCAACGGACAAAATCACTGCTAGTAAATTATTATTATTATAACCATTATTATTATTGTCATTACCATTCGCTTCTCGTTTTGGTGAATTGCGATGTCGAAGACTGCGCTATTGCGAGTGAGAGAGAGGTAAAGGTATGCTCTCCAAAGCTACTGAGTTTTATCTCTTTCTCATCCGGCACAACTTTATTTCGCGACCGCACCGGAATTCATTAGAATTCTTGACGGAATTTTCGCGCCACCTACCCGCGTCTACCGCCATGGCACGACCACCACCTCGAGCGACTCGTCCCAGTCACGTGTGAGAAAGAGTTTCGGGATATACAGCTTCCGTATAGTTAGCCGCCTCTGCTGGTAACGTTACTGCCGTGCGTCTCTACGTTGATTATTAATTTCGTTACCGTTTCTCTCCGTGCCCTCGGGAACTCGAGCGCGACTCACCGATACGATGACAACGACATCAACCTCGAGACCCGCGCGTCGAATTTTCACGCAAACGTGATGCCAATAAATGAAACACCAGCTTTCCTCGGAGTTTCTTCTTCGAATCTTCGAGGGTGAACGACATATGAGTCTAAACATTTGTTTTTATCTATTTCGTTTCAAGTGATTCAATTAAACAAGGGAAAACGATTTTGGTATATGAAAGTTTTAGTGTCTGTTTCTTTTTGTGGAAAGCGATTTTCTTTTTATGAAATGATGACTTTCGTTTTCTATTAAAAGGACAGATTTTCCGCTCGAATAACTCGATCCCTTACTACAATTCAAATACCTATTCATTCTTATATGCTGCACGCAACTGCAGACGTGTGCATCTCGCTATTTCATCCACGTTTACATAGAGTATACGTTGTGTGGAGATTCTTCTGCTGCGTTCGAGTGTTTACACGATATTGGCCAACTTATCACGTATGTTATTATTCACTCTGAATGTAGATTTATGGAGATTCGAACAAGTGTCCGTTTCATAGACCTATGTGGTATATATCGGGTATTCTGGGCCATATTAACAGTTTCGTGATTCTTATGTTTTTAAATGATGAAATTATCAACTTTTTGCTTTGTGATAACTTTTGCTCGTAGAGGAAGTGAGTATCTATGTGTACCTGAATCAGATATGAAACTGAGATATGAAGCTGAAATTTATCAACAGACACGGTAGCATCTCAACGGCAAAAAATAATTACATATTTGAAGGATTCGAACCTCATTACTTCTTTCAATTTTTAGCGAAAACGATGCAGCGTTTTTGAATTTTGTTGAATAATTCTATTCACACGATAGCTTTTACAATAACTATAAATTCTCCAAATTGACCAAATCTTGATCTATTCAGCTAATAGATTGTATAGAATTTAATAGTGAAAGGAATACTGGAATTGAATTTGATAAGAATTTATGTATGCGTACAATTAAAAAAAAATGTAGTATTTTTCGAAAGATGAATATAAAGACCTTCAGTCTACTCAATCTCTAGCTATGAAGCTGAAGGTTTGTACAGGTGTTCAAGAGACCAAAAGCAATGTAAATATAAGTGTATTGAATGGAACCATTGAATCGCTCTATCCATAGTAGGATTTAAATGTTATGAAATTAAAAATATAGAAAACGAAGCTGCAAAGTTTAATTTTTTTAAATAACGTTTTTAAGTAATATATCTGTCGCGACATAATCTCGTCAAGAAATCTATCCCATGCTTCCTGAGTCGACGGGTAATTAATAAATTTACCATAAGGATCCGCGAAAGCTCGAGCATTATTTCTTTCTTTTTCTTTTTCAAGAGGAATGGTGAGTGTTCTGAGCGCAGGACCGAAGTTGCTCACCATGGGGATGAATGGCCACTGCTTCTCCAGCACAGCGTTCTAAAAAAAAAGAAAAAACACGAGCAATTTAGCCGGCACCATTAATTAGTGCGTAATTAACGAGCGCTGCCACCGTGCGCCACAGGATCCCGCGAAGAAGCTTGTAGAATAATTGCACAAATGGGTAGAACGGGGAAAGGGTTGTGAGATCATGCTGTAGCTTCACCATTCTGCAGACCGCACAGCGACGCAGGGTTGAAGTCCGAATTTTCACTCGCGTCTCTACTCCACTTCTCTGTAACCAGCTTCTCCGAGAACCAAGGGAAAACCAAAAGAGAAATAAAAAGCAGACATTTGCCAAGTGCTATTGTATATACAACACCAAGAGTAACAACTATCCTTGTGGCGTGTCCGGTGTCAAGGTAATAGAAATCGAAATTACTTGTCCTGTTTCCTTTTATTTTAATCTTGCTTCTCCTCCACGCTTCCTGCCGGGTTTACGGTGTGACCGGGTTGTCCGGTCCGGTTGTCGAAGAGAGAGCTCTTTCTTTTCTTCCAAGCTTCGATCTCGTGACGCCTGATAGAACCAGCCGACCATTAAAGCGAAATCGAATTAAATCGCTAACTTCCGAGATCCTGGTTATATCCACGGACGCGTCAGTTGCCAACGTTTCCTTTTTATTGCACTTATTTTCCGAGCTTGTGATATTGTTCTTTTCTTCCTTTCTAGCTTGGTGGATACGTAATCCCAGGGATTAATGGTCTGCGCAATAGAAATCCCCGATTAGAGAACAAGACTTTATTACCACATAATATTGTAATTGTTTTATTGATGTCATTGGGAGACAAGAAATAAGTGTCCTTATACCGGACCTCAAGGAATCTTTATTCGAGGATTGCGACTATCTCAGATCGATCTACATTATGTGGAATTCAACTACTTTAATCCTTAGTGACGAATTCAATCTCTACGGAGATTGAGTATGCTTTATAGTCAATGCAATTTTTACTATGCGATACCACGTAGAATGCTTCTGGCAATTTCAACAAGAGCTCGCTTCTCGCAGATACCGGTAGATTGGGATGCACTTTCGATGATTAAAGCGCTTTCGTGTCGATTCAAACCGTGGTTACACGTATCGCGATAAAATGAACGCTTGGTTTAACCGCGTCCCGATTCATTTTCTAACACGGACTTCCGTATTTTTCTTCAATCGTATAATTCTCTTTTGCTTCCTCATAGAGGAAACTTTGTTTTCGTGAAACTTTTTTTTTCGAGGTTTTCATGTCAGTATACTTAAAATTGTCTAAAACGTCGAGAAAAGTGGTTTAGAAAAAATGTGTGTGACCGGCATTCAAAATTCAAACTTGTATATCTCAAGAACGGCTTTAACAATCGGGCTAAAATTTGGCATGCATGTGCGGCAGGTAGACGCCGTTGCTTGTGATAATTTTCAAAAAAATTCAAAAATATGTTTAAATTTTATTTAACTTTGCATTTTTCGAAGAATGTCTGTACGTGCTCTAGCTTCCGCAAATTTTTAACTATAGAGCTAATTAATTTTTTATACATAAAGTAGTCGTAAAGAAGGATCGTTATTGAATTTGGGTCGAATCTATAAATAGGTTCGGTTTTTATGAGATTTTGAATTTCTCAACAAATTTACGTTTTGCTCTAACTCCCGTAAAATCTCACGAAATCAACTGATATTTTCTACAGATGAAGAATAACATGCAATACCGCTATGTACCAAATTTGGTGATGATCGGTAAAGCGATTAAGATTTTACGTGATTTTGAAATTTTGAAAAAATTATAATTTTCTTATAACTCAGGTCAACAATGAATGAATTAAAACTTTTTCGAAATGAAAAATACAGATGAAAAATATCCACTGTTGCTATGTACCAAATTTGATGACGATCGGTAAATGTGTTTTGATTTTTAACCAATTTGAGATTTTTCATGTTTTAACAGATTACATTTCCATTTTTCACAAAGCTTCCTCATAGAGATCGCTTTGTGAATAAAAAACATTAATGAGGAAGCAATGTGCAAAGTTCAATTTTGCAACTATTTAAATTCTATTTGCAGCTTTTTAGATTGACATTTTTTTTCCCTGGGTGAGTCCTGTCATGTTTCTTGTCGCTACGAAAATACCACTATTATCATGTATTTTACAGATTCTGTTAGTATAATGTAGATATATGGACAGAGCAATTTGTTACACAGCATTCTATTATCAACAGCTTTCCTCTAATGTGATTCGTTGTCGCAGACGCTCCCCTAATATTTTACTAAAATACTTAGCACCTCTGAAGTTTACGTGACTGAATTGATTATCCAATCGTTGGTTCCAACCCCGGCTAGGCTATAGAACAGTAAACCACTTCGCTACCCCGTCATTTTTGTAGTTTTCTCGCGAACTATGGATATTGCATAAGGTAAATATATCTCTTCGCGTTATCCACTCGATGGGAAAGATCGTTCGAGCTATGAAATCGTGCCGCGGTTTCAGGTTTTGGACAGCTGAACCCGCACCTGTATCACCATTGCGGAAAAAAGATGCCTCGAGGGATTTTGAGTCAGTTGTATGTGCGCCTTGTTGGAAAACATCGAGAGTCGCTGGAGTATAGGGGTGCAAGTTACAACTGGCCAGGAATGACTGTCCAAGAGAGATCGAGCATCGGTTTCCGTGATCTCTCTCGTGCTCACCAAAGAGCTTCTAGGCATCACGGCTGAGTTGCAATGAAAGTCGAAGCTACACCCTTCGGCTCTTATTTCTTCTTCCGCGAAGAAGAGAAAAATACGTGGGCTGCATCGGAGATCAAGCGGACCTGATGGTCTCCTCGTCATACCATTCGCTGCACAATACCACCTAACTTTACCGCATCCCACACTTCCTTTTGCTGGTACACTGGCGGCAAATCCCTCATATTTAGCTCGTTAGATCTGTCCCATCGTTGATACACTAGTTCAGGTGTGAAAACACGTCCACGTGGGATTCATACGGGTGATTGAATCCATTATTTCCCTTGGTGGAATCATTTCCGGATATATTTTGTACATATGACAGAAGACATATCTTACTTGCCTTTTTAGAGTCTGGAATACAAAAATATCTTTTAACAACATAATCTGACAATTTATATTTTCTGAACTATAATAGTTCCTCTTTTTTACACAGTCCGTATATATCAAACAGGTAAAATGGTAGATATTGTAGAGCCAGAGATGTAAAATGATGATCAAAGCTGACGTCTAGATAATGGTAATTTATAATCATTCTCATCATAGCTGTGAGAATAATATAACTCATGCGGAAATATATCACTATACCGTATCAAAAAATAGCACAATTATTCCCCCACCTTATGTCCTTGTAATGCTGCACGTCATATCAATACACCGCAAAATGGCGACGAACCTCCAAGGGGTTAGCCCAGTTTCTCGTAGCGGGAGTAACCCTCAAACGTAAATCGCCTCTATTCCCCGGACCACTTTCCGACGGCCTCAAAGAAGAAGCAGATTCCCTTGTACCAAGCGGTTGGCTATATAAAGCCCTTGAATCTCAAATACTCTCGAGCAATTAAGGCACATAGGTTTCGAGATCTGTCTTACGGGTCCGTGTGTGATTTCATTTTACTCTTTCGCCTGGCAGTTAATTAAAGGAATCGAACAATAAATGCGCGGCAAAGAACAACTTGACTCTTGTTATTTACAAGGCAGTAAACTTTTTTTCACACTCAGAGGGAATTATAATATTTTAAATGATGATAGTTTATCGAATAATTCATTGGATAATCTCACTCATCTGGAAGCCTCCTAATTGATAACACTCATATGTGACAAACTCATCTTTTGACATTGCCTATTCTTTTTTTTCTTCTGTACTTTCTGTAGTAACTTAGTAACAATTGCAATTTAGTTAGTCCAAAGCCGCGGTAAAAATCGCGTGAAATTGTAACGGACTTACGGAAAGCAGAACGACGTTAAAGAGTTTTCTTTGGCGACGCCAAAGTAATCTCTTTGCACTCTGTGGTGACTGTTCGCTACGGCGTTAAGACGTCGGGTCGCAAAGTTCTCGCAAATGTATACTTCGTCGTCTTTGCTATCGTCGCCGTCGTTGCTTTACCTCGTCGAATAACCCTCGACTCTACGTGCTACTCGCTAAATAATACGTAATGACCCCACCCTCCTTCCTCGTTACCAGTAAATTAGCAAGC
Organism: Perithous albicinctus; assembly: GCA_964016905.1. Taxonomy (NCBI): domain Eukaryota; kingdom Metazoa; phylum Arthropoda; class Insecta; order Hymenoptera; family Ichneumonidae; genus Perithous; species Perithous albicinctus. Next base: position 14,592,319 of record OZ024692.1, on the reverse strand, counting down.
TTGACTTCACCTTGATTGGATTAGATACGAGTACGCGGGTTGACTATCGTGCTCTCCGACCGGCAAATTATCAGCTTGCTTGCTTGGGACCAAGAACCATATATATATATATGTATATACTATAAACAAAGTTCGCAGTGCAGCACAAATTCTATGCGATTTCTGCTGTGATGCACGTATCATCTCGCTATGTTACAGGGAATGCTCTATTCAAGAACAAGATTCGTGCCTGTAATTCAAAGGTAGTTTTTTGTCATTATACTTCATTGTTTCTGATACAGGTATTCCATTCTCTAGTTCACCTTGACAAATATTCAAAGTGAATCTGAAATACTTCTAAAATTATGTAATTGTTATGTATTGAAATAGAACCATTTCACCAATATATCTGCCAAATTCTATGTTATGTGGATTCAACTACAACGTCCGGTACAAATTAACACATTTGGTACCGTTAATATAAGCAAAACATTAACGTCCAATAATACGTCATGTTAGTATTCTTGAATAAATCAATAGCTCACACGACGGCGTGTATAGTGCTCCCCATGAACCACGGTGTGTTATAATCAAAGCACCTTCGAAATGGGAGACCCAGCAGAGCTAGTACATATTCCTAGAATAGAGAAGACAACTGTCGGACTGTTGGACATGCACCTATGCTGTACATAGTTGCAAGTCCTGTTGATTACAGAAACCAACGGATCTCGGGCTCACATCAAGGTAACGTAGGTACTGGGTCGTTAGATATACCATGATGCAAGCAAGGAGGAAACCGATAGGTAGATTCCAAGGGCCTGGGGGACTTGGGTTGGGGATGACGTTGGTCGTGGCTAATAGCATTGGAGCAGAATGGGAGGTAGAGTCGGATTGATGAGCTCGCGTGGCTCATGATGTGAACGTAGCATTATGTTTCCCTTCCGAATATAAACCTTCCTCTCTCGATTCCGAGATGCCTGCAGTGTCCCACTATGTGAATTATCGGGTGCGCTAGTGTACTGGCTACACTGAGTACAACCCAGAGAGCATTACTCTCGGTGTACCTGTTGTAAGCAGAGCGATTCACAAAATTAACGTGTACGCGGAATTTTATAATAACCAAATTGTTTTTCATATAAGTGGTTAGTATCATATGGGAATTATTGCAATTGAAGCATGTATTAATACCTGTATCGGCTTGAATAGGATTACATAATGAAACTTGCATTCGATACTTTCGGATAAGATGGCCAGTCAGTGTAACTCCTGTAAATGGATAGCGCTGGTACCTTCTTTGACATTAAAGTGAATATTCACCCCAGCAAAAATGATTCAGGCTACTTGATGTCTCATCAGGGCCATTTCTGGTTTATTCAGTTCTGAGCCAAATCTGTTATTGTTACGCCTTGCATGATGAGACGCACGTGATTTCATCGGAATATTGACCAGATCTAATATTGATACATCTTGCTTGATCTGAAATGCCAGATTTAGGTAGTCCGGTTAGAATATATTTTTATTCCAGCATACGGGGTCCTCCTCCTTTTACAGTTCCCGACTCCATCTACTCCCAATTCCTTCCAAAGTCCACCCCCCCCCCCCCCCCCCGACAAAGTCCCTGCCTATCAAAACAGTAATACAGTGTCGACTTCACAGTTGGTATGCATATTCACTTGCATATACGCACGATCGGATCCAGTGAGCGAGACTCCCGTTCGCAGAGTAATTGAGCGAGGGTGCTGGCTGCTGACGTTGGTTTGAATTGGGACCGCAGCAGCGACACCGGCTTTTCCAATTTACATAGCGCGGGAGCTCGTCCGTCGAAGACGGCTACAATCGGCATACCCTAGAAATACGTATGGTCCACAGTACGTATAAATTCATATATACGTATACAGTGGTAGCACATCTCACAGAACAGTGCGGCTCCCGAGGAGAAGCAGAGGTAGGCTAGATGCTAGAGCGGACGGTGCGCGACCTAACGATCCGTGCCTCACACTGTCTGATGTCCTCTATATATCTGCAGTTAGTATAGTATCTGCAATTGCTACCCTACATGCACCTGTTCTACCGCTCGATATGTTTCCTCAGGAATGCGAGACGCAACCGTCCCAAACGCCGTGAGGAAGATGCAACGAGTATATAGGAGGAAAGGACGAGGATCTGCAGGACAGCCAGGTCAAGCGTGCAGGGGTTGGTTTGAACGAGGTCGCAACCACAGACCGTGAGTGATATACCCCCAATATCCACATTTTACCCTAAGATCTCACTAAATCTCTCGGCGGCTTGCTAACCACCGGCCCTGAGAGGTAGAAGCGCGCATACCCTTCCACCTTTCCACGTCTTTCCGAATCTACCTCAGCCACGAGCTATGGGTAACTCTGAGGGACCTCCCCCCTCTGCCTCTCTCTCTGTACATAGTGTTCTCAATTTATGCGTCCTAATATTTTTGGGGTACGCTATATATGCAGGTCTCCAGCCCCTCAGGTATACTGCTGTAAAGATGGTAAATCAGGTGCGCACGGAGACACGCTAAAGTGGCTTTTTATCTGTGTTTCCAATGTTGCGACAGGGGAACCGAGTTGCTAACGGAATAAGCGATTAAGGATATAGTCACAAGTCCGATTATCAAGAAGTAACAAGACCTATGTTGAGTAAGAAGTATTTATAACTTATCAGCAAATTTTAGTGACTTGAGTGTTTCATGCTTTCGTGATACTATTTCAGGTGGGGGAGCCAGGAAAAAAGGTTAACTTAGGAATTATGTACCTCTTGTATTATTCTATTTATGAAAATGTCCACCAACTATATTTGCTGATAGTCCCGAAGTAAATTCTTTGGCTGCTTGCAGAGATGAGAACTCTATAACTTAACTTATGAGAGGTCAGGAGAGACAGACAGACACATGAATAAATATAGGGCTCTCATTTATCTGTACAATAATAGTAATAATATGTATATAAATTAGCGGGTTCTACAGTGTCTCCATTAAATCCTTTTCACTCTCTTATTGGTTGGATTTCGAAAAGACCCCTTTTATTGCTTTCTTATAGGTTTAAATAAAGTATAAGAGATTCCAAGTACAAGTACAAGAGGAAAGATGTATTTCTTTCATTTTTTTTTAACCGAAGACATAGAAGCGTAAAATGGTTGTTGAATTTGCTAGAACGAGACGTTCACGGCCTATTTCTTAAGCAACAGGCGCTGGTAACTGGCTGTCAAGAGGGAATTCATTCCCGAAAGCACCACGGCCGAAATGCGGAGGCAAGGGATGTAGAGGTAGAGCTAAGCTGCTGCTGGTTGTTGGTGGTCGTAGTAGTCGTACGACGATCGAGAGTGTACTCGAGACATACGACTCTGTGAATTGCTTCGAATTATTCCCATTCTCTTATACACTTCGATATATCAAACATGGTCATACTATCTAGTTTTAAAATACAATGTATTTTTTGATATCCCATTAAATACATTTCGTTAAGAGCATGATTGTGGGGGGTTAAACAAAATAGTTTAGAAATATGTCATTAAGCGTAGATTTTGTATCTTCCACTCAAAAACAATTTTTTAACCATTTTTATTGAACGTCCGCAAAAAATTGGTCTGGGTCAGAAATGGACAGGCTTTTTTTGAGGTACCCAAGTATTTTTTTAATGGATAAATGAAAAACACATATTTTTTCCATGATTTTGAAGTGTAGTGTTTTTTCTCGAGTTTCCACCTATTTTGGTATGCTGTATTGTCCCACAGTCTCGTTCACATTTATAGAATCCGGGTTATAGACTATTCTCGATCGTAGAGGCAGTTTCAAAAAGCTCTTCTGAAATACGTATTTTCCATTGAAAGTTATGGACTTTAAAATGATATTACCGTTCATGGAAGTCACAAGCGTAGGACATTTATATCTTCATTTTCACGTGTGAGTAATTCGAAATGTTATGTAATACATAACAAACCTTTGGAATTTTTTAAAACTCTCAATGCAGTCGTATTTCCAAGATAAACAGGTTTGCATATTGCAGGCTCTATGATTTTCGATCTACGAGAAAGCACAGCCCCCTTCGACCACGAGTAGATGAACGAGGATATCGGGGACCGTATTCGCCTTATGTCTGGCTCATTCGGTGGCAAGTTTCCAAAGCAGATTAGCCGTGAATCGAACTGTGCTATAGCGTTAAGGCTGTGGTACTGCATTTTGCAAGCCTGAGTTCTGCAGTTAGTTGGCTTAACGAGGTCTCGAATCCGAGTTCCTCCACGCGGACCCCTCTAGCCCGGATTCCGCATATCCCCCATAGTTGAATAATATATCTCCGCGCTGGTCGCAACCTATATGCGTCTCTACGTATTTGATTAGCAGATATATTACGTGCACATGGCTAGACTGACGCCATTAGTGCATATGGGTATCGCAAACATGGACATCCATCTTGGATTTAACTATAATTTCATACAATAACGAAAAATTTGTCGTCACAATAAATGTTACAAAAGAAAAGCTTGTGAATTCTAAACACAATTACAAGAGTACTACAACAACATTGTTAAGGATAGAACAAATAGAAAGACAATTTTATATATTAATTTCACAATGTATTTATTGTCATTTTTAAAAATTTCAACTACAAATGTTTTTTTCTAATTTTGCCTACCATGCCTGAATGCCATATAATTACGTTATTGAATATCGAAAATCCAGTGTCAGGATGTAAGTGGAACCGATAAAATATAAAGCACAAGAAATTTCTTGAATATTGAAATAAAAATCGAAACTTTCAATGTTTTCATAGTTTTTCATTTGGCTTCATTTAGTAAGCAATATTGAACAAAAATTCATTCATAAATCCATTTGTTACTTATTTAACACAATCATTTTTTACAAATGCGAACACTCCGTTTTTACAAACTAATATTCCACCGTGTATATGTGTAATCTTCATTAGAACCTTCACTCGGTATAATCTTTTAAATTCTCTTTCAAAGCACTGACGCATTAAGATGCCCATCTTTGACGTATTTACGTCATATATAGTAAGGTATAAAAGCCAAACGTTTATCACGTTCGATTTTCTTTATCAAGATCTGGTCGTACTGCACACAAGTTCTGCAAAGCCGCAGGTGCACCCCTATCGCGGAATCACGCGCCTTCGACGGTTTTTCTTTTTAGTATAATGCCGATGAGACGAAGAAAGAGAGACGACGAAAGAGATGAAGGAAAGTGAGAGAAAAAAAGAGAGAAGCCGAGAAAAGTTCTCGCACATGTTTCTTCACCGAGGAAGAGATGTGAGTTGGTGGGTGGGTGAAAAGCCTTTCCTTCCTTCCTTCCTTCCTTCCGCTCCGTCTGTAGCCCGCTGTCGGAGCAAAAGCTACGCTCGCGCCCAAGGTATTAAATATCTATATATCATATACATACACATTCATATATACACACATATATATATATATACACATATATCCCTTCGTAAAACCTATATACGTGCCCAGTTGCACACCAACTTTTAACACGGTCGAGGCGCGTGATCTTGCAAATACTCGTCGTAAATCAATAGGAAAGAACGAAGTGCGAGGTGGGAAAAGAGGGGCAGGAGGTGGCACAGAGCCCGTGAGAGTCGAGAGTTTGTCTCAGGGCGAGGCATCGTGACGACGCTTTTCGTTAGACTCTCTTGTGCTTCACGGTGGATGGTTACTCCGGGTGCTGCTAGCAAATGCTGTCCGTGCTTCTCGGAGTTACAAGAAGAACAAGAAAAAGCTGAAAAAAGAGCTGGCGCGCGAGGCGCGGCGGGGCGGCGCTGCCATTCTGCGGTAACGAGAAATTGAAGGAGCCCTCTCGCACCGTCGTAAATAGATGTTCGCGATTACGAGAAAAATCGTATATAAATGGGTACTTCTACTGCTTCAGCTTCAGGAAAAGAGGACATCGGGGTCAGTTGAATCAGGAACAAGTAGAGTCAGGTCGTCTTAAAAATAAGAGGTTGCACTAGGAATATGCGCCTTTCAAAGGCCACATTTATAGTATTATTATTTCTTACCCGGATAGCAGTGATTGAGTAAGAATTGTTCTTGAGTAAGAATATATTAAGAAAGAGTAATTTATGGAACTATAAATTTACAGATTACACAGTACTATATTTTTTGTATAATCGTATTGCCAGTTTTTGAAGTAACAAAACTCGTTTTCTTGAGTTGATTAATTTTTTTTATAGTTGTTGTATTTTACGGATTTTTTTTTGTTGGTATTTTGCAAAGTGACAACGAGGTTTTGTAAATATAACAAATTTACAATTTTTTATTAGATGTAAAGAATGAATTCTGGTAAAAATAAGAAAATATATTGTTATATAATTCATTAAATGATAATACAAAAGTTTTCACATTTCATGTTTTTACATTTTCTATCTAAAACCAGAAATTGTTAACAAAATTTGTGTCAAATTAATAAAAAGGTTCTGTGGTTGATTGTAGACAGAAATTTAGTGTTAAAACTTAAGATTGTGTATGCAGCTTAAGATTCACAGAAAAAAATGGCGTTGATTTTGATCCGCGGTGCTCAGCGTAATTATTTAGAAAATATTCAAAAGCTGACCCAACTAGTCCCGGTCTCCAATATGCGAGTTTGGTTCGCAGTTTTCTTTACAGCTTTGCGACGCCACGCCATGCTGGATAGCGGGAAAGAGTTTTATCTTTAGAGTTCCGACAAGGAGGTGAGTTACAAGCTTGGTAAAAACGTCTGCTAAATTTGTTCGCATAACCATACCAAGTTGTTGATATCCGACATTGTCGGTGAGTTACCTTGAATGAAAAGTCGATTATCCTCGTTTTTGATGTGTGGCGCGACTACAACCACGTCGACGTCCTTTCCGTGCTCTGTGTTCAATGTCAAAGTATATTTTTAATCAGCTTTTAACGATTATCTATGAAAAAAGGAACCTACGCTCGCCTCCCTCGGTAGATCTTGACTCCGCTTATTCTCGCGTTTGCTAAAATTTAATTTATAAAACATAACGTGTTACAAACGTTGGAATGGTGGAAAGTGGAGTTATCGTATAATACTGGCAAATCGGGTAAACGAAATTATTGGAATTCGTTATCGCATAGCTCGCTCGCTTTTGGTTATCCGTCCACGCGCTCTGATGGTTAAACGCCATTCATTCTCTGGAGTGTGTTCGACAATATATATACATTTCATCAATACTTTTTAGTCTTGCTTCGACGCGTTTTCGAGAGCTTTTAATCGTTTACATCGCAATGCAGAATTGGCAATATTACATTCATATTTCGATTAATGAAATGGATAGAGTCAGATCAACGTTATGAAAATAACATTTATCGTCTATTTTCGCATTCCACTGGATATGCCCGCGTATAAAAGACTTCAGGTGGATGAGCGGAAATTTATGAAAATGAAACGAAACCGGTATAGATATATCAAGCTGTACTATATACTATATACTGCCCAAAGAGTGAAAAGTAATCTAAAATTGTATAACGTACTTCAACGTTCCATGACGATTATGCTCAGAACATGCTTTTTTATCCTGTACCGACTGTACCGTTGATTCGAGTGTTTTTCACTTGTATATACATTCATAAAAATCGTGGTAGTCCTGGCAACAATTAAGGTAGTTATGTCACGAATGTCATTTTTTTAAATTTCGTGTTTAACATTTTTGTAATATAGAACGTAACGTCGCTTTTTATACTAACCAATCCGAAAAAGTCGATTAACTTTTGGAAATACGAAAAACTGGGTACTCAATATGGTGTAGTGTCAAAATGGGTAGGTCTTATAGAAGTTATTTATTTATTGAACGCAGTACTGTTTTATTCGTTTCCACTGTATACATTAGAATACGTATCTCATTTCTACGGATCAAGATGTAGGTATTACCTGAAAGTATGTACACGCGAGACTTATACTCTGTTTCTTAACTTTTTTATTAATTAAAACTAGTTATGTTGATAATAAAACGTCATTCCAAGTATTTAAAAAACCGCAGGAATCAAAACCAACAGTTACTCCTCAATAATAACCAGGGCCACGACAATTATTCAAGTGTACCCAAAAATTCTCTCCATTTTTGCAACGAAAAAAAACCTAACTCACTCAGTCTTTTTCGCCACTTCAATCATATCGCTCATCAATTCAGTTTAATCTCAGTTTTATAGACCGCAGTCCCATAGCAGTGAGGTTGTGAATCTTCCTTGTACTCTAGGATTCCCATTCGCGCTTGACATGGAAAATAAACATACATGCAATATACTGTCGTATGAACTGTGTGCTCACGTCGCATTATTTCTTGCGATGAGAAAATAAAACAACAAAAAAGTCCCTTCGTAGGTAAAACCACTTCACTCTCTCGTCCCTTCCTCTCTTTGCATCCGTGGCCTCTCGTCGACCGGGGAAATTATTCGAAATCCCCGCGGATGCTTGTCGTTAACTATCTTTTTATTTCTCACGTAATTCGCGCGGTGAGAGTGCTGCCGCGCTGTGTGGAATGAGGACGTGAATCGGGGTAGATGCGGACGAGAGGGAGAAAGACGCGCGCGTGAGAACGGAGGTGGAATGGAAAGGCCGATACCGATGTTCAGGCCGTACCGTGAGGCAGTGTGGCTCACAGAGTGAGAGAGGTACCAGGGGGCTGCTCGCACACACCTCGTCAGCAGCATAACGTGCTGTGGAAAGCGATGTGCAGGTGAGAGAGAGAGAGAGAGAGAGACCCGATCTCGGTTCTACGGGTCAGCCACGTAACATGGCCTCGACCGTGTTTATCGCGTGCGCTTCACGGCACGGGTTTGTACCGGAGGATTGGTTAGCGAGAGACCGCCGGTACGCAACGCACGGCAATTCGATCTCGATAATCAGGGATTACACGGCACCGGGGTCCTCTCTACCCCGATGCGTCCACACCACCTCAAGTGTATATGTATACATGTAACACATACCAGACAGGCCAGTGGACGAGAGGAGATACAAGTTTCATCCTCCCACCATACATGGTACCAGTTATCGGTGGTAGTGAAGGTAGTCCCTCTCGCTCATCTCCAGACAACCACCGAGGGTGGGTGTAATACTATAAAAAGCATCTCGGCTTCCACCGTCATGACGGATCAGCCACGGAAATACCTATAAGTTTTTGCCAGTTAGGTGGAGCGGGATATAGAAATCCCGCAACGTTGTGTTACGTAAGACTCTGCTGATGTATCATGTGGTATGTATATACGTGTACCCTTTCTTTGAACGCTTTCGTTGAGAAAGGAAGACAAGCCATATGGCGCTCATTCAATAAAAACGAGAACGGGTCGGCGGAGGTACAGGTAAAGAAATTATTCGATTTCTATATTGAAAGGTTAAAGCATTTTTGCTGGTTCAGAGAATAAGGAACGCCAACGAACAGACATTACATTAGGCTCGAATCAGAATCATAATAGGGTTTGTCTGAAATGATTTCAGGCCTTATTCTGATCAAGAAGTCCTGAACAGATCTTGATCAAAACGTGAAGTTACAGAATTTGGCTGTTTGATTGGTTCTTGCCACATTAGAAAAGCAAACCGGAAGATCTTAGCGGAATTTGACTCAGTCCCGTGTTGTGAATTGTCAATAGTTGGACAACATTTTTTTATCAAAAAATAGTTGCATGCAATAATGCATAAATAGTTTCCACTGGGATTTATCCGAGTGTAGCAGCAAAACACGATGGTTCACCATGGTTCACGATAAGTGGGCCGCGCAACGTCGGCGAAAAACGTTGATTCTCTTAATACGAATCTAATTAATTCTTCGACTATACACAGTCGAGCTTAATGCAAATTGAAGTGCCTCAAGTGAGTGAGACGGGTATTTCGCCAGTGGCAGAAGGAAATACGACAAGAAAGAAAGGGATACAGGGATAGAATACATATATGTATATTGGAAAAACGGGAGACCTCAGAGGCAAAGGGAAAAGCATGTAATACTACACCTATCAATAGTATAGTGGTAGCCCCACGATACATACGACTACACAACAGTAGAATGTGAGAGTGTATATAAACGATACATACGACTACACAACAGTAGAATGTGAGAGTGTATATAAAGTGGTGGTAACTCACTGACATGGAAACGACACCAAGCCGTTCGATGAAGCGGAGTACAAAGATTCTCTAGTAATGCCACCAAATTGTGTAATATGTGCATTCTGTATAGTAGTGAAAACGACAGACTCAGGGGACTTTCGGGGAGTAGAAGGCAGCTAAGAGTGCACAAGAACATCTCGACGTGCGGTGCAAGTGATGAAGACGCTAAGGAAGAAGAGAGGAACAAGATGGAAACTACGGTTATAGGTTAGGCAGGACGAGGCGTGACAGAACCCGTGACTCGTGAGAGAACAGCGAAGGAACTCGCGCTTGGTTCAGGCGCGTGGACGACAGAGCGACAGGGAACAGCACTCTTGTCCCACGCGGCTCAGTTCTCCGCTACAACTGCCGCTGCATCCTCTGCGCCCTACTCCTCCTTCTCTTCGTTCAGTCCTCCTTCTCTCGCCCAGTTTTAACCCGCGCAAGCCGCAACACGAACGATCTTTATCTCACTCTCTCGTTTTACCTCTCCGTCAGGCTGCCTTTTACTCCTATTTCGTATATATGGGGTGGTATACGTCAATTGGACCAGCTTCGATACTGAGCATCGTTGATATCGTCGTTCAATATTGTTTTTAGTTATTCATCCCACGGAATGGAATGATCCAATAGTTTCAGATTTTTTGTTGCACTTTTCAAGAGGACAATTTTTGTTTATATAGTAGGCAAGTTTTATTTCAATTATCTTTTACGTAAATAAGTCGTATCATAAAAATAAGATACATGAAAGTTTCTCGTTTTGAAGTGTACTTTTATGTGAATTATATTTTAAATATGTGGGTGATTTGATTGGCACGTAATGCCCCATATATCCCTAATTCTCACACCCTCAGTCGCACCACGATTGCCCATCGCCATTACCGTCGATCCTTCGCCCTTCCCTTCTCTTCCTATAGTACCCAGGAACCCCAAAGCACGCTAATCCTCTTCGTACCGACGAAATCACACTCCGCTGGGCCCTCACGTTACTGTATATATAGACGCGCCTAGTCTCACTTGAGCTTCAATGTGTCGTTCGTCGTAGTGCGATGTGCTCCTATGTGCTAAGGATCCTTCAACGTCGGCTCAGCATTACGGGCCGCTTTACGCTTTGGGCGCAATGCCCCCTCGTAAACGCCAACTTGCCTGATGCCTCTACATGCAGCTATACGCTCAACGAGAACCTATATCGACTGAACTATGGCAACAATCATCCAACAGCAACGTCGCAACCCGTTTGTCACAATGAACTCCAACCGAACATTATCCGACCTGCGTATAACGCGTGTATCCAGCATCCCCCATTAAGGGTCGCTGGATCTTCCTATTTTACTGACCGAAATAGGTGGTTTTGTAGTTTTGCAGATTCATTACTATACTACGCATATATTTCAGTCTCTCAATAAATGAGACGGTTATAGATCTTATGGTCCTTTTTTTAGATTTTTTTGGTTTTTAGTTAGTCAATTGAATCCTTATGGAGACACTCTCAATGGCTTGTAGCTTAATTGTGGTGCCGTCAAACTAATATCGAAGTGATCGGCTTTGCTGGCTTCGAGGTTAGGAAAACAGCGCATCGTCGATGCAAAATGTGAATCTGGGAATCAATCTCTCCGTAAAATTAATTGGTTTAAGTCTTTTGTATGAATTGTATATCTATTTTTTGCCTTAGCTTGAATTAATGTCTTCTGGAGTATCATCTCGAGTGACCCTGCACATAAAAAAAGCATATGACTATGTTCGTCAAGATTTTTCTAAATAAATGATCTCTATAAATAATATAAATAATTTCAAGTTCGTATTTAAAGTGTCTCCAGTAAAAAATAGTGTTTGATTAATCAACGGTTGATCAATCATATATAGACAATTTGTTTTTTACTTGGGCAACGGTGCCATATCCGCCATCCGGCCTAAATATGGCCAAAGAAATCCGGCAACATATTTATATTAAAGCCTTCGAAATCAAGTTCGAAATAAAGATTGATCTTTAGTAGGATCGTAAGATGACTCTTAAGTTCGCGCTGAAGCGCTACCATGCCGCGCAGTGTTTTTGTTCGGGGTTATCATTTTCGATCATATGACTTTCGGCGATATGCATGGATACCATCAGAAATACATTATATATCCATAAAATGAATGTCTGCGACAACCGATATCATTATCAAATATATCTGACTAACATATGTCTTACCTATTTCTGAAATAACATTCATAGCATAGCTATAATAGTATCATCGTAACGTCCTAACAATATGGATTACGTCTTCAACAAATACCACGGTGAAAATACGAGCAAAACTTTCTATTGTGAAAATTTAAAAAAAACTTTAACTGAACAAGTAAGTGCAAGAACTTTTGACGACGCTGCAAAGGTGCGGAACCATTCATAGACGTTGCACGACGCTAACACAAAAGGCCCTTCTTACACTCGTAGCATCATTTCCATAGCGTTGAAAACAAAGACACCAAGGAAGAAGAGATAAAAACAATTGCACCACATTTTGGCAGCTGATGCTAGCTATTTGGGATACGAAGAAAAATTCCGTTGAACACTTTGCCGTTGCAATTCCGTCCAACGCCCGTTGAATATAGAAACTAAAAGCTTCGCCGGCACGTTACCGTTATTGATTTTACGCTACCAACCGAAATCCTCGGTATTCAATTCAATAATAATTTATCGCCAAAGCACGAAATTTCAGAGCTTACGATCACTGAAACAGTACAGAAAAAACTTTCGCGAATTATCGATCCTTAAAACTCGCGCTCTCTTGTCATAGAACCTCATCCCTGTCATCCCTAATTCATTTTGTTTTCACTGTAATTCACTGGTGTGAGCTTCCTGTTCCAAAAAGCCTGTACTGCTTGCTTACACATTCTCGTCGGCTTGTTCAACTTTTTACAAAAATACGTCAAAGGCTCCTCTAACCACATTGGGTTGTCTCGCTTACAGCGGTTATACAAAATTCTGCCACATACCTGTATATATTTCATAACTTTACTCGTTAATCAGCGCGACATCTCCGTACACCGTTGTATTTACGAAGCTTCTCTTTGGAAACATCATTCTTATAGATATAAGACATGATTTCATGAACCATAAATGTTTTATTAGCACGCAGTTAAATTGAAAAATATTATATCCTAAAAGTCTGTGAAATATTGGTGAATTTATCAAATCTACATTTCTTGTTGTTGTCACTTAATTGGCTTAATTATTAAAACAGTAAATAGCGAATTACTTTTTGTTAAGTTAATAAACAAGAAAAACTATATTGTTACTTATAAAATGTTTTTACAAAACGAATAACTCCGACTTTACAAATTAATTTTCGAACCTTAGTAATAGTCATCGTTAAAAAGTAATCGTTAAGTAACAAACGGATTTTTTTAAAGCTTTTAGCATCTTTTAGTAGTGTTTTGATTTTTAAATATTATTCTTTTTTTGTATTGTATAACTTCTGTAATTACATTAAAGTGATACAAAAAAGAAACATGAGACGTAAAAAAATTGACTACATTTATTTGTAAATAAATAAAAATTTGATTTTTATTATTAAAATTTATTTAACCTTCACGTTTTCATGGTATTTTCAGATTTTCAAACTCGTGTATCTGAATCGATTCTCTGGAACGGCTTAATTTACGGAATTAAATTAAATTAGAGACAGCTTATAAAGCAGCGTCAATTAGTCGACACGCTGTACACCAGGTGCAGTGTGTTTTGCGGTTCGGCCAATGGGTAGGGTCGTAAGAGTAGCTTACATACTACTATAATGTATTAGAACCTACCACCAACAATGCAATATAATACCCATACATATGTAATGCCTTATTTCAATTTCTAGCCTGCGTGATTCAAGCCCATTATTATTATACCACTCTCGACATGTATTATTTTTGAACGTGTTGAAAGCATCGTTATACATACAGACAATAAAAATATGTTATCGTGTCGCATACATATGTTTAAATCTGTATAATGTATTATCTTAAATAACTTTTACCTTAATTGGAACATTGGTTCGTAGACAATAAAATTTATCGTCTAATTACAATATTAAAATTAGTCATTAATATCGGAAAAGTAAAGATTATAAAATTTTGGAAATTCTTTACTTTCTCATCATATATAAAGTATGTAAAAATAGAATGTATCGCAATCCAAAAAAAAAACTTCGACTGACAGATTTTCATGTTTCGAGTATCGTAGATTTAAAAAAACACATTCATTAATTTCTGTCTGTCTGTTTGAGTTTACTTCCGAAGGCGCAATAACTTTTGAATTTGACTGTAGACTGCAGTGAATTTATTTTATTTTATGTTACACATGTATACATGAAACTTTGTAAATATAAAAATTATATCAGTGGTTACTACCACTGTTGTCGTACAAATCGGATACTAAAAAAATAGTATTCTGTCATATAAACAAATTTCATTTATCGAAATAATAAATACATTATATCTTAACTGCAGATATAATATTCTGTCGTAATTTTCATGCAAAACAGCGTACAGATGTTTTATTTTTTTATTTTTGCTACGACAGTTATCACAAAGCGTCCGACATGCACGCTGCAGCTATTGGATAAAACAAAGTGTCCCCAGTTCTGGTAAGCTTTCGGACTCAGAGCGACGTCAGGTTCATTTCCCGGAGGGTCAGAGAGCAACGGGATACGTTTTTACTACCACGACTTCTACAAGCCGATTGCACGAACATGCTGCTCGAAATGTTCGTGCCGGTGTTCCAGAGTCATTCCTGCGAGGAAGCCTAAATCAACTTGATTTAAATCGTTGAGTCTAACTCGAACTCGCTTTTCCCTTGTGCGACCCGTCCTCGTTGCCACGGGAACGTTTAGACCAGAATTCTCTCGGCTCGCGTTAAAAAAAAACCGATCTGAAGTCCTCGTACTCGCATGCAGACAGCTATATAGAGTTTCCTGCAAGCGCTCCAACACTCCACCACACCTCGATTCTACATCCCTTCAGCGTCATCCACGATTTCATCTCAGTCAAACGTTGAAAACAGCAATTTCTCTCTTTATCTGCCCCGCGTGCATCGCAAATCTAGTTTTTAACGTATCGTATGTCACAGATTCTCGATAAAATATCATTAAGTAAAAGAGCGCGTGCAGTTACGCAATTGGAGATAGCTTTTCCATTGTCCTAAATTACTTAGGAAAGTCCATATTCATAATTTGCAGATATTGGCATTCTCATTTTATACAATGTCAATGAAAACGACATTTCAAAGTGTGGAATCGAATTGTACGCCGAGGATTCCAAACTGCAGACCGGGGTCATTTGTTTGCCACTTTGACACATAATCAATGTTACCGTGTGCTCTAAAATTTCATAAGAAAATGAGGCTGAGTACATCGTGTTGAAGACAACATCATTTTTTGTGTGATCATAAACTACATCATCTGTCAATATTGATTCTCCTCTCTTAATCAGTGCTATCCAGGGCAAGCCTCTCTCAGACTCTCTTTGCATAGAATCGAGTATTTGCATTGGAACTAAGGCTTCAATTGTAGGCAATGGACCAAGCTAACGAATGGAGGAAAAAAGTTAACTGCGCACTCTCAATAGTCGCATGATGATAGATCTTTTATTACGATATGGAAAGTATTATTTTTCATGGCAACAAATGGTTCTCGAAATGCAACTTATAGAATTTCTGATGCGTATGTCGGTAGCTTCGCTGAAAGCTGTACATCATCGATATACACCCGGCATCTTAGGACCAAGACGCCGATTTTAAATGAGGCTTGAGCTACCTTGCGCTTGACATAATTGACCCCAGACCCC
Source organism: Perithous albicinctus (assembly GCA_964016905.1). Taxonomy (NCBI): domain Eukaryota; kingdom Metazoa; phylum Arthropoda; class Insecta; order Hymenoptera; family Ichneumonidae; genus Perithous; species Perithous albicinctus. The sequence goes on along the minus strand of OZ024692.1, from coordinate 14,576,439 downwards.
GCTACTACAAAGAAAACAGCAAGGCGTCATCATTCTCATTAAATCAGAAATACTGAAGAGCTCTTTTACCCGAGAAGGATGGCCAAGTGAAAGCAATGGGCACGACTCTAGTCAAATTGCAAATCGTTGAGCAAAAAAATAAAAAAAAAATTTTAAATACAATATTACACGGAAGTTGAACCAGCCGAGAATCCCAAGTAGTGATGTAATTAAAGTGCCTTATGACTCACTTTTAATGAGGTACTCCATAATATTAACGAGAGCAAGAGAGGATTGACGAGTACGATTCCGACAACGTACGTGGCGAAGAACAAAAGGAGAACACTCACACACATACCGCGCTTCGATTTAAAAGTACGATAATACTTTCAAGAAAACTTCATCCTTTGGCCTCTCTTCGTCTCTTTCTCCGCAGTAGCATCCCACCCTTATTCTTCTATGTCTCTTTGCTCTTTCCTTTATAGTCCCCAGCCACCCCTTTGGCTCTGCTTCTTCTCTCTTCCTTCTCATTTGTTCTTTTTTTTATTCTTTTTCCCTCCTTATGCCGTGTTTTTTTTTCTTCACCTTCTTCTCTTCGTCTCAGCTCTAGCTTGATCCTCGTGACCAACATAGCCCACGATTTTTCCACCCAGTCATGAATAGCAACGAGTAGAAAAACAGAAAAGTTTCCGGGTGCTATGGCTGCGGCTGCTGGCGTTGTGAACTTTACCGAAGTTTCTTAGCCATCGTGAAACTGCCATGGAAACTGCTCTCGCGCTACGCTGCCATATTCCCCCCTCTCTGATACCCTCTGGCCAGTGCTTCATTGCCAAGCTATCCTTCCGACCACACACCAACTCGCGCGGCAGGTACCCAGCCACGCTTTTCCCGGGAGCATAATGCCCGACCCTCCCGTCGGGCAATCGGTGCCTCATAATTAATGGCATTAATCGGGTTCCTTGGTGTCCTGCCTGGTAACCAGGTATATATTCAGTAGTACTCTCACAACCCTCCTATGAAGACGTTATTGTGGTCCCGGGACCGCAGCGAACCTACGCAATAGAAGGGACGAGCGCAAATTTGCGTCGTATGGCACGTTTACCTGTCATTCCTATGTATGGGGTGTTTCATGCCGATACACCAGTTTCCGACTTTCACACTCCTATCTGGTTCACTATTTTTATTCACCTGAGTAAATGACGTATGGTAATTTTTTTTACGAATAAAAAGAATTAGGCGAGAAGTGTCGTCTCTTTTGGGATTTAAGTATCGTAAAAATAAATGTATGAAAGTTATTCGTTTTTAAGTGCACTTTTACATGAGCATATTGATCGAATTTAAGCCTTCATTTTAGTGCATAGTTTAGTGTAAAAGTGTAAAAATCGACATTTTCAAAAGCGACTCCTTTTATTTATTTATTTATTTTTTCAATAAAATCTGTAAAATACTGATCATATAAAAGTACGGGCATTTAAAAAATAAGCAAATTGTGAAATGTTTTTTTTCTTTTCAAGGAAGTTTGATGTCTTAGCAGAAATTTAAAAGACTTGTTAGTTTTAAAAATCTTTTTAAAAATTGAGCCCCTTCTATTCACTCAGCAGAATAAATAAAAAATCATGAACCACATCTAAGAGATTGTGGTTCGAAAACAGGCGAATTGGCAGAGAAAACCACATATACACCTATTTATAACTAGAGTAAATTTAGCTAAACGGATTCACGTAATTCAGAGACATATACGTGCCTCAGGCAACGACTACAATATTCGCTTTGCACTTGTATTTTACGTCACTTCGGTCATTAGATATAAATTAATTTGCAGATAAATCGGCACGAGGTACCGTCATTCTATATCTCTCGCAGTAGGACTCCTCTCTCTGAGCTGTCGATCTAACTGTAGCTGCCCTGTGTGTATGTGCCCTTCGAGTCAGTAGCACGGTAAAGTTTGACGTGAAATTGATTGGCCGCTCCACAGGGGCTCCCTTTCGACTCGCGACCGGTCACGCAATCTGCTACACCAACCACGACATAGGCTATACATTCTCTCCCGTGAGAAAAGTGAAACAGACAGCGAAAATTTCATCCAACTTTGGTGAAAATCGATTTAACATATATATATGTATTAGGGTGTTTCACAATTTTGAAAAATCAATAAAACATTTTGTTACAGAAAATTGAATAGTCAAAATTCGTCCTACCGACCTTGAAGTATAATTGTTAAAAATTTAATGTTCCATTTCACAAGAAGTAGTATAATTTATTTGAATCATTTAATGTATTTAATTTATTTACATTGGAATTAAATTGATTCCTAATGAACAAAAAGTACAATAATGTTTGTGACTGCAGAAAAATCGAAGAAAAAGTAATTAACATTTTGGTGATTCATTAGCAACCTGATAACGGTATCATAATTTACTTTTTCTTCAAGTACTAGTAAATTTAATTAATGAATTCATTTTTAATGTGATGCAGCATCAATCACACTTACTAAAAAAAAGTTCCTATAGAATATTCTTCAAACTTGCATTAAAAATTCTAGCAGAAATATGCTTTATCAATTTCTTAATATACGCCCACAGCACAGGTATTTTTAAAAAATCTGTTCTTCGTGACAAGAAACAAAAATATTAAAGAGCTGCTCAACCAAATAACAAATCATTCTATAGGTTCCAGACGTTGGTTCCATTACAGCGAAATTTCTTTTACAACGAAATGAGTAATCATAATCCTTTGGAAATTTAATTAAGAAACCTTATGCATGACTTTAGTATGCACTGGGAATCCCTGCACGATATAACGCGTCAAATGACTACGAGCGGCAACAAAAACTTCGTTGAACACAAAAAGCTGGAGAATAGTCGATATTGCTGTGATACGGAGTTGTGTCGCGAAGAGTTGTTCGTTTTCAGTATCACCCACCGGGAATGAAGGTTTCCGGAACGTGATGGAATACGGCGAGAAGGGAGAGAGTGCGCGGTGACAACTTTACTCCGTTCATCAATCAACCCTTCTTTTGTTGCTTCAGAGCGAGGCAAGAGACGACGGTGGCGCCTGTACGCCACGCTTCGTGGTCACGTTGTTCTCGAGCTCTTAACGATAATGCTACATACCGCTGCCAGCACCTTGTGACGGTCGGGCAAGAGAGAAAAAAAAAGCAACCGAGTGAGAGACTTTCCGGCGAGGTAATGCCCGAGCGAAAGAGATGAGAATTCGAAGAAAGGATTCAACGTTGTTACAACCAGCAGGGCTTTCTCTGACCCGCCATTACTCCTATCCATGGCCGCAAAATCGCTAATTACCAAACGGTGTTTCTCACATTTCGTTGCTCTGACACACCATCGAGAATAAGATCGTTGATTTATAAATTACAGTGGAAATAAGACGAATTTTAAGAAGATTTCGACGATACCGTAAAGTCATTCGAGGGCTCAGATTTCTAAAATTGTTTGTACTCATTTTCAAAGGGACATTGGTGTAAATGCAGTTGGACCTAAATTTAAGGAGCCTTTCTTAAAGTATAAGAAATTTAGTATTAAATCAGGTAAAATCGAATTTATGGCATCATCTAAACATAGCTCTTAGTCATCAAGATATAACAAAAGTTGTAAATAATGCGAAACTGCGTAAAAATAATGTCTTATGATTTGTTTTTAGCGTAAACTGACTTCGCTTGCTACTATAAATTAATTTGTAGAATGCTAAATTTGTTCTACATCTACCTCATTAATTTAGACCTACTAAAAAATTCTACAGATTTTATTTTCAAAATACCCCAGTGAATACAAACTCATACAAATTAATTTCTTCTTATACTTGGCGTCGAGTTGTTACCGCGTCTCTTGATATACAAAATAGATTTAAATTTATAGGGAATAAAAGCAATAAACTACCTCAAACGTTTTTCTAAAAGTCAATACAGTTAGTCTTTAAAATACGACTACAGCAAATGATTGAAGTCTACACATTAATTTTTTACTACTTTTTAACGAAATTATGATTCCATAAATCATCTGCTTGCTTGTGATAGAGGAAGAGGAATTATCTCGAATCGCGAAGATTGAATAATTATTTCCAGCGTGAAAAAAGGGAGAGAGAGAGAAAGAAGAAGTAAGGCGATTGATCGATTCGTTGAGAAGAGTTACGGGATGAGATAAAGCGGGACTCTATCTCTCGTTTCTTTTCGTTTATTGCCTCTTCCTGTTCTCACGCCCATACCAACGAATACTGTGCTAAGCAGTTAATAGCGTTCGAGATTGCGGAATAATTAAGATGAAAATAATCAGATTGGAAAAAAGGGTGGAAATGAAATTATCGTTCTATCGCATTACGTATATTCACTTCCGCTGTCTCGATTGGGTGAGCAGCGGTGTATTTTTTTTGCAAAAATATCATTTTAGAGATAAACGGGTGTTAGAGTTTGCACGTGAAAATTAAATTATTCGGCTAATTATAGAGTTGCGATAAAAATTAAGTGACAAATAAGGAGAGTGATTTCAGGCACAGAATATACTGGCTTTATCATACGCCCTTATTTATTTTGTCTACCGATGGCACAGCATTCTCGTACTCCACAAATTCGAACCTATCCCAATTGTGTATATTTCAATTTATGGTGTTCCTTAATTTACGAACATTCGGTGGATTCCATTGTATCCAATCGGAAACCAATAACACGGCCAAGTATTCTCTGACTACAACAATATACTAATGAGGGCTTTCGTAATGTTCTATAGAGCTCCGATTGTGCTAGCATAACAAGCTAGTATGCAACATCTTTACAAAGGGTTCACAAACATTTTTATAAAATTACAGCCCATTGTACTAACTGAAAATATATAAGAACGTACATTGCATTTCTAAAGGACCAATGTTTGTATTACTCTTTTATTCATTATTATTCGGAAGTAATTTTTTACATATGTACAAATAATAATTGTTCATTATTATTATTCTTGCTGATTAACCTATCTTAAAGTAATGTCCCTTTTTAATAAAGCATTACACATACATCTCCAACCAAAGTGACCGTAGGTTTTAAAAAAACAATTTGCATTACTTTAAGTCTTGTAACTCGAGAACGGAAATCTGTATCAAGCTGATCTTTAACACATAAGTGGAGCAGTCACTACTCGGATACTGTGGTGAAATTGAGAAAAATGTATAATGTCAAATACATTTTATAAGAATATAATTTTTTTAAAATGCAAAACGAAGTAAAAAGACGCTAACTTGAATAAATTTCAAGGAGCTAAAACTTTCATAAAAAGTGTAATTAGGACCAAGGTTGACAGATATTGCATTTATCCAGAATTCATAGAGTGGTTTCAAAATTATGACATTTTTTAACAAAATTTATACACTCCATAAAATTACTCAACCCGTGAACGGTCCCAGGATCCAGCTGAAATTTACCATATATAAGAGGAGCATTAGTTACAACGCTATGGTTATGTTAAAGTTTGTAAATCTATATTACTATAATTAAAATAGATTATAAGGTTTTAAGGTTATGATTTTTTTAAGAGGGCCGAGACCCCTAAAATTTAAAATAAAAAGTTTTTTATTTTTTATTTCGATTCTACATGTCATGTATTACTATTAGCACTCTAAATTATAGAGCAAAATTTAAAAAAAAAGTAAAATTACAAGCATTTGATCGATTTTATGAATGTGAAATAGCATAATTCGATGCTATAACGTCGACAACACAACACGTGTTTTTAATATTTAGAACATTTGAACAAAATATTTTTATTATATATTTTGTATACTACGTATACACCAAATTATAGAAAATTATAAAACACGAGAATTCTAAGAATTTAAAAAGTCGCAACCACTTGAATAGTTTTCTAAATGTAAAATAGCATATTTTGATGCCATAACGTGTTTGCATTAATTTTTCAAGCAGCGTATAAATAAATAAGCTAAAAGAAAACCCACTCTTAGCCAATATCACTAATGCAATGCAATTTAGAATAAAAAACAGAATAAAATATTTAAAAAACACGGAATGGGCTAATGAAATAATAGAGTTGCGAGTTGTTGGTAACAATGTGGTCGGTATTTTCGATAGGTATTATATTAGGCCAATTCGGTTGCCGGTTGTTGCAAATATTTTGTGATTGTTAATGTGTAAATACGTAATGACAATTAAAAATCGTCAATTCATATGTAAGAATTTTATCTGGAATAGTGAACAAATTTCAACCTTTTTTCTTTAAGTTTGTAAATCTTACTTTTATTTATACTTTTATTTGTAGTATGTTTTTTATATGTTAAATAATACAAATATTTTTATATTTAAAAAAAATAGTATATTACACTACAAGGGCCGAAAGTTGAGGGCTCTCAAATTTCTGCCCATGTAGTGTATACTATTTTTCTTTATACTTGGCCGAAAGTACGAAAAAAATTGCATTTTTGTATTGAAAGATATTGATGCCTGCCCCGACATTTGCGGCACGAGCGAAGCGAGTGTTGCTGGTCGGGGGCAGGCATCAAATCAAATATATCCGAACAGGCACTACTTTCCTAAATAATATTAATTTTATTATTACTGAGCTTCTATTTCGAAGTTCTATTAGCAAAAATTAACTGAGCTTCTATTTCGAAGTTTCTGTTCACTTCATCTTCGTCTGTTGATTCATTTGAAGATGATGCACTCATTTTTTATGTTGATTTCGAGTACATATCACTTACTGATTTATCGTAACTGTTAAAGTTTAGCATACATCAATTGTAAATAAACTTTGAGGTTATACAGAGTGTTTGTAGTGAGCGAGACTGCGCGCGAATAAGTTGCTACTCCCGTTGTTATAGAGGGCACGTGTATAGCTTGACCAATCCACGAATGAGATTATGTGTATAAAAAGAGTGAGCGACTCTTGACTTTCGGCCGTCTTGTGTGTGTGTTTGCCGGGCTCAGTGCACGAGCAATATCTTTCGGCCTGCTGTCGCAGAGCGCATGCGCGTCTCTACCACGGCATAAAAGTTAGCCTTTCTGCCATGATATCGCGGCCGGAGGGACGTACTTTCGGCATAGTATGAAGAAAAACATTTTTTTTTTCTTAGGTAGGAATGTAGAATAAATGAACCTTTAGGTCCATAAAAACTTAGAAAAAAAATATTGTAAGAGCTGTGCCATAGATCATTGGTCAGATGGGATAATAATTATTCGAATTAGTCGTAAGCTATTATTCAGTTAGTTTTTAATAAATAATCATTTGTTTACACATAAAAATTAATAATTTACAGGCTTGGAATGAAAATCTCTATACACGAACCGGAAAGCACTTTCAAGAACAAAATGAGACCTTGATACCTAAAATCTGTTGACTGGTTTGATTCGAAAACTGCGACTAGTGAAACATATTCCCTTTTACCTCACAGCGTTCTGGTGTACCATATAGCAATACAAAATTACAGAATCAAAGTGGTTGATGCCTACATTATTAGGTTTAAATGAAAGTTTTTTAAAATGAATAGTTTCATAAAAAAGTACATATTATATTCATAATATATTGATTACATGAAATTAACAAATTAATGTTTTATTGAATATATATATTTTGTAATCATAAAGCTTCCTTCATGAGGAAGCCAAAAATGATCGACCTACTTCCTCATAGAGGGGACTTTTTGGGAGGTAAAAGATAATGAGGAAGCCATGTGCAAGGTTTTCCTTGGCTTTGCAGCCTGTGCAGCCCTTTGTTTGAGCTCGGATTCGTAAGCAACGACCCGAATGTCCTTCGTGTACCTAGTTTTAAGTACAATCTATGTAATAAAAAATCTATTCTTCAAAGTATTAATGACACTTAATTCCATACTTCTTTCTCAGTCGACTGTATACACAATGATGTTTATACATAACTATGAGAATATTAATTAGACTCACACATGTTTTAAAAAATAATATTAGCAAGCGAAACGTCCCTCAACAAATATAACTGTTTTTTATCTCACTCCCTGTTAAGACGTGATATTGTCAAAGGCGCCAAAGTATCACTTTTACCAGCGTCGAAAGCCTTGTGTCAAAAACAATAAGAAAGAAAACATGTAATACATATGTATCTATACAGCAACAGTATATATACATTCTCGTCAACTATAATAAACGAGAGCGAGAGAGAAGCCAAGACGTTCGTGAGTCCAGCGAAAGAAATGCTCCAGTCTATGTCTACAATAGAAGTACAATAGCGGACTACGCGTTGTCAGGCAGAAGGAAAAGCGGAGGAGAACACGCGGTTGCCCGCGCGGTCGAGATGCGCGACTCTCGTCGACCAACCGGCACTCAAAGAAATTGGCTGGTGATCTTCTGACCTACGGGTGCCTCGACCTCACCGAATAGTTCAAAACTCCGAGAGTCTCGAGTACGGAGCGAGAAACTGCGAGATATAGATAGCGGAAGATATAGCTTTGGCGAAGATAAAGGAGCGCTGCGGAGAACTAGAGAAAGCAGATGGTGCGACGATTCCTACTGCAAAATCACTCTTTCTGCCTTTGAATGAACGTCTTTCCACGAGAAAGCAACCACACCCGGTGGAGCCAAGAATCTCGACCTTTCACTTCCTCCACATTACCTGCCTCTATTATTTTTTTCCGTTTTATTTCAACATTCTTCTTTCTTCTCGTTATATGAAACATACGAAAATATACGAAACTACAACTACTCTTTTTTAGACTGCCTAATTGTTCTCGGAATTCATCATTAGAAGATCAGAGCTTAGCAGATTTCTTTGTGACTTCGATAATCCGAGGAATAATCAATTATATTTTCGACATCAGACGCCTAAATTGGACCACCACGATATCTCAAAACTGAATGGACTTTGACTAATGACACTTATTTTGCATCTTTAATTTGAGAAAACATTAATGTGTTGTTTTACATTTTAAATTGCTATTTGTGAATTCCCCGACGGAATGTTCGTTGGGATATAGTTAAAAGTTTTTGATTATTGTATACTTTTTCTTAACAATTTCAGTTGTACGATACTAATGTTCTGAGAAATCGAATTGAATGCGATTCCTCAAAGTGTCGATTTCTAAATTTTGAGCTTAAATTCGTTATCAGCAACCTCAAGAATAAATAGCGATTCTATAAATATAATTATATGTTATAATTGCACAAAGGAGGATTTATTTGATCAGTTTATAATTTAATAACTACCATTTCAAAAGGCAAGAAAGGAACATTAATATGAGTATTCAGCGGATCAATCCCATGGATCCTGTTCACCTTTTTACGTAGTTAAATTCAGATCGTCAGGCAGCGGTGAAATCTTGTGGGGAAAGATATTTTCATTGAAAATATTGTAACTAATGTATGCAAGAAACATTCCTTCGAAGTTGTTATCCTGACGAATTACTTATACGCTTCGCTTGACTTATCCCGACTAACAACTTTCGAGGGGTTAAATATAAATAACATTTGGAGAAAAGCGAGGTAGGTTTTGTCATCATCAAACGTTACTTTTATTGAGACACCTTTACATCTTCATACATTTTTTTCTGTGCATTCACATCACATTTTTGTAGCTCGTCACAATGGTAAAAGAATAGTTCATGACAATAAATTATTACCAGCAGAGTATAATTTCTTTCTTAAGTTGACTCTTTGAACATTCTAACCTGACCCACCAGCCTGTATTTTCTACATAAGTCATTTGAAGATACTGTAAATGTATTTATGGGACCTAAAAGATGATTAAACATTACAGAAGAGAAGCAATTACTAAGTTACGCGTCAGCTGCGACAGTTGGCTACGATACATTATTCATTTACGGCAGTTCAGCAATGCGAAACTTTAAATTTATTAAATTAATTAATCGATATCTAATTTCATTTAGAATATTTAGTGAATTCTACCCGTCTAGACATTTTCGATAAAAACATATGTTTATACAATCAGAGTTCGACGTAGAGATCGTTAAAAAGAAAGCATAAAATCCATTTGTTACTTAAACCAAAAGTTGTCTGTCACACTTAGTTTTTTTTCTGTTACATTGCTAAGAAAAATACAAAATAATTACAGATTTACGCATTTTGCACGAAATATCAAAATAAAATATTTATCATTCTGATAAATGAAAATTGCCATGGAAACAAGAAAAATCTTGTAGTATTGTTACGTCCGGACGAACTTATTACGAGTCTCTTTTGGAAACGCAACGGCGGTCTCACTTCTGAGTCATGGCGTAGTTGGGGACGGAGACCTCGCCTTTAACTGCCAAGGACTTCTAGTGGATAGGGAAAGATTCTATGACACAGCGTGTCACAGGTCGGGTGTTGTATATAGAAATAATAGATATGACTCCAGAAATGTATCTTTTACTCACTTGTAGTTTATTTTATTTCTCCGACGCGTCGCTGATACAATTGGTGCAAGCAATTTTAAGACTGTTTTCTTTTAAGACTTTAGCCACGCAGGGCTAACCAAGTGATTTTACTTTCGTCAGACAGAGCCTTGTTCACTCAGTAGAAGATTCGATGATGAGTGTCGCAGAGTAACGACGGTAACGAAATAACCGATTTTAGGCAAATCCTAGCGCTTTATATTCTACTTTTTCGCTATGGAATGTATGGAAAGATTGGGGTATCGCATCGCCGAAAAAATTCTACACAAAGAAGAGCGTGGAAGACGCAGAGTTGACACTCCCAGTTCTATGACCTTAGTGCGCTAGGCAAGTAGGCCCTTTGTGTGGCGCGTGGCGCGTGCAGCGTTAGAGAGAGCACGTGCATACTAATGAATTTGGGTGGAAAGTAAAATGCGCGATTGGGTTGCTTTATTTCTCTGATAAGGATGGTTATGTGAGACAGTATTCCCAACGACTGTTAACAATTATTATTTTTTAGCAAAAATGGCAATAAATATATCATAAAATTGTAATAGACTTGCTTCCTTGTAAAGAAAGCACTGTTTTTATGAAAAAACTTTTTTTCATGTTACGACACTCAAAAATGTCTAAATAGTTGAATAAAGTGGTTTAGAGAAAAAAATATCCGTATATGTGCGTGTGTTTATTATTTTATTACACATATTTGAATCAGGAATTTTTTGTTATATCCTAAAATACCTGCTTGTCCAATATAAATGTTTGCGAGTCTATTCTCATTTTTAATTCGCTCAAGGTGTTTTTCAACTGTTATTTGTCGCGTTTTCCATATGATGGCTAAATAATAGAAGTGTATAAGTACACTATATGCGGGTTGGGAATATTTGAAGTGTATGTTCTTTTTGTTCCACATAAAATGTAGCGTCGTTTCTCAGAATGGTGGAGAATGAGGAGAATCCGAGTTAGGAAGTACAGCTGGTAGTCGGGGCTCGGAGCTCGCCAGAGGGGCCAGTGTATCTCGCGAGTTCAGCAGGTTTGTTCGCGCGACGCTCGCAGGTTTCTCGACATTCTCTCTCGCACTCGGAACTTACGGACCGTAAAATTAGGTTTCACGTTTGGAGCGAGTAAGCAGCAGCAACACGCGTACAGCTCTATATATGGAAAAGGGTCGCCGGCGTCGTCGGAAGAATTTCATTCTCTGTTTTTTTTTTCTTTTTTTTATGGTACTGCTGGATTTCCCTTACGCCGTCGCTGAGGCATTGTCGAGCATTTGCAGCAGGTGGCTTTGACCGAGCGACTAAATTAAAAGAAATGAATAATACCGAAATGCTGATTACAGGATCTTTCGGATTCTTTGCACTGTCTCAATCGTTGGAATGACGACAAATCTCGCTTTTTATTAATTTACTTTACTACGATTTTTTTGTAATTAACAATAATTAGTCAAAACCGAGGTCAAAATTTACCATAAACCAAAGGGTAATGAGATACTTTGAAAAAATCGTTCGTTTCTCAAAATTTTGTTGTTATAAATCAGAGTAATATATCGTTTTCTTTTATTCGAAACGTCAGTGTGATTAGTTAAGAATTGACTAACGCGATTTTTTAAGAAACAAAAATTACTATATTTCTTTTTAAATTGCTAATAAGGTTGAGAACCAATGAGCAAAATGCCCATCCATTATACCCACTTTCAAGGGGTAATAGAGTAAAGGACTTTGGAGGGGTAACTTGACATTGAAATAGGTGGACTACTGGCAAGCGAACTATTAAGGGATTTCAAATACCCCGAGTCAAGTGTCTAGTGTAAATCGATGGTGTAGACTCTATAATAAATACTCAGCTGTGCAATTCATGTGAGAGACAAAGCCAGAAAATAAAAATCGGGGTGGCTTCCGAAGATTCGACATGCGGAGGCACACGGCGCCTCTTCATCCACCCCATTCTCTCTTCCTCTCTCGTCCTCCACCAGTCACGACAAGAACGCTCTCACATATTGGCTCTTTATCATCTAGCTGCTTAGGGTTCTTATATAGCAGAACAGCTAGAAGCATGCTACATGCACGTGCCAAGATTTTTAGAGATCTTCTGGATCGTTGTTTCCACGATATACCTACTGCGATGTTCCACAGGACATGTCGGTGCGCTTTTGATTCGTCGATCCTGAAATCCACAACTTCCAAGTTATGTTACCTAGCAAGCAGTATGGCAGTGAAGATCGGGGCTAGTTAGCATATTTCTTGATTTTGAATCTTTTTAAATGTTACATCGTCATTTTTTTCGCTTAATTCTTAAACAATATAATCTGTACATTTTTATCAAAATAAGAGATACCTGGTGCAATCGCCGATTTTCAACCGGGTTCCACTCTACTTGACCCTGAAACAACTGACCCCGGTCTATCGTATAACTTGCTCTACATTGAGCAAATTTTATTTCTGACAAATGTGTCCTTCTTCACTGCTAATTTTCTAAGAAAATATGGCTCATTATTAGTATATAGGTCACATAAATGTGACTTTTGTTGGCTCCGAGACGCTATATGTGGAACCGCTGATTTTCAACCCCGCTTGAGTCTATCTGCCCCTTATTTAACTGACCCCGCCCTTCCTTATAATTTACCTCGCAGTGGTACCTCTGCGTCTGAAAAATATTTTCATCCTCACTGTTAATGTTCTAAACAAATATGGTTCACTATTTGTGTGATTCGCATTGACAAGTTGAATAACAACAACAAATAATATTCTTGCCATAAGTCAAACGGCTTTCATTTCCACTCGAACGGTAAATATTATTTGCAACGCGGTTTGCACCATTAAAATCGGCTGTAATACCAGAGTACATGTATGCTCACGAAACATAGTCCGTGGGATATGTAACAGCGACATACGCGTACCATTGACGATATACGATTGACCGCAGCTTTTTGCGACATGGAAATGGCAACAATTCACGTGTATACCAAATTCTCGTACGATTCGCCACCGATCGTCCTGTTGGTGTATTTCCTCGTAAACCATAGCGGATTACCAAAAAGGCGGATTACCAACAGCAGCCGGATCATGGCGTATAGCAACAGTGGAGGTGGAAAACTGATGTAGCGTTTGAAAACCCTCTCTGGATCTACCATCGTCGGATGGAATTACAAAAGCATGACGAGCACGCGGTCGAGTATACAAAAACCAATCGTTTAATACTAATAACGTATCGCTCTCTCTCTGTCTCTCAACAATCTCCATCTACTTTTAAAAAATGCAAATACGTAATGAGAAATATCTTCGTAATTATCCGCAAGCTTCAATGAACAGTCGAGAAGACTTAAGCGGATATTTCTCGAAAAAGTTCGTTGCGATTTCTTCTTCATATTCCGCAATAAGTACAATAATATCGTGCATTGCCTTTTTCTTTTCCCTTTTTTTGTCCTTCCTGCCATAGCAGAAAAAGCTCGATGAGGCCGATTCCATCTTTCTCTCCTGTTGCGTCGGAAGGTTAGCTGCTGCGGGCATAAAAAAAACGTAGGAAGGAAAAAAGGAGATAGCAATATTGCGAGAAGTAGATCCGACCAAATCACGTCGGAGCTGAAGATGAAAACGGCGCTGAGATTCGAATCTCTGTATCGCGGTCGAAGACGCCTGTCTCCAGGGAATAGCAGCAAGGGAATTAGTACGGGCGATCCGTAAGAAGATATTTTTAATCAAGCTCCTTGGTGGAGATGCTGAGGGAGGAGAAGAAAGGCTTCTCTCTCGCTTCCCTTGCACCACTTCCAGTCACATCCTTTCCTATCTCTTTTTTATCCTGTTTTATTGCAGGATAGAAGAGGCTACCTCGAGCGGTCATTAAACGTTAACATTGATGATTCTGAAATTTCTCGTTCTCATGTGCTGAAATGTCCCGATATATTTTTAAAGGCTAAATTGAGATAGACGATTTTAAATGTCAGAATAAAAAAAAAAGATGCAAAGATCAACCTTGCTAAATATGCTTCCTCGTCATTATTTTACAAAGTTCATAAATTCTTTTCTGTGAAGTTATATTTTAATAAATATTTGCTTCCTTTTCTACATTTCGCTTTTTGAAACTAAATTCTGTGTGATTTAGATAAAGAGCTAATTGAATAAATTTGATTCGGTATGTTTTAGACAATTGTAAGAATCGGGACGTTAGAATCTCACTTTTATGTTCATGAAAACAATGCCTTCACTGTGAAGAAGCAAAAAAGGCCTTAACTATTTGCAAAACGATGATGAAGAAAAAGTCAACCGCCAGAGTGCGTATCGTTGATGATCAAGGCAATTTCTCATCGGATAAACACGAGAACGATGGTAAGTAGGGACTTTACAGATACTCTGTATCCACTTTTTGCCTCTTTAATAACGCATATCCGCGAGTAGTGTAAACCAACGAAGCGTGCATGGTCAATCGCAAAGCTTGAAAAGCGTGCATAAACGGATAGAGCTCACAAATACTTTGAGTGTTTGTGAGTTCTTGATAACGTTTGTGTACATTTGTGAACATTTGTGAGTATTCGTCAGTTTTCGTGAGTGCATTTTTCGCAAGCTATCGCATGCGAAAACCGCACCTTCTCGACGTCAGACTGAAAAATTTCGTTCATCACTCGAGAGTAAAACTTTTTTCTCCCTAGTATTGAAATGTTGTTATTGAAAACTATTACAGTTTTGTATTGAACTCGATAACTTCATAGGCACGTAATAAACAATATAGAAAACAAATCACGTAGTATTTATATGGAACAGGTCGAGCCGCTAGATAATATTTGGTGGAATGATTCGTATACATTTCACAAGTTCAATTTTTTTAATCAATAGTTTCTAAAAAAAACAATTGTTTATTATTTAGACTCAATGTCCTCTTCCACAATATTTCTTGCAGAATAATTCCCATCGCTGCGCAGAATTCTGTCTATTGGGAGCCTGCTGCTGCAGTTGTGTAGGAGAACATCGAGGAAACTCGAGTACGCGCGGCTCGTTCGTTTAGCTCGCCCATCAGGCAGAACGGCGAGAGAGAAGGAAGCGCGCGCGTCCGCCCGACACGTTTATCGACTGCTGTTGCCGGCCGTACGTCCGCGCGCGCTGCTCCCATCCTCCTCGCCTGTTACGAGTCGTGATACAAAGTGCGCGCCAGCAGACTTCAACCAGATTTCGGTAGTAAATCTCAGTTTACGAAGGATTCAACGGGCCCCGGGGCTCGCCCGAGAAATTTATGTTCTGTTGTTGTGTGTTGCGCTGCCGCGACGCTATGCTCTCCGTTTGGCCCAGCGAGTTGCAGTTATGCAGGTGCTGGTGCGCGATGGAACGCTCTATGTATGAGAGTAGCTATTAGGTATAGATCGCGCGCGCAGCACAGACTAGCAGGCGAAAAACGTATCCAACCCCGTTTTATCCTGGCTATAGTCGCTGGCAACCCTGCAGAAAATCGACCCCCCCCCCCCCCCCTCTTCGGGCAACGGTCACGTTCCTGACCTGCCACACATTTCTTTCAGCCCCACCGCCCCGTCTCGTCCTCTTTCCCTCGAACTCATAAGTTGTATAAAAATTGCTTTCCATCGGCCATTCACGTGTATAGCTGTAGACTGTTCCGTGGGGCGTAATAAAATAAAGTTTCTTTATAGGTTCTGATGTTGGCTGAAAAAGAATACAAAAAATAAGAATTTGACGATGATTAATGTCGTATAAAAATTTGCAGGGATTGGGTGCGCGCATTGTTGGAGATAGTAATATCATTGCTTATTGATGCTAGCTAATATCAAGTGAAATATGCCGGTTTAAGAATGGACGATGATGTTGTTCGATTAATCGAACAACATTATGGCTAATCAATCAATGGCTTCAGAGCCATTTTTAAGAATCATTGGTAATAATTTCGACTATACTCTAAGGTAGCACACGACTTCTTTCTCTGAATAAAATATTTTTTATTCAATTAAAAAATGTTGAAACACCCTACATGCATATAATAAATTAATAGAGTTGCTTTCCAAAAGATCTTTATATTTAACAGTTGTCAAGAGAGATAAAGAGCAGAAACTAAGAAATACAGGAAAGGCCTAGCCTATGACTGTTACGTCTTAACGGGTACGAGCGGTACGGGACCGTTTTGTCAAGCGTTAAGCCCGCCACGAGAACGTGAGATCGTTATTTCATTAAGGTTAATTTGAGACTGAGGAAACACAGCTCTGCACGGTGGCCCCGCGGGAGTTGCTTTCTGCCCCTGTTGGTACCACGCGACGTTGCTCGTTGTGATAGTGCTGCCGCCGCCAGTAGCATTGGGGCCGATGTCATTAGTCTGACGCATCTAGTGAAGATTAACGAGCTTTAAGCGACATCGCGGGTGCCACTACTATGTTTTACCTAATACCGAATAATATTTATTCATATTTATATGGCATATATTCGATGACTGGCGAGTGAGAAAAATGCGTTGAACTTGTCCCGTCTGCATGCCCGACGTTTAGAGAAATTACCCATCAAAAAAATAAAAATTGGTCAAACTATAGTCGCAACCCATGACATCTTCATACTACCTTAAATTAATTTTAAGCTACTTTGTGTCAAAGACTAAGGGAGGGATATGAGTCAATGACGCCGTGAGCCTTCTCATCAAATATTGAGAGATATAAAACCAGAAACACAATAAGTAAGTTGTATCAGTAGCAAGTAGAGTACAGCTCGCTTAAAAATCGGTCTATTGTACTAGGCGTTTTTGTTCTATTCTTCTCTTCCAAACTTTTAGTGAAAATATTGTCATGAGTAACTTAAATTCTTAGAATTGCGCGTCAAGAACCGATTCTTGCTTTGAAAAGTGAAATTTACCAGTCGAAATAAAAAAATCTCTTAAGAAGCGACCATTAATGGTGACTTAAAACATTATCATATGAAAGTTTGATTCTTTGATAGATAGTTTATAATACGAAACACGGTTTTTATAATGATCTTATGCATTCTTTTTTATTCGTCAACTCATCTCGTGGTCGAGGTATTTTCAGCTAACGACGAAAAAAAAAAATAACAATATACATCCGCTATCGCGCTGAAAATATTTTATCTAACGTTAAACTTAATTCGTCTTAATCGTTTATGAATTTCCGAATCACTGCTTGTCTGTATTGTTCTGATTCAGTAAGGAATACAAATTCAAAGATTATAAAGCTTAATAATAATACCAAAAAATTTCATCTATTTTAATACGATGTAATCAGCTATTTTTTTTTTTCATTTGAAAACAAAAAGTGACTTAACTAGCCCCGGTCTTCGCTAAACTACGAGAAACTGTACTTCGGTTTATTTATTATAAAGTCAACTATAAATAAATGGTAGTTTAATTTTACAATCTTTAGTTTTTTTATAACTTTTTCAAGAGTTTTATTTTTTTTTTAAGTCACATATTTTTCAAAGAAAGGCTTGAATTTTGCTGATATAAAAAGCCCTTTATCCTTCCAAATAATTATACATTTTGGAGAGGATTACAATGACATTTTTTTAAAATGAAAGGTGGCAAACTTCCTCTTTAAAATGCCGCCAAAGAAATTTGAAAATAATAAAAATTACAAAAATTATGAATTTTTTTTACGGTGGGCATACATTTGTGGAAAATTCCTTTGAAAAACGCGATTTATTTGTAACAAATTGTTGCTAAATCAGACATTATTCCCTCCCCCGAGTTCTTAATTCTTCAACGGAAAGTTCTGCGTTGGATTCATTCAAAAATCTTGATTCCAGCCGTTTCTGATTTGACACCGCCGTTTCTTAAAGTCGGCCAGGTGGCAAACTCTCACTGTGCAACTAGTGATCGAATGAGAAGTTTTACTGTTTTTAGGATCAAATACAGTTAAAGTAATTAACTCATGGTAACTTAAAAAATATAGGTGAAGTTTTCTTCTCCACTATTTAATAGTTACCATTACCAGATTTTGCTCTCATTGTATTCTCAGACAACGGGAAGAATATAAGAGAAGTGTTCCCTTAAGTCTCACACGAAAAAGCGTGAGACTTAAAGGAAAAAGTCTTTTTTGTTGGCGGCCCAACAGATCACGACACTAAGAGCATTGTGTAAGCAGCAGTGGGACATAGCAAAGGAAAACGGGCGCAATAACTTTTAGGGTCAAAAGTGCATACAGTCCAACGGGCATGGACCCTATCGTTGATCGTAAATCCTTCGAGGCCATTTTCACTTATCCTTCCTTTCTCTATGTTTCAGGGTCTTCTAGCCAGAAACCGGTATCTTCGAGACTTGGCGTCTTCGTTTTTTTCCTGACTCTCACTCTCTCTCGCTCGGTCACACATGTACGGAAAATACTCTGGATGATTTTCTCCAGGTTCATATCGTACTTTTTCATCGAATATACCCCATCATAGCCACCCGTAGTTTAACCATCTTTGCGATAACGATGTAAGAGCCTGCGAAAAGCTTCATCCGAGATATATAGCTATAGTACAGCGCTCAGTACTTCACTTGATTCCAACGTACCTTGTGTCGCACCAACACTCGACTGAAAGTTTCCTTCGTGACTCGACGACCGCTGCTAAGGAAAAAGTAAGCGAGATGCGATTAAAGCCAATGAGCTAAGTGGTTTAAATCACGAGGAGGATTACAATAATCTGACTTTTATGCGATATATTGAAAAAATTGTCACAGACATTTGCGCAGAAAAAAAAGTAACTTGTAAAATATTTGAAATATTTTATTTCGGATAAATCACATCGATCACTTTGTCAAGTTATCGTTTCTTACATATCATCATGAGTTAAAAGATGACCGATAAAAAGAAGTTTGGAAGTGTAACAAATTTTCATAATAAGTGACGACAAGTACATCAAAATTGGATTACATGTCAAAGTAACGTCAAAAATCAATTGATCGGAAAGCCCGAACATCATAACGCCTAGGAATTGGATTCTCATATATACAAAAATACGACTATGATAAGGAAGGTCTATCAAAATTTGTACGACATTTATCATCTAATCCACCTTTTAACTCATTAACCGCCCATTGTCGACGAACATTCCACGCTAATCGAACTCACATGTCCAACGCATAATCATTAACCTATTGTTTTATGGAATTTCGTATTTGTTCGTATCCTCACCACCTCAACTATAAATCAATTGTTCACGTACACTAGGATCTCGATTTTTGATCCTTCGATTATCTTAACGGTCCCCCACTACAGAGCACATATCGATCGATGCCGCCCGTGGGGGGGAAGCTACGGAACGGCCAGGACAGTGCCGTGCGTAAAAGCTGTGTGCGTGAGATTTGCGCACAGTCAGCATGGATGGGACGTGCGCAACCTCGATTTTCTTAAGTGTGATGCGCAGCCGGTCCCGCCACTGTTAAGGAAATCGAGGTCCTAGTGTATTAAGGAAATTCACATTTACTTAAAAAGAAAAGTTATCCGCTGAACTCGATGAAATGCCCCCATCAATTCATTGGATTTTAGCTATAGCGTTTATGAGTGGCCACTTCGTGAAATGTGTCCCCAATGTGTTAAAAATTGCCTCCTAATATGATATACGTGGAGGATGCGAGTACGTTCTCGGGCGCGCCTTATGGTGGGAAAAGTGGATCTGCCAAAGTGGGGAGGGGGGCTTCGCCTAGACTCCACTATATATTTTCAGAGTTTCTTCAGTGCGCGAGCGACGTTCAGAGACCACTCCATATTATTGGAAAGCGATAGCATTTTCGCGACGGTGGTTCTCTCTTATACAGCCGGACCATATTTTACGACCATTTCACTGAGGTACACGTCCCGATCGACCCATCTTCTTACGGAACATCAGCCAACTAAAAAGCCCTCCAGCTTTTTGCACGACCATTATCAAAGTATACTTACCTATTCTGAGTTGCCTATTGTTAGATAGAATTTTAAGTATTCCTGACTTTAATAATTCCATTCAGTGATATAGTCAATAAGAATACCTCATTCCAATAAGAATGAAAGTATGAATTTAAGTAACTTTAATAAATAAAGCTATAACAATAATAACCGGTAATAATATATTCTGTTGCTGGCGAAATTAAACTACAATTCGAGAGGTGAATGGAATGAAATGAGGCCAAACCTATTCTGCGAATCATGATCTGATGATAGTAGAGTGACGGCAATATTGATACATCCACTTCTGTGTCCTGCTTCCGTGATACACATTACAATATATTTTAATTAAATTCCATAATTTGTACTCTCAAATTTCCATATTAAAAAAAAATTGCGAACGGCGTAATCGCAGCACGTGACGTTCTTATCATATTGTAACGAATCCTGGAAAAAAGGTACCTAGGAAAAAAGATCCCCGAAAAAAAGGTCCAGGGAAAAAGGCTGTTTCGAGGACTGTTCTTAAAGAATCTAGATTTTTTTTTTAAATAAATAAATGAAGAGAAGAGAAGAGAAGAGAAGAAAACCTAACCAAAAATAACCCTAAAGAATCCTAAAGAACCTATGGGTTTTTAAGGATTTGCGAGAAAAATCCCGAAAACAAAATTTCCCGAAAATACATTAAAAATTGCGGTTAAAAAATTGGTAAAATACGTACCCGGACGAAAAAAATGCAGCTATTCGTCCGGATTAAACTTAGAAATTGTTCAAAAAAAATACATATCCGTTTAATATACAGTCGATAGTTCGGATAATACGCGAGAATAGTTGAAGAACATATCCGGACGAACAATATACGATTTTAACAATAGAAAAAGTTGTGTCGTAGATGGGGGGGGGGGGGTTCCGCCACCCCGACCCCCTGGCGAGGGGCTCAGCCCCCCCCCTTTGCGTCAGCATATTTATCCGTTTACATCACGAACATACATGGGGGAGGGAGTGTGGTCTTTTTTCCGGGTGACCTTTTTCCGGGGGACCTTATTTCCGGTGTCCTTTTTTCCGGTGGACTTTTTTTCCGGTGACCTTTTTTCCGATGGCTTTTTTTCCGAGTTCAGCGCAAGTAATGATACAAAACGTGTCACAGGATGGCGCTGCATAATGTGCTCCGGTATCTCTCATGTGTCTGTCAACTCAGATGTGTTATTATTGTCGTTTCAGCAGCCTGCCAAATGTATAAAAAAAATTGTCAATAGATTGACAGGATTTGCTTTTTTCTCGGTAGTCTTCATATCAAAATAATCGGAAGTTAAGGTGCGAATATTCATTATTTTTGTGAAATGCCATATCAGGAACAATAAGTGTTTTGTAAACATTTGTTTATAATCTTTTTTCTTTTTATTTTTTTTTTTTGCAACGTGACCACCACACTTTTTTCTTTTTTATTATATTCTTGCAGAGATCAATAAAATTCTCTGAAGATGGTAAGCAGATATGAACGAAACGTTAAATCAAGACTTTCCACATATATACCCAATGACGTAAAAATCTCCCGTTTATAATATGCTAAGGTTTGTATATTATTTCACATTTTTTGCTTCTCCCATTTGTGTATTAATTGAAGTTTTATTTAGTCGAGCTTCTTAACTTTTGTTAAATTATTGTTTTCAAAGTTCTTCTTTGCAGTTTTTTTGCTATCGGTAGTTTTTAGAATTTCTTCATTCATCGTTTCTATAAAAACTGAAAATCAATTCTTTTTTTTGGATTCGAATAATTTCCCTTTTAGATTCTCTGTATTCGATGAGAAAGTATGATATGGTTTAGTGCATCCGTTCCGCGTGACGAAACTATAAAACGTTCACCAGAAGATGAACAGTAGAATTTATTAATGACTATGAAACTATGACCATACGGTTCTGTTGGTGGGTAACAAATGCGCTCAATAAAAGGTCAGCGAAATGACGGCGAATTTTCTCGAGGGTGAATAACGGAAGAGAGCAATGTCCTTTATTATTACCAGAGATGTCGTTGCTAACAGTTATAGATGGTTCGAGTGGTTTCCATAGTGCGTCATTGGTATTTCATGCTTTCGGAAGTCAGTATTGGAATCTTGTTTCTTAGACAGTCTTTTATATGGTTAGCTACGGATTCGACTCCTAACACAAATCGTTACTCGATACTCGTAACACACTTCTATAGTTCGACCTATATTAGGTATTCCTCGGCTTTCTAATATTCTTTTTAAGACGTCGATCACATGAGTCGTTATCCCACTGAATGATTTAGAAGGTCCGCGTAGTTCAAGAAGCTGAAACTTACAAATGTGGCGAACCAACTGGTATTACGATTTAGCTCAGACTAACCGTGCTCTCTACTTGATAATTTCGTTCGTAGCTTGCGTTAGTGAAATATTCAGGAGCCGCAGAAATTAAATATGACGATACCATTTTAAAGGCACTTCAAGACTGTAAAGAGAAATTACTTCCAGCTCGTTTCAATTGGTATTCTGTCAATCAAAAATAAGACTCCATTTGGATATTACGCTGTTTCACAACTTTTTGACAATCAACAAAGAATGTCGTTAAAAACGATTTAAAAATAAAAAATGGCGACTCTCACCCCAAATATGAAGATAAATACATAATCCCTAATTTCTACAAATAGGGAGCTCTGGCGACCAACTTAAAGGGTTGTCTCAATTAAATAAACGTAAAATTATCTTTATTTCAATGAGGCACCCTTTAAAGTTCTTTGCCAATGAGCCCTATTTGTTGAAAATAGTGGTTAGTTGTTTATAATCATATTTAGGGGTAAGACGTCAGATATAATAAAATGGTAATCAAATAGATTTGTAATTTCGAATAACCAAATAATCGTTATCTCACCTTCGAGGCCATTCTCTGCTCTCCATCGTCGAGGATCGCACTGCAGAATAATAGGATTTTTGACATACGAGACTCAATTCAGCCTCGCATCGTTGATTTAAAAAAAAAAAGTTTCTGCCCCCACCTTTGGTCCGCCGCCTCCCTCCAGTTATTGCTGACTCCGCTTACCGTTGGTGCACTGTACGGGAATGGGGGTCGCATCGCTGCCTGCAAAAATAATGTGACAAGCAACGCGGTAACGTCAGTTACTGCGTTCCGCTTCATATTTCAACCCATAGCCACTTCTCTGCCGCCTCTTATATATATCTTGCACCCGTTTTTTTTCGACTGAAATGTATTTTAACCAACCGATAACGCCGGTTAAGCGTGTTTTAAGCTTGCAACCAGCGAGGCAAGGATTTACTATAACAGAACAACAAGTTATTCATCGGTATCCTTGATTTAGACAACATATTTATATTAGCATACAGGCGTGCCATATCGGTAGAACAGCCTTTCTGTGTAGTCAACTCTACAGAAATCTTTACAAGCACCAGATTGGACACTGCTGATACTGTACACACTAAGAATAGTGTGCAGTGTGAGCTATGTAGGACTTTATGGCTGTATACATAGTTAACTGTGTAGGGCTTTACGTGTACATTATTCGTAGTGTAGAGTACGACCGTGTACAATTTTTGTTGCGTACATTATGATTGTGGACAATCTTCGCTGTTTAGAGAATGAATGTGTACAACTCCGTTGTGCTGATTATGACTGTTTATAGCTTTTGCTGTGTAGAGTATGGCTGTGTGCAATTTTCGCCGTGTAGAATTTAGTAGGTGTTCAGTTGCCGCTGTGTAGAGTTTGGTATGTGTACAGATTTGGCTTGGTAGAGTTGCAATACATTGAATTACGCGTATGAAGTACATTGCCATCTAAAATCGCGTACACTAAGAAAAAAATATAGTTACACTAGGACCTCGATTTTTGATCCCTCGATTATCTTAACGGTCCCCTACTACGGGGCACATATCGATCGATGCGGCCCGTGGTGGGGAAGCTACGGAATGGCCAGGACAGTGCCGTGCGTAAAAGCTCTGTGCGTGAGAGCTGCGCACAGTCAGCATGGACGGGACGTGCGCAACTAAATCTGCGTTTGGTTGCATTTTTGATTGCATTAACTAAAAAATCTGTCGAACGTCGGCTGACGCTAATTTAGATCGTTCAGTTACGTTTTTCAGTCTAAATGTGTAGTATTGTCATGTGTACAATTGCGTCCGTAAAGACAAGTCTGTGTCGAATCCAATAGTTCCTTCTGGAACCAGTTCGGAAAAAATCCATCGAATATTATCCTGAATATAACATTGAACAAAAGTATTTTTCTTGCAGACACCGTGTTTGAAATTCGGAGATGGTAATCGCAATTTTCCACATTCTCTTAGAACTATTACCTCTATCGCCGACCAGCACGGTGCGTGCGAGACACTTCTTGAGATACATATGCGCGAGGATTCCCCAAAGAGCTCTAACGTGCCTGACACGAAGACCCGCGGCTACTAGAGTCCCGTACTTTGCACCCCTGGGCTGAAGTCCTGGAACCCCCTTTGCTACGAGTTTCAAAGTCTGGAGCAAGTTTGCTATCCTCCGCGGACCACGTGACTATACTTAAGCTTTTCCTCTCGCGCGTAGGAGCAGAGCTGTAGTCAAGCTTGAACACGTTACTCTGCATGTGGTATCTGATGCATACGTATATATGTATGTACTACATAGATAGTCATGTAAACCTAACCTTTTCCGATGTGGTGGGCTCTCCTCCTGCTCGACGGCTTTTCCCTCAGGGCAACGCGCGCCAGAAACACTTTCGAGATTGCGTTCGACCTATACGCGCACCTCGAACCCTAACGAAATCGACTAGGAAACCAAGAGCGACACGACTGCCCCCCCCCCCCCCCCCCCCCCCCCTCCTCTATCTCTTTCGTCCATTTTATATATTTATAGTCCAAATATTAAACAGCGGCTGTACCTCTTATTCCCCGATTGGATTGTAATTTTGTTGATTCTTAGCATACCTTATAAAATGACTACATGAATTTCCTCATATTATTTGTATGCCTCGCTTTATTTATCATGTGCCAAACAAAATATGAAGTTAATAAAAACACTTTTATAATCTTAATTTAATATTTATTAATTTCAATTAATTTAAATTATTTCATACCAATGCACAATGTGCTGGAAACGTTTCTCTATCTAATACAAAATATTTTTTAAAAACCTTTTGGAAGATCCTTCAAAACACATTTTTTAAGTTCATTCTTTTGTCGCACTGAGATTTGCCATAAAATAAAAAAAACGGATATGGAAAAAAATCTAAAATAATTCATCTAGTCTCTGTATAAGTGATACTACCAACATATAAAATGACAATCCAACCCGAATGGTCGAGGTACAGCTGCTGGTTAATATTTGAAGGGAGAAAGTATATTACCTTAAATTTTTATGAACTCTCGTCGATCTAAATTATTATGCTTACATCACAGAATAGTTATAACCCGAATGAAAGTAACTATTCACGTTCGCGTTTTCAGGTAATTGTCAAATACTATGAAGTTAAATATACAAAAATAAAAATAAAAAAATTATTATTAAAAAAGGATATTTTTTTTTATTTGACCAATTTAAAACATGCTTGTCATGTTAAGATCAATAACATTAAAAACTCAAAAAGACAAATATATAAGATTATTAAAGTAATACATCAAATTTGAAAAATGACATGTCGATAAATTAAAGATTAAAAACTCAAAGTCATTATTCACCGTTAAAGTTAATAAATAGTAAAGATTAAAAGTTAATAAAAAGTAAAAAATGTAAAATATGTGACATTATTTTCTAGGTACTCAGAGGCAAATCCATCAAATTATATGTGGAGTGGTGAGATTTTAAATAGCTTTATAATTATGCTTTTCTCTTTTTTTCAGTTTGCAGTATTATACTCCTAAAATAATATATAATTCCGGATTTTTTAATCCACATTTAATAATTTTTGCATTTCGTTGTTACCAATTCATTGAAGACTGTTTAAAATTTGATATTCAATGTAGGAATAATATGATAGTAGGAACGTTGCGAACAAGATTATGCATTCGTCAGAAACCAATCGATTCCGAATTGTTAGTACAAATAGTTTAATTGCCTGGTTTCATTATCTTTTCTCTCTCTCTTTTTCCACCTCATCCCTGATTATAACTATAATATTCACGGAATTTTCATACGAAAAGCAGGTTAATTAATACCAGGATATAAGCTATATGTATCCTAACGCGATAAATAACAGCACCAAAGAGGAATTGAAATTTGTAAATGAGATTTCTGTTCACAGATAATTTTTAAGCCGGGAGATACGGTTTGCTGGGTGCTATTATCAAATAACTACATTATCAAAGAGCTACTTTGTGTGCATTTTGTACGCAACACTGTTCAACGTGAATTACGGTGCGACGAGCCGTAATACTGTAAAGTTTGGTAGCACAATATTCGATAACCGAACCCGCAGCTTGTTCATAATGGTCAGAGACAGGAAAACTATGATTCTCGGTACACAGTGGGAAGTGTATGGAGAACAACAGTGTGCATCACCACTTGATGTTTTGATACACTGGTAGGTTACTACCATGCTTAGTCTATCTCATCGTGTGCCTGACGTTGTTTCCGAGAAACGCATCTGTATCGCGTTCGAGTATAGTTAACTAGTTTAGCGGTGCTCCAAACATCAAAATTGATCTACGTTATCACAGCGTAGTGTAGATGGAACGGGCCTACAAAGTTCATGTGGATGACATGGTATACACTGCGATGGTATCTATTCTCCTGTACACGCGGTAAGCATGAAATGCATTTATAATATTAATATAAATAGACAGCAAGTAACATAATTAATACAAAAATGTTATGAAACAACAAAATTAGATAATTGTATAAATTAGGAAAAAGGATACGTTACAGTTGTGAAACGCAAATACACGACCACGAACATTCCCACGATTGCAGTCTGTACTTTTTCCTACTTTGTGAAGTTATCTAATTATTTTTATAGATTAACAATTTTTCAGTCGGGGTTTTTTTCACAAAATTTTAATTTCAAAATTTTAATCCTTTTTGTTATCATTTTTGTTAAACTTTATTTGTTGCCAGGTTGTTTTCATAGCCTTTCGATTGTTACTGACATACTAGAATGCAACTGAGATGACAGAAAATTCGAATACGAGTATGTTTGTTTATGTTTATAAAATTTGTACCGCTCGATCGATTCTCGCTAAATTTAAATTAGAACTTTGTCGTAACCCAGAAGTAAAACAAATGTAAGCCCGATACATCGCAATTTGCGGGAGTTAATGCGTGAAAGACATTTTTCAAAAAATAAGAAACGTTATAAATTTTGAATCGCTGGATCGATTCGCGTTAAATTTATATCCAGATCTTGTTCTGAGGCAATCCACATATGAACCAAATTTGATTTAAATCTGCTGAAAGAAAATTGGCGACAGCAATGTTTTGGTTTTGTTTGGAGTAAAATAAAAAATTACCAACACGGCGACCGTTCCTTGTACCGAATTCATCTTTGATAATCAATAATGGTAAAGTGAGTTGAAGTCTTTGCAGACATTAAATAAAATTGAAATTGCAATAAAATTAGAACTACTCAATCGATTCTCGCCACATTTGATACACCACATGGTTTGATGGTAGTTCATTTACGTACAAAATTTCAGCCCGATATCTGTTAATTTGCGTTAATTTGATCTTTTACAAATTTTCAAAAATGCTGTAAAAGTTAATTTTTTCAACCGATTCGCATGAACGACAATCCCGCACTCTTAATTTTTAGATTTTGTAAAGGTCCGTTAGTCCATATTTTCTAGAAACTGCTCTACAAATCTAACGACTCAAATAAATTTCAACGAAAATCCCAATGGACAAAAAGTATCCGCTGTTTTACTTGCTTGCCAAGTTTTACCTGTATTGTAATAGCAACATTGAAATATAAGATGCAATGTATTGCAACATTTAAACTCCTGTATCGATTTTGTTCGATTGATATGCCCAATCTGAACGTTATTAGGCACATACACACAATTTAGCTTGCGTCATAGTTACAATATTCTCTCTCTCTCTCTCGCTCTCTCTCTCTCGAAGATAAGTTCGAAGCTCAATCTCTGTTATTCAATTTTTAAACCATCTTAAGTTCGATCTTACGTCCAAAAATGTGATCCTAGGAACGTTCTTCAAAAATTGTAATTGTGTATAATGCAATAATATCATAATATAAATTGCTCATAGAGCATGCACATATTACGCGCATGGCGACACCGTGTGTGTCGAAGTGAAAGAGGCGGTAACACCGTCGCACGCACGACGACGATAACAGCAGCTCTGCAACTCACCTCTCACATGTTGTCGTTAATGCGAACACATTGAGTCGAGTAAGTAACTAGTTTAGTCACGGTGTAAATTCGTCATTTCATCATGCGCTACCACTTACGCAGCGCCGGTAATTACAATCGCTTGTCGCGGTTCCTGTGTGCGCCACAACCTGACACCTCCCCCTTTCCTTCATACTATACAGCATCAACCTACCTAAAACCCTTCGCTTCTCCGTGGCAGCACCTAGCTGCTGCTGAGAGCTGATTTCCTCTGTTGGTTCACCCTCAACAACCAACCCACACAACTCGATGCACACGAGCGAGCTACTAGACTCGCAACGAGAGGGAACGTAGTAGAGAACCATGAACCCAGCGGACGCTGGAGCATACAGTATAACCTGGAAGGGTGAATCAGAGAGCAGAGCAGCGGAAAACGAGCGAGAGAAATAAAGAAAAAGCGTGAGTGTATGGCTTGGTTGTGGTTACAAAAAAGAAGTAGATAAAAAAACGAGGAGTAGATCTGAGGGATATATAAAGAAAAAGTAGTGGGGGCGGAGGGGAGGAGTAAAAAATAAATGGTAGTTGCCCTGATTGATTGCCATTCCGTGCTCTCGGGAAGCACTCAGTGAGCTTCCCTGGTTGCCGCACTTTTTTGTGCTTTTAATCGAGTCATTTTCACTGCTGGCCAGAAACAGATGAAGGGAGAGAAGGGGTGAAAGAGAGTGAGAGAGAGAGAGACAGAGAGAGAGAGAGAGAGAGACGCATGAGTTCGCCACTGGACGATACTTTCCGCTGTTACGCTTTCGGTGCCGACTCTCGACTAAAACGCAACCTGTCGACGAGAGTGGTGGTTCCGGACTGGTCCTGGACACGCGGCAAACCGCAGCCAACTGGCATAATGCTGAATTTCGAATCCTACACAAACCGCAGGCAACAGTAGCAGCAGCA